>NC_069460.1:5188716-5211216 GCF_026875155.1 Cherax quadricarinatus
GAGAGCACCAGAGAGCACCAGAGAGAGCTAGAGAGCACCAGGAGCACCAGAGAAAGCTAGAGAGCACCAGAGAGCACCAGAGAGAGCTAGAGAGCACCAGGAGCACCAGAGAAAGCTAGAGAGCACCAGAGAGCACCAGAGAGAGCTAGAGAGCACCAGGAGCACCAGAGACAGCTAGGGAGCACCAGAGAGCACCAGAGAGAGCTAGAGAGCACCAGGAGCACCAGAGACAGCTAGAGAGCACCAAAGAGCAGCAGAGAGAGCTAGAGAGCACCAGAGAGAGCTAGAGAGCACCAGAGAGAGCTAGAGAGCACCGGAGAGCACCAGAAAGAGCTAGAGAGCACCAGAGAGAGCTAGAGAGCACCAGAGAGAGCTAGAGAGCACTGGAGAGCACCAGAAAGAGCTAGAGAGCACCAGAGAGAGCTAGAGAGCACCAGAGAGAGCTAGAGAGCACCAGAGAGAGCTAGAGAGCACCAGAGAGAGCTAGAGAGCACCAGAGAGCACCAGAAAGAGCTAGAGAGCACCAGAGAGAGCTAGAGAGCACCAGAGAGCACCAGAGAGAGCTAGAGAGCACCAGGAGCACTAGAGAAAGCTAGAGAGCACCAGAGAGCACCAGAGAGAGCTAGAGAGCACCAGGAGCACCAGAGACAGCTAGGGAGCACCAGAGAGCACCAGAGAGAGCTAGAGAGCACCAGGAGCACCAGAGACAGCTAGAGAGCACCAAAGAGCACCAGAGAGAGCTAGAGAGCACCAGAGAGAGCTAGAGAGCACCAGAGAGAGCTAGAGAGCACCGGAGAGCACCAGAAAGAGCTAGAGAGCACCAGAGAGAGCTAGAGAGCACCAGAGAGAGCTAGAGAGCACCAAAGAGCACCAGAGAGAGCTAGAGAGCACCAGAGAGAGCTAGAGAGCACCAGAGATAGCTAGAGAGCACCAGAGAGAGCTAGAGAGCACCAGAGAGAGCTAGAGAGCACCAGAGAGCACCAGAGAGCACCAGAGAGAGCTAGAGAGCACCAGAGAGAGCTAGAAAGCACCAGAGAGAGCTAGAGAGCACCAGAGAGAGCTAGAGAGCACCAGAGAGAGCTAGAGAGCACCAGAGAGAGCTAGAGAGCACAGAGAGCACCAGAAGAGCTAGAGAGCACCAGAGAGAGCTAGAGAGCACCAGAGAGAGCTAGAGAGCACCAGAGAGCACCAGAGAGCACCAGAGAGAGCTAGAGAGCACCAGAGAGCACCAGAGAGCACCAGAGAGCACCAGAGAGCACCAGAGAGCACCAGAGAGCACCAGAGAGAGCACCAGAGAACACCAAAGAGAGCTAGAAAGCACCAGAGAACACCAGAGAGAGCTGGAGAGCACCAGAGAACACCAGAGAGAGCTAGAGAGCACCAGAGAGATAAAGAGAGCACCAGAGAGAGCTAGAGAGCACCAGAGAGACAAAGAGAGCACCAGAGAGATAAAGAGAGCACCAGAGAGATAAAGAGAGCACCAGAGAGAGCTAGAGAGCACCAGGGAGAGCTTGGGAACACCAGAGAGATAGAGAGAGCACCAGAGAGTGCTAAAGAGCCTTGGAGAATTCTAGAGAGCACCAGAAAGTGCTAGAGAGCGCCAGATAACACAAGAGAGTGCTAGAGAGCACCAGATAGCACCAGAGAGTGCTAGAGAGCACTAGGGAGCGCCAGAGAGTGCTAAAGAGCACAAGGAAGCACCAGAGAGTACTAGAGAGCACCAGAGAGCGCCAAAGAGTGCTAGAGAGCACCAGAGAGTGCTCGGGAGCACTATGAAGCACCAGGAGTTCTAGAGAGCAACAGGGAGTACCAGAGAGTGCTAGAGAGCACCAGAGAGCACCAGAAGGAGCATTAAGGGTGAGTGTTGGTAATTAGGTTCTGTGGTGTAGCATGTTGTTACAACATTCTGTTGCTGGCGTTGCTGCTGCTGCTGTTCCTGCTGCTGCTGCTGCTGCTGCTGCTGCTGCTGTTGCTGCTGCTGCTGTTGCTGCTGCTGCTGCTGTTCCTGCTGCTGCTGTTCCTGCTGCTGCTGCTGTTGCTGCTGCTGCTGTTGCTGCTGCTGCTGCTGCTGCTGTTGCTGCTGCTGCTGCTGTTGCTGCTGTTGCTGCTGCTGCTGTTTCTGCCGTTGTCGTTGCTACTGTTGATGTTGCTGCCGCTGCTGTTGCTGCTGCTGTTATTGCTCCTGTTACTGCTGTTGTTGTTGCTGCTGTTGTTATTGTTGTTACTGTTCTTTTCTTCTATTCCTCTGTTCCCTCTCCTCTCTCCTCTCTCTTTTCTCCTCTCACTGCCCTTCTAGGGAGAGAATAGAATTTGGTATTAAATTCTCTTCATTGTGACCCCCTAAGCCTCTCGTGTGCGTGTGTGTGAGTGTGTGTGTGTGTGTGTGTGTGTGTATGTGTGTGTGTTTGTGTGTGGTGTGTGTGTGTGTGTATGTGTGTGTGTGTGTGTGTGTGTGTTGTGTGTGTGTGTTCAGTTAATTTTAGCAAACTTTAGAATGTTCTCTAAGGTTTTCACATATTTTACGAAGTGTGGGCTCCATGTTGGCGCCACATACTCAGTGCCAGTCCTAACATATGTTGTGTATAATGTTTTCAAGGATTTTTGTTCAAGTTTTTCAATGCTGTTCTGAGGTTCGGTGAAATTGTATATATCGTTGACGTTATCCTGTTTATTTGTAATTCTGGTGATATGTTTGGTGTTATGTTTACCCCCAGGTCCTTATCACTCCCTAATATTCGCAGCATTGTGCCCAGTCTTCTTTCTTCTTCTTAAGTTCGAATGACGTTGTATTTGCTTCGGTTGTACTCGAAGAGCCACTTTTTTATTTAATCGAATCTGCAGTCTGTTGAAGTCTCTCTCAAGAGTTTATCACTACCTTCTCTTGTTTTTTTTTTATTCTTATTATTAGTTTCGCATCACCAACAGGCAGAGAGACACAGGACTCTACCAAATCTGGTAGGTAATTAACAATTTTACAAACAGTAGTGATCCTAGTACCGATCCTTGAGGAACCCCACTCATTACTCTCTCCCATTCTGATGCCTCATTCCTTACTGTTACCCTCTCCTCTTCGTAATTCAGGTACTCCCTGACTCACTAGAGCACTCTGTCTTCCTAATACTGCCTATTCCAACATCTGCACTAACCTCTAGTGTAGTACTGTACCAAACGCTGCCTTGCAATCCAAGAACATGCAGTCCACCCCAGCTCTGTCTTTCTTGTTTGACTAATAATGGTAGAATTACTGGAAAAATGTGAGGGGAAATGGACTCAGATACACGTAATGTGATATTTTATTATGGCAACGTTTCGCTCTCCAGGAGCTTTGTCGAGACGTTTTCTTGTTTTATCTGTGACTAAGTCCTGGAACTCCAGCAAGTCTGTAAGATAGACTTTTCCATCCTTAAATCCACTTTTGGTTCTCTGGAAAGAATCACCTTTCCAGATGCTTAAATATAGCTTCCCTTACCATCTTATCGAGAAGTTTTGACTGTGCGTTTGTTAGACATGTTTGGTGTGTGTGTGTGTGTGTGTGTGTGTGTGTGTGTAAAGAAGGATACACTTATATTATACACACGGAAAAAGTCGTTTGAGGGGAAAATTAATATATTTCGTTGTAAAGAGCTTTAGAATATGTTGCTGGAGTGAGATTTTAGACAAGGTTTAAATGTGCTACGTCTACTGGAAAGTTTAGACATTTATACGACAGTCTAAATGCTGTAGACTGTGCACCACCAACACAAATCTGCTGTTTAAACAGCAAAGGTCAAAGAAAAAGGACCCAAGAACTACAACTCAACTCCAAGAGGCTCACAACAACATATATTCCAGAAAAAAATGAATACAAACATGTCTATAATAATTTTGAATATGGAGAGTAAATGTTAGTATTGTTCTCCCATGAAAAATATTTTCTGGCAAAACGGAATCATAAAATTTTAGAATAAAAATATGAATCTCATTTAAAAGTCTCGAAGCGCCATCCTGCTGGTATAATGCAAATTCCATTTTCATAAAAATTTGAGAAAATATGAGGCGCCATTTTACCCAGTTTTATACAGGATAAGAAATCAGTGAAAACTCGTGGTTCGGATTTTTTAATCTGGAATGATTTACAAACACCGTTTTTCTTTGGAGTTACAATGTGTGTGTGTGTGTGTGTGTGTGTGTGTGTGTCTGTCTGTCTGTCTGTTTTGATAAATATTTCTGCCGGAAACACTGCTGAATACTTTAAGAAATGGCTGTTGGAGTTTAATCCCATCAGATACAGGACTCATGAGTAGCGACGCACTTGGAGCAGAGATCGAAGAGTAGCGTGTGAGGCCAGCACTAACCTCCCTCCTGAGGCCTGTTGCTTTCTTGGTCTGTGGGGTTACATGTCTATCTACTACACGAGGGTTATTAAGGCTGCGTGTCACCTGTTCACCACAAGTCAAGAATATTTTAATACTATTCACCCGTCGGTGTATATGCACTGAGGTATATATACCTCTCAGTGTATATACACTGAGAGACATATACCTCTCAGTGTATATACACTGAGAGACATATACCTCTCAATGTATATACACTGAAAGATGTACATCTCTCAGTGTATATACTTTGAGAGACACACACCTCTCAGTGTATATACAATGAGAAACATACACCCCTTAGTGTATATACATTGAGAAACATACACTCGTCAGTGTATATCCCTCACATACCTTAGCAACATATACAAATCCAGAGAGTGTACTAAAAAGCCCTTAAGAGTGTGCTTCTAGTGGTAGCGCATTCTTCTCACAACCGACCGACCCGGCACCTACCCTGGGGTGAGTGGAAACGTTGACCATGGCTTCTTATACCTGTATCCCCAGTTCACCTAGTAGTAAGTAGGTACCTGGGTGTTAGGAGACTGGTGTGGGTGGCATCCTGGGGATGGCAGTATACCTTAGATAGGGTTCGGCTTTGAAATGAGTTGGGGTGGAATAACAGCTCATAGCCTGTAAATTTATAGGTGCTATACACTGTTATACGGTCCTCGAGTATGCATCACCAGTGTATAGCCTGCACATAAACACACAGGAGGTGGTGTAGGAGTCATACACAGCTTTAAGTATATGTATGGGAGAGTGTGTGTGAGGGAGAGAGTGTGTGAGAGGTCAGAGTGTGAGGAGGTCATCCTGGCCTCCTTGATGAGGAGGTAATTAGTGATGAGTGAAAATTAAAGAAGAGATAACAGTGTCACCACTGTCTTTCTCTCTCTCTCTCTCTCTTATTATTATTATTATTATTATTATTATTATTATTATTATTATTATTATTATTATTATTATTATTATTATTATTTTATTATTATTATTATTATTATTATTATATTAATATAATAATAATAAATAATAATAATAATAATAATAATAATAATAATAATAAATAATAATAATATAATAATAAAACCTACTAGAAAGTACGGCATATTTTCAGTCCCGTGATTAGTGAACGCTGGATCGAGCCTGCACTGCTTTTAGAAATAGGACATAGCCTTCGAATATACGCACAGCTGTCTGTGCTTATCTGATCTCTGTGTCTCTCTGTCACACACACACACACACGGTGGGTGCAGAAGTGGGTACACAAGGCTCCGAGAACCTTCGTGTTTTTGAGGCGTGCAATAACTGCTAGCAGTAATCAGTGGTAGTGACAAAGTCAGTGAACAAACCTGCGAGTGATAACTATAGTTATTAGTTGAAAAAATTCAAGGGGATACCTAAATTCAGTATTTTCTTTTAAAAGTGCCAAACCGTTGTGGATCTACTAGGCACTGTTGCCACACAGATACAAACATAAAAAGATCAAAGTGAGTGTGGAAACGGGTGATGAAGAATTACCAGCGTTTGGTTAACAAGTGAAATGTGGGGCACCGTAATGTGAGAGTGAAAAAGTTAATAAGCAAAAGAAGAAAGAAAAAATAAAATATACAACAAGGAAGGTGGCAGTAGGCCTACTGAAGCAGTGACGCCCACAACAGTTGTATGCCATTATACATATAAAGTGTAACACCGAATGTGAAGTGTATTCTGTAATAAGTGAAAAGTGAAATCACTTGAGGAACGCAGGATGCATGAGCATATATGGTTATAAACATCACGGGTGAAGGAGTTACAAAATAGTGATAGAAGGCCTATGTACGACGGCTACGCCATCAGCTTCTGGCAACTTGTCATCACACCGCTGTCAGCGCAAGTATTTCACCTGTTGAGGTTGCATTTTGCAAGATTGAGTCTGGTCCTGCATCACTGTTAGATACTGGTCACTCACTCCTGCAAGCCATTACCAGAATTAGAGTAGAAATAGCATAGAGGAGAGTGCAAGGAGTAAAGCGGTAGTGAGGGATAACGTCAGACACTTAAGCTGAGACAAGCTAAATTTTACAACCTAGCTACTTTCTGAATTTTAGAAGTAGAATCGACAAGTGTTACAAGTATTGGTAAGCTTAGAATTACTGGTATCTACCGGTATTTATTAGCAGTATGAATACTTAGAAGTGGGGGCACACACACACACACACACACACACACACACACACACACACACACACACACACACACACACACACACACACACACACACACACACACACACACATACACACACACATACACACACATACACACACATACACCACACAACACACACACACACACACACACACCACACACACACACATACACACACACACACACACACACACACACACACACACACACACAAACCACACACACACACATACACATACACATACATACATACAACACACACACACGCACTGCAAGAAGGCGTTTGACACAGTTCCACACAAGAGATTGGTGCAAAAACTGGAGGACCAAGCAGGGATAACAGGGAAGGCACTACAATGGATCAGGGAATACTTGACAGGAAGACAGCAGCGAGTCATGGTACGTGGCGAGGTGTCAGAGTGGGCACCTGTGACCAGCGGGGTCCCACAGGGGTCAGTCCTAGGACCAGTGCTGTTTCTGGTATTTGTGAACGACATGACGGAAGGAATAGACTCTGAGGTGTCCCTGTTTGCAGATGACGTGAAGTTGATGAGAAGAATTCACTCGATCGAAGACCAGGCAGAACTACAAAGGGATCTGGACAGCTGCAGACCTGTCCAGCAATTGGCTCCTGGAGTTCAATCCCACCAAGTGCAAAGTCATGAAGATTGGGGAAGAGCAAAGAAGACCGCAGATGAAGTACAGTCTAGGGGGCCAGAGACTACAAACCTTACTCAAGGAAAAAGATCTTGGGGTGAGTATAACACCAGGCACATCTCCTGAAGCGCACATCAACCAAATAACTGCTGCAGCATATGGGCGCCTAGCAAACCTCAGAACAGCATTCCGACATCTTAATAAGGAATCATTCAGGACCCTGTACACCGTGTACGTTAGGCCCATATTGGAGTAATGCGGCACCAGTTTGGAACCCACACCTGCCAAGCACGTAAAGAAACTAGAGAAAGTGCAAAGGTTTTGCAACAAGACTAGTCCCAGAGCTAAGAGGTATGTCCTACGAGAGAGGTTAAAGGGAAATAAACCTGACGACACTGGAGGACAGGAGAGATAGGGGGGACATGATAACGACATACAAAATACTGAGGGAATTGACAAGGGGGACAAAGACAGGATGTTCCAGAGTTTGGACACAGAACAAGGGGACACAGTTGGAAGCTGAGACACAGATGAATCACAGGGATGTTGGGAAAGTATTTCTTCCAGCCACAGAGTAGTCAGTAAGAGGAATATTTGGGGGAAAGTGATGTAGTGGAGGCAGGATCCACACATAGCTTTAAGCAGAGGTATGATAAAGCTCACGGCTCAGGGAGAGTGACCTAGTAGCGATCAGTGAAGAGGCGGGGCCAGGAGCTCGGACTCGACCCCCGCAACCTCAACTAGGTGAGTACAACTAGGTGAGTACACACACACACACACACACACACACACACACACACACACACACACACACACACACACACACACACACACAAGGCTCCTCATTACCTTAACATCCAATGCGAGGAGTCTTGATGTGAGGACACACACCTTTGATGATGCCTCTGTAGACTTCACCCTGACCCAGGGATCGATTTCCTAGACGCTGAGAAGGAGGAGGAGGAGAAAGAAGGAAGAAGGAACAGAGGATAAGAAGGAGAAGCAGCAAGTGCTGAAGGATGAACGTATATATATATATATATATATATATATATATATATATATATATATATATATATATATAATATATAATAAATATTAATATATAAATTATATATATATATAAATATATATATTATATATATATAAAATATGAGTGAGAGAGAGAGGGAACGTGCGCGTGTTTATGCTGCTAATTTGTCTTTAAATTGCTCTCTAAATCACCAAAAAAGACCACCTGAGCAACTGGATTTTTCTCAACCTTCTCCATCTGGAAATGCATTAGGTGATTGTCTCTTTCCCCCTTCATGGCGAGGGAACAAGCCTTTTGCTGAAAAAAATATATAGCCCGATATATATTTATTACCTGGGTAAAAATTTAGTGAGATGTATTGCTTGCTGGGTGAAAAAATATATATATATAGTGAAATGTATTTATTATTTGTGTAAGAATTAGTGGAATATATTGCTTGATACGTGAAAAATAGTGAAAAATAGTGAAATATTATATTACTTTAGGGTTGAAATATTGTAAATGCGTGTATTACTTTCTTAAATTACGGTGAAATATATTTATTGGTGGTAAAAACGATGTTAAATTTATTTATTAATAGTCAAAAATAAAGAGAAAATATTTGTTACTTGAGGGAATAAGAAGTAAATTTTAGGATGGTTAAGTTAGGTTAATTTGGGTTTAATTTGGTTAATTAGGTTGGTTGGGTTTAAGGTTGGGGTTGGGGTAAATTAGGGTGGGTTAAAGGTTTTAGGTTAGGTTGGGTTTAAAGAAAAGGTTAAGTTGGGTTTAAAGGGTTGGGTTAGGTTGGAAAGGTTAGGGGTTAATTTGGGTTAGGTTGGGTTAGGCCCAGGCTAGGTAGGTTTTTAGGTTTGGGTTATTTTGGGTTTGGGTGGGGAAGGGTTAATTTTTGACTGGGTTTGGGGGTTAATTTTAGCCGGGGGTTGGGCCGGGGAAAAAATTAGCTAGGGAAAGGGTTGGGAAATTTTAAAGGGAAGAGAGGAAGAGAGAGAGAGAGAGAAAAGAGGGAGAGAGAGAGAGAGAGGGAGAGAGAGAGGGGAAAAGGAGAAAAGAATGGATATGTGAACATTTTTAAAAAAATTAAAAGCCCCAAACAAAAATTTTGAATTAAACAAAAGTTTAAAAAATTTTTCACGTTTGTTGGAGATGCTTTTGTGTGTGTGTGGTGTGAGTGTTGCGTGTGTGTTTTGTGTTTGGTGTGTGTGTGGTTGTAAAGGTGGTGTGGTGTGGGGGTGGTGTGTGGTGTGGAGGTGTGTTTTGTGGTGGGGTGTTTTTGTGTGTGTGTTGGTGTGTGTGGTGGTGGTGTTTTGTGTGTGTGTGATGTGTGGGGTGTGTTGTGTGTTTTGGTGTTGTTTTGTTTTGGGGTGGTGTGTGTGTGTGTGTGTTGTGGTGTGGTGGGGTGTGTGTTGGTTTGTAAGTTTTGGGGTGTTTGGGGGTGTGGGTGTGTTTTGGTGTTGGGTGTGGTGTTTGGTGTGGTTTTGGGGTTTGTGTTTTGAGTGTGTGTGGGTGTGGGGTTTGTGGGTGTGTGTGTGTGTGTGTGTGTGGTGTTTTGTGTTTTGGTGTGAGGGGAATTGTTGTGGTGTGAGTGTTTTGGTTTGTGGTGTGTGTAGTTGTGTGTGGTGTGTTTTTGGGGGTGGGGTTGGTGTGGGGTGTGTAGTGGTGTTTGGTTTTGTGGGTGGTGTTTTGGTTTGCGGAGGGAGGGCCAGATTGGGGCAAGAAAAAATGTCTCACAACCCTGTTTCCAAAAGTTTGGGAAAAAAGTGGGGTTGAAAACCCCTTTTTGAAAGAAAAATTTCCTAGTGAAAACCCTTGGCTAAGGAAAGTTTTTAGAGAAATTTTAAATGGATACACTGCATAACGATGCCAGGTGAAACTTCCCCCCCCCCTTTGGGGAAAAACTGGGATTTAAAAAAGGAGGGTCAATAACCAAACTGGAAGAGTAAAAAGGTTTTAAAAGAAAAAATTTCCCCCTCAAAAGGGCGTCTTCAGAAAAACAAGTCAGTGAAGGACCAAAAATATTTAAAAACTTTCCAGGGCCCAAAGGGTTTGAGTCCCCCGGCCAGTGTTCTTTCCCTACACTGGGCAGTCCCTTCCCGCCCCTTACCCGTGTGTATGAGAAACCCAAAAATTTAAACCCAAATAATAGCCCCAGAAATTAAACCCCCGAATAATTTAAACCCCCAGTATTTTTCCCCAAAAAATTTAAACCCCCTTTTTGCTTAACCCCCAGTATTAACCCACAGTAAAATTTAAACCCCTAGGAAAAAAAAACCCCAGTATTAAAACCCCCCCGTAATTTAAACCACAGGATTAACCCAAATATTAAAACCCCGAGTATTTAAACCCCCAGTATTAAAAACCAAGAAAAATTTTCCCACAGTTTTTTAACCAAAAATGTTAACCCACATTTAACCCCACAGAAATTAAAACCCCCAGTTTAACCCACAGTATTAAAACCCCCAATATTAACCCCCGTATTAACCCACGGGGAATTTAAACCCGAAGTAAACCCACAGTATTAACCCTAGAATTTAAACCCAATATTTTAAACCCCAAAAATTTTTAAAGATAGTGTTAACCACAGTAAATTTAAACCCCCAGAATTAACCACGTATTTAAACCCGAAAAATTTGCCCCAATATTAAACCCCAGTATTAAAACCCGAGTAATTTCCCACAAAATTAACCCACAGTATTAACCCCCTGTATTAACCACAGTATTAACCCACAGTATTAACCATTTTATTAAAAACAGTATTAACCCACATATTAAACCCCAGTTTTAACCCCCAGAAATTTCCACAGTAAATTTAAACCCCATTAAAAATTAAACCCCAGTTTTAACCACAGTATTCCCCCCAATATTAAAACCCCCAGTATTAACCACTGATTAAAACCCCAGAATTAACAACAATTAAACCAAAAATTAACCAAAAGTTTTTAACCACGTTTAACCAAAGTATTAACCACAGTATTAACCACTGATTAACAACCCGTATTAAACCACAAACAAATTTACCACGAAAAATTAAATACATAAAATTAAACCCGTTTTTTAACCCCTGAATGGGTTGCAATAAATAAATTTTTATATATATATATATATATAAAAATATAAAAATAAAATTTAAATATATATATAAAATATATAAATAAATTTATATCTATATATATAAAATATATAATATATATATATATATATAAATATAAAATATATATTATATAAATATATAAATATATATATATATAAATATATATAAAAAATATAAATATAATATAATGGGACATTATGATTATGAATATAATGTATATTACATTTTTAATAATTTTTTTATTGCTTATATTTTTCGATAATAGCTAAATCGAAAAAAAATTGCTTTAAATTATTATTATTTGACTTAATTCCTTTTGTGAGGGAGGATGTAACATTGTGCTCATTTTAAGTCTTGATTTTCTTTAAATACTGTAAAATTTTCGCTCCTTTCTGTTTACTCCGGGCCCGGGTTCCCGTTTTGCTACAGTTGTCCACGGGGCTATCAATGATCAAGGGGGGGTGCCTCACCTCCCCAAGTTTTAGTCTGGCTAGACTCTCTTGGTGGGTTTGGAAAAGATTGCCTTTTTATTATTCTTGTTAGTTTTTGTAGAAAAACCCGTTCCCCAGAACATTTTTAAAGACTTAGTGGAAATTTTGACGTTGAAAATGAGGTTGTGTGTTCCCCCTAGACACCTGGGGGAACTCAGGTCCCCGAGCCCGTTTCTTCTGACCTAAATTGTACTGGTATCTGTGTATTATCACAGTCGCGGATTTTCTTATGCTGAACTTAGATTCAGTAGTATGGGAGTTTGGTGACTCTTGTGGAGGATCTGCAGATGGTCCCTACTTAGTGTCGTTATATTATCTCCTTGTTCCTGATTCTGTGTCGCAGTTGCTTGTTATATTGCTATTGGGTCTAGCATTCTTTTTATTGTTCAAGCAGACTGTTATGACTGCCAGTTGGTCAAGAAGTTAGTTTATTTGAGGACTTTGTCAGTCACTTGTTTAAGTCTAGTCGAGTCTTGAGACATAGCGAACTACTTAAGGCACTTACATACACAAACTTGTACATATTTGTAATATCTTATTAAATGTTAATGTACCAGACGGTACTTAAGAATTATAAATGTGATATGTGCTTTCAGCACAATACTATTGTATACGAGAGAAGTGATTATTATTATTTTGATTACTGTGATTAATTTAATTTAATTTGATAATATACCTCTAGACTTAATACATTTATTAAATTTTTATTTCTCTAGTTAGTAGCCTACCAGTTGTAATCCTGAAGCACTATTGAATCATACTGAATTCTAATGGATAATTGGACAAGGATACTGACTACTTGTTACGAAAACCCAGTAACAGGCTGGATGCTAGAAGGGCAGTCCTTTCTAGTATTCACTGGAGATCTCTAAGCTTTTAGAATCGCGTTTTTTGTAACATAACACAGTTTTAACCATAGTATAAACTGCAGTATTAACCACAGTATTAACCATTGTACTAACTGCAGTATTAACCACAGTATTTACCACAGTATTAACCACAGTATTAACCACAGTATTAACTCCAGTATTAATAGTTTTTATGCAGCTCAATTCTGGTCTCCATATTACAGAATGGACATAATTTTGTTAGAAAACATTCAGCGTAGGATGACTAAATTAATACATGGCATTAGAAATCTTCCTTATGAAGAAAGATTGAAGACTCTTAAGTTACGTTCACTTGTTAGACGAAGAATGAGGGGAGACCTGATCGAAGTGTATAAGTGGAAGATAGGTATTAATAAAGGGGATATTAACAAGGTCTCGAGGATATCTCTCCAAGAGAGAACCCGCAGTAATGGATTTAAATTAGATAAGTTTAGATTTAGAAAGGACATAGGAAATTATTGGTTTGGAAATAGGGTAGTAGATGAGTGGAACAGACTACCTAGTTGGGTTATTGAGGCTAAGACTTTGGGTAGTTTCAAATTTAGGTTGGATAAATACATGAGTATTTGATTTGAGAGGGACTTGCACATCGGAGCTTATTTCTTGGGTAGCATTTAAAAAGGGGACAAATTTTTGTTGGGGGGAAAAAAACCTTCCCCTGGGAGGGGCCAAAATTTCATGGCAATTTTAGTTTTTTCCTTTTTAAAAAAAAATTAACTCTTAATTACGTTTAACATGTAAACCCAAAAGAAACCCTACAATTTATTAAATGGTATTTTTTGGGGTTTTTAAAAAGGGTTTCAAATTTTTTCCCAAAGAAACCCCAGTAAAATGTTTTCCTTAAATTAATAAGTTTGAAAAAAATTAAACATAAAAATTATTGGTGTTTTAAAAGAAATTTAAACAAAAACCAAGGGGATTAACCAAGTTTTAAAAGTTTAAAAGGGAAAAATTCCCCAATTTATTTAAATTTAAACATTCCCCCAACCAGTTTTTTCCCTTTAAACCAAAAAAAAAAGGGTATTAAAGGGTTTTTTTAAAAAGGGTTTTAAATTTAAAACCCCAGTTTTCCAAACAGTTTCCCAATTTTCCCCCTTTCCATAGGTTTCCCCAAAAATGCCCTTATTACCAAGTTTTAAACCACAGTTTTAAACCCCCAGAAATTAACCCCACTTTTTAAACCCCACAGTTTTAAATTAAAAGTATTAACCACGTTTTAAAACCCAGTTTTAAACCCCCCGTATTAACCAACAGTTTTAAAAACCAAAAGTATTAACCACAGTCAAACCCACGTATAAAATAAGTATTAACCACATATTCCCACAAAAAAACCAGAAAATAACCACAGTTTTAAACCAACGAGATTAACCACATTTTAACCCACAGTTTTAAAACAAAATTAACCACAGTATTAACCCACAGAAAACCAGGGAAATTAAAACCACAGAAATTAACCACAGTTTAAAACCACAGAAATCCCCCACAGAAATTTAAAAACCCACAATTAACCACAGTTTTAAACCCCACGTTTTAAACCAATTTTAAAGGACAGAAAAACCCCCCTTATTAACCACAGAAATTAACCCATTTTTTAACCAAAAGTTTTTAACCACAGTTTTAAACCCCATAGTTAACCACAGTTTTAAACCACAGTAAAAAACCCCCCGTTTTAAAAGCCAAGTTTTAAACCACAGTAAAAACCCCACATTTTTAAACCCACAGTTTTAAAACCACAGAAATTCCCCAACAGTTTTAAACCCCAACAGTATTAACCCAAATTTTAAACCAAACGTAAAACCCCCGTTTTAAACCCACAGAAATTAACCAAAGTATTAAAATTTTTCAACCAAGGTTTTTAACCCCACGTTTTAAACCCCACATATTAACCACAGAAATTTAAAAATTAACCACAGTATGTAACCCACAGTTTTAAACCCCACAGTTTTAAAACCACAGTTTTAACCACAGTATTAACCCCCGTATTAACTACAGTATTAACCACATATTAACCACAGTTTTAAACCACAGAAATTTCCACAGAATTTAAACCACTTTTAATTTAAACCACGTTTTAAACCACAGTTTTTAACCACAGTTTAAACCCAACAGTTTTAAACCCAAAACAGTAAAACCCCACAGTAAAACCACAGTTTTTAAAACCACAGTAAAAAACCACAGTTTTTAACCCCCAGTTTTAAACCCACAGTATTAACCACAGTTTTAAAACCACAGTAAAACCCACAGTTTTCCACAGAAATTAAACCACGTTTTAAACCACAGTATTAACCACGTTTTAAACCACTTTTTAAACCCAAACAGTTTAAAACCACATTTAAAAAACCCACAAAATTAACCACAGTTTTAAAGGCCACAGTATTAACCACATATTAACCACAGTTTTAAACCCAAAGTATTAACCAAAGTATTAAACCCAGTATTAACCACAGTTTTTTCCAAAACTGTTTAACCACTAAAAAACCACAGTTTTTCCACATAAAAAACCAACAGTTTTAAACCCAGAAATAACCACAGTTTTAAACCACAGTTTTAAACCACAGTTTTAACCAAGTTTAAACCACAGTTTTAACCACAGTTTTAAACCCACAGTTTCCCCCACAGATTAACCCCATTAAAACCCACAGTTTTTTCCCAATTTTTCCACATTTTTTAACCCAGTAAACCAAAAGTATTAACCCCCGTTTTAAACCCAAACAGAATTAAACCACAGTATAACCCCACAGTTTTTAAAAAAAGTTTTAAACCAAGTTTTAACCCCAAATTAACCACAGTATTAACCCACAGTATTAACCACTTTTTTCCCCCAAAGTTTTAACCCACATTTTTTCCCCAATATTAAAACCCCAGTTTTAAACCCACGGGTTTTAAACCCAAAATTTTTAACCACAGTTTTAAATCAAAAAACACGAGATTCAAAGTTTTTGGTGTACTTATTATGAAGTTTTTAATCAGCCTCTCTCTCTCCCCCCTCTCTCTCTTCCCTCATTTTCCCTTTTCGCTCCTCCCTCTCTCTCCTCTCTCTCCTCTCCCCTCTCCTCTCTCTCTCTCTCCCCTCTTCTTTTTTTTACACGGGGTTTGACAAGTTAAGGACCCTAGCTTTTTTTAAACAACTATTTACATTTTAAAGGGTTTTCCTAATTTTAAAATTGGAAAAGCTAAGACTGTTACCTACATCACCATTTGAAAGCGTTTTTTTTGTTATGAAAATACAAAAGGGAACATATGAATTTTGGGAGCCATTTTGGGGGGCCAGCTTTTTCATTTAAACCCAACTAAATTTATCTCGTTGAAAACTTTATGCAGTACCAATGTTTTCCCATACTCGAGCATCCGGGGTATGTATGATTTTCAAGGGGAGTGATGTTCGGGAAAAGGGGAAACAGCCAAAAGTAAGTTGCTGCTTTCTCCCCCGCCCTTGTGGCAAAAAAAGCTTGTTTCACGCTGTCCTCAAGTGGACCCCAATGGGGGTTTATTTTGACAATTTTGGGACCTTGTACATAACAGTAAGGCCCACCCACATCCCTCCTGTGTTAAAGGGCTCTGCTGAAATGACAATCTATCCGGGATGGTCCGGGCGAGAGATGAAAACGTCCTTGCCTGTTCTCTACTCTCTCTTTCTCTCTCTCCCCTCTCTCCCTCTCTTTTCCCCTTTTCCCCTCTCTTTTCTCTCTCTCTCCTCCCTTCTTTTCTCTCCCCTTTCCCTTTCTCTCTCTCCCCTTCTCTCAACTAATAATAACCCTGCTTTTTCAAATTTCCCCAATGTTAATTGAACTTCCCTTTTTAACCATCATCCTCCATAATGGAAAAAACGTAACACCAAACACGCACACACACACACACGAAACACACACACACGTACCAACGCCACCCCACACACACACACACACGACACACAACACACACACACACACACACAACACCACCACACACACACACACATACACACACACATAAACACACATACACACACACACACCCACACACACACACACACACACACACAAAACACACACACATCACACCCCACACAACACACAAACACACACACACACACACATATATATAATATATATATAAAAATTTTTAAATATTATATATATAATAATATATAAAATTATATATAATAAAATTATATATAAATAATATAAAAATATATATATATTTTATAATATATATATAAATATATATAAAATATATAATATATATATATATATAATTTTTAATTTTAATATAAAAATATATAAAATATATATATATAAAAATATATTATATATATAAAATTTTTTTTGGGTGTGGGGTGTTGGTGTTGTTTGTGCGAGATTTGGGGTGTGTTGTTTTGTGTTTTGTGTGTTGTTTTGTGCATGTATATAGGAAAAAAATCATAATCTCAAACAAGAAATATGTAAAAAAAATTCCTACGTTTACCCCTTTAAAATGAAAATTAAACAGCCATAGAAAGCAAACTTTGCATAAAAACTTTTTAAACAGGATTTCTAAATTTCAATTTGTCTTTGATGGCGTCGTGGGGGATCAAAGCCCCTGGTAAACAAGGAAGTTATGAGAGGGGCTCAAACCCCTCGGGCACATATCTTAACAAATTAATTTTTCCCTTGTTGAAAAGAAAGAAAAGAAAAGTTAAAAAGATAGTTTCTAGTCTCCGGCCCAAGTTTGTGTTTAGGGGTTTTTTGTTCATTACTGGTTTTTGAAAAATTACTAGTGTTCTTAAATTTACGGGTGTTGTTCATTACTGGTGTTGTTCATTACTGGTGTTGTTCATTACTGGTGTTGTTCATTACTGGTGTTGTTCATTACTGGTGTTGTTCATTACTGGGTTTGTTCATTACTGGTTTTTGTTCTTTAAACTGGGTTTTTTCATTACGGAGTGTTTTTCATTTAACGGGTTTTTTGTTCTTTAACGTGTTTTTTAAATTACTGGGGTTTTTCCCTTTTACGGGTGTTTTTTCATTACGGGGTGTTGTTCATTGCTGGTTTTTGTTCTTTAAACGGGTGTTTTTCATTACTGGTTGTTCATTACTGGTGTTTTTCATTACTGGTTTGTTCTTTACAAGTGTTTTTCTTTACTGGTGTTTTTTTCTTTAACGGGGTGGGGGTTCTTACGGGGTGTTGTTCTTTAAACTGGTGTTGTTCATTACTATTTCTTATTACGGGTGTTGTTCTTTTACTGGTGTTCTTCTTTACGGGTGTTTTTAAATTTCCTGGTGTTGCTCATATTTGGGGTTTGTTCATTACGGGTGTTCTTTTTTTCGGTTTTTCTCTTACTATGTTTTTTCTTTTAACTGGTGTTTTTCCCATTACGGGGTTGTTTTTCATTACTGTGTTGTTCATTACTGGTTTTTCTTCATTACTGGTGTTCTTCATTACTATTTGTTTTCCCATTACGGGTGTTCTTCATTACTGGTGTTTTTCATTACTGGTTCTTCTTTTAACTATTTTTCCTTCCCTTTAAAACTGGGGGTTTCTTCTTTACTAGTTTTCCTTTTTTTTCTGGTTTTTTCTTCATTACTATGTTTTTTCATTACTGATCTTTTTCATTACTAGTGTTCTTAAATACAGTTTTTTCTTTACTAGTGTTCTTAAATTACGGGTGTTCTTCATTTCTGGTTTTCCTTCATTACTGGTGTTTTTCATTACTGGTGTTCTTAAATTACTGGGGGTTCTTCATTACGGGGGGTTCTTCATTTCTGGTGCCCTTTTCATTCTGGGTTCTTCTTTAAAGGGTGTTTTTCATTACTGGTGTTCTTCATTACTGGTGTTTTTCATTACTGGGTTTTCATTGGGGGTGTTTTTCATTACTATTTTTTTAAAATTTACTGGTTTTTGTTCATTACTAGTGTTTTTTCCATTACGGGGTTTTGTTTTTAAAAAAAGTGTTGTTCTTTACGGGTTTTTCTTCATTACTGTTTCTTCTTTTACTGGTGTTCTTCATTATTTGTTTTTTTTTCATTACGGGTGTTTTTTCTTACAAAGGTCTTGTTCATTACTGGTTTTGTTCTTTCTAGTGTTGTTCATTACTGGTGTTCTTCATTACTAGTGTTTTTCATTACGGGTTTTTTTCCTTTACGGTGTTCTTTAAATTACTGATTTTTCTTCATTACGGGTGTTCTTCTTTTACTAGTGTTGTTCTTTAACTAGTTTTTTTCATTACTGGGGGTTTTTTCATTACGGGTTTTTTTCATTACGGTGTTCTTCATTACTATGTTTTTTCATTACTGGTTTTTGTTCATTACGGGTGTTCTTCATTACGTGTTTTTTTCTATTATGGTGTTTCTTCTTTAAACTGGGGGTTCTTCATTACGGTGTTGTTCTTTAAATTTGGGGGTTCTTCATTACTGGTTTCTTCATTACTGGTGTTGTTCATTACGGGGTTTTTCCTTAAATTCCCTGGGGGTTCATCTTTTACTGGTGTTTTTTCATTATTTGGTGTTGTTCTTTAAACTAAATGTTCTTCATTACTTTTGTTTTTCTTTAAACAAAGTGTTCTTCTTTACTGGTGTTTTTTCTTTAAATGATGTTTTTCTTTTACGGGTGTTCTTCATTACTAGTTTTTCTTCATTACTGGTTGTTCTTCATTACTGGTGTTTTTCCCATTACGGTTTTTCTCATTACTGGTTTTTTCTTCATTACGGGTGTTTTTTCCCTTTTATTTTGGGGGTTCTTAAATTATTTGGTGTTTTTTCTTTACTGGGTGTTCTTCATTAATATTTTTTTTTCATTACGGGTGTTTTTTCTTTATTTGGTGTTGTTAAATTACGGGGTTTTTTGTTCTTTTCGGGTGTTCTTCTTTTACTGGGTTCTTCATTACGGTGTTCTTCATTACTAGTGTTTTCATTACTGGTTCTCTTTAACTTGTTGTTCATTACTGGTGTTTTTTCATTACGGGTTTTTAAATTATGGTGTTGTTTATTAACTGGTGTTTTTCCCATTACTGGTGTTGTTCAAACTGGTGTTGTTCTTTAAACGGGTGTTGTTTTTTATTTGGTGTTGTTCATTCCCGGGTGTTTTTTTCATTCTGGGTGTTTTTTCATTACGGTGTTTTTCATTACTGTGTTCTTCATTAATATTTTTTTTTCATTACTGGTTTTCTTCTTTAAACGGTTTTGTTCATTACGGGTGTTTTTCCAATTTTATTTGGTGTTTTTTCATTACGGGTGTTCTTCTTTTACGGTTTTTTT
This sequence comes from Cherax quadricarinatus, assembly GCF_026875155.1. Lineage (NCBI taxonomy): Eukaryota > Metazoa > Arthropoda > Malacostraca > Decapoda > Parastacidae > Cherax > Cherax quadricarinatus. The sequence goes on from NC_069460.1 coordinate 5,208,629, forward strand.
TCATTACTGGGTTGTTCTTTTACTGGTGTTCTTCATTACTGGTGTTGTTCATTACTGGTGTTCTTCATTACTGGTGTTGTTCATTACTGGTGTTGTTCATTACTGGTGTTGTTCATTACTGGTGTTGTTCATTACAAGTGTTGTTCATTACTGGTGTTGTTCTTACTGTTTTTTGTTCATTACTGGGTTTTTTCATTACGAGTTTTTAAATTTACGGTGTTGTTCATTACAAGGTTGTTCATTACGGGTGTTTTTTTCTTTTACTGGGTGTTACATTACGGGTGTTCTTCTTTACTGGTGTTGTTCATTACGGGGTTTTGTTTTTCATTACTGGTTTTTTTTTCATTACAAGTGTTTTTTCATTACTGGTGTTGTTCATTACTGGTGGGGTTCATTACGGTGTTCTTCATTATTTGGTGTTTTCATTACGGGTGTTTTTCATTACTAGTTTTTTGTTCTTTTACGGGTTTTTTTGTTCATTACTGGGGGTTGGGTTCATTACTGGTGTTCTTAAATTACGGTGTTGTTCATTACTGGTTTTTGTTCATTACTGGGGCGGGGTTTTTTGGTTTTTTTCCGGGGTTGCTGGGTGTTGTTCTTTTTTAACTGGGTTCTTCATTACTGGTGTTTTCCCCAAAACTGGGGGTTGTTCATTACTTTTTTTCTTTAAACGGGTGTTGTTCATTACTGGTTTTGTCATTTCCCGGGGGTTTTTAAATTACGGGTTTGTTTTCTTTAAACTATTTTTTTTTTACGGGTGTTGTTCTTTACTGGTTTTTTTTCTTTTTATTTGGTTTTTTTTCATTACTGGTGTTTTTAAAGGTACTGGTGTTTTTTCTTTTTCTAGTTTGTTCTTTAAAACTGGTTTTTTTCATTACTGGTGTTTTTTTCTTTTACTGTTTTTCTTCTTTACGGGTGTTGTTCATTACTGGTTTTTCTTCTTTACTAGGGTTGTTCATTATTTTGGGGTTTGGGTTCATTATGGTGTTTTTTCATTGCCCATGTTTTTTCTTTTTTGTACGGGTGTTCTTCACTAATTTACTGCCCTGGCTATATCTTTGGGAAATTTAAATCATAAAGGGGGGTTATTATTAGAAGTAGTAGTAATAGTGGGAGTAGTAATAGTAGTAGAAATAGGGTTTTAGTATATTAGTAATATAGTAAAATAAAATTAATATATAATTTAGTAGTAGTAGGGTAGTAGAAATGGGATAGTAAGGGTAGAAGTTTTAAAAAATATTAGTAAAAGGGGAAATAGTTTTTAGTAGAAAGTATTAAAATAATAGGTGAGTAGTAGTAGTAGAAATTAGTAGTAGTACCCGCGGGTAGTGGGAAATTTAGTATTTTTAAGTAATATACAGAAGTAATGGGTAGTATTACAGTAGTATAATAGTTTTTAGTAGAAAATATTAGTAAAAGTAGTAGTAATATAGTAATGCATTTAAAAATATAGTAGTAATGTGGATAGTATTTGTAGTTTTAAATAGTAAAAGTTTAGTAGTAAAATTAGTAACAGTATTAGTAGTAGCAGTAGTAGTAATAGTAGTATATATAGAGTAGTAGTATAGTAGTAAAGCAGTAGATAATATATTTAATATAGTAGTATAGTATTATATAGACAGTATATAAATATAGTAGTAATATAGTAATATTAGTAGAAAGCAGCAGTCAATTGTTGAGTAGATAGCAATAATTTTTATAGTATATATAAGTAGGCAATATATTTTTTAGAAAAAGGTATTTAGTAAGTAGTATAGAATATAGAAAGTAGTAGTATAGCAGTTGAGTATATTGCAGTATATAATAGTAAGTATAGTATCGTTTTACAACTATAACAGTAAGAAAAACATTTTTTGAAAATACCATTTACCCAAATACCCAAAAAAAAAAAAAACACTGTTTCCTCTGGGACCTTAAAAGTTGAAGAATGTAACACAGCACCGCACACCCCCCTCCCTCTTACGTACTACTCTCCCAAAAACCCCCTCTTCTCTTTTCTTAATTATAAATATATAATATTAATATATATAATATAATATATAATATATATATATATATATATAAATATAAATATATATATATTATAATAAATAAAAAAGAAATATATATATTATATATAAATAATAAAAAATATATAATAATAAAAAATATATAAGTCGTGCCGAATAGGCAAATTTTCGATCTTGGCTTAAATAGCACGTTCATCTGCCAATATAACAAGAAAATTTGGTATGAAAAAATTGGCCAAAATCATTCTAACCAAACAAAAAAATAATTTCATGTGTTTGTTTAGTCTAAATTACTGTAAACTATTTAAAATAATTTTTGTTGGGGAAGGTAAAATAAATTGCTCTTGTTAAAAAGGGTTTGGGAATTTCTAAATTCTTTTTTGGGGCAAAATTAAAAAATTTACATTAACTTAAAAGAAAAAAATCATCTTTAAACTATAAAAAAGAAATTTTCAGAAAGGACTTAATGTAAATAATTCTTGCTAATGACCAGTTTTTAAAATATTCGCACGACAATATATATATTTTTAAATATATATATTAAAAATATAAATTTTAAATATAAATAAAAATATATAA
>NC_069460.1:5220826-5268326 GCF_026875155.1 Cherax quadricarinatus
ACAACGTCAAAATCACAAAACTATACAATGTTCTGTAACAGAGTTCGCAAAACTAACAAGAATAATGAACAGAAAAATCTGTCCAACCACAAAGAATCAAACCCAACGAAACTTCAGGCAGGTGAGGACACCCCCCCTCGTCAGTGAACCCGGGGACAACCCAGCCAAAGCCGGCAGAAATGAGCAAAGAGCGATAATTACAGTATTAGACATCAAGACTTAACGAGCACATGATATGTTACACCTACCTAAAAAGGAAACTACTCAAATAAAATATAAGCAATACATTTACGTTTTACTTTTATCGCAAAATAAGCAAATAAAAAAAAATAAAAAGAAAAAATTTTAAATAAAAAACTAATAATATTGCAACCCCATTCGGGGTTTGCAACATGTGGGTATTATACCACCACCCAATTTTTTTTTCCTTGATGAGGTTTGCATTTTTGGCCACCTAGACAACTGTGTCGGGGTCTTCTTCCCCTTTCCCCATTTTCAGACTTTGCTTTTTGGCAGTTTAAAATTCAAGGACCAGTTGCTGGACCAGGCTTGACCCCTGTCCAGGTCACTTTGTATCCTGCCTGATCCACTGATTTGTTCTCCTCATTAAACTTCACAAAACTGAAAACAAACACTTCTGATCTATCCCTTTCCGTTAGTCTCCACAAAAACCAAAAAACAACACAGGTCCTAGACTGATTCCTGGGGAACCCGCTTGCACAGGCCCCCACTCTGATACCTCGCAGGTACCAGGACTCGCTGTTCCTCCCTTCAGGTATTCTCTGATCCATTGCAGTCCTTTTTCTGTTATTGTGCCTGATCCTCTACTTTTGCAGTAACCCTTGGGGAAACTGTGTCAAAGGGCCTTCTTGGAAGTCAAGAAAATCAGTCTATCCCCCCTCTCTCTCTTGTCTTACTTCTGTCCCTTGTCATAAAACTAGTGGTTCGTGACACGCTTTCCTTCCCTAAAAACACTCTCCTCCTGATGATCTCCCATGACTATGCATACTATACAAGTTATGACACAGGTCGTGCTTAATGTCCATGTCTGTCCTTTTTTTAAAAAATTTGGACAATATTTGACATCTTCCAACCTCCGGAGTTCCCATTTAATGGAGTTTAAAAAGACTTTGTTAGTGGCACACACAACATCCTGCCCCCCCTAAAAACCCCACAGAAGATGTTTCGGGTCCCATCGCTTTGGGGGTGTCAATTTTCACAAGAAATTCCCACCTCCTCCTCGTTATGTGTCCCTTTCATCCACACTTTTGGTGTACCTCCCTGTCGATTTCCGGAACCTACTGGGTTTTCCACTGTAAATACTTCTCTAAATCTAGTATTAGCTCCCAAATACCTCTTGGTCGTTTTTTTGTGAACTCTCCACGTCCTTCCCACCATTTTCCCGGGCCTTGATTTTGTTTTTTTTCCCATGTGGCGGGACAACAGCTTCGGACAACTTGACTTTCGCTCTAGTCATTTTCGTATTGTCGCTGACCTCAGTTTTTATCTTGATATTCGCTTTTTGGCTCTTTTGGTGATCTCTTTTTTTCTTGGTCCTTTTCTCTGTACCTTTTTTCCCTTCTTAGTACACCAGTTTTTGCCTCCCTACACCTTGCGGGAAACCAGGGTGTTTGTGTGTGTTGGTGTGTGTTGTGTGGTTTTTGTGTGTACGTGTGTGTTGTGTGTGTGTGTGTGGTGTGTGTGTGTTGTGTTTGGTAGTGTGTGTTGTTGGTGTGTTTGTGTGTGTTATTGTGGTTTGTGTGTGTGTGTGTATGTGGGTGTGTGTGTTGTGTTGTGTGTGTGTGTGTGGTGTATGTGTGTGTGGTGTGTGTGGTGTGTGTATGTTGTGTGTGTGGGTGGTACTCACCTTTGACTCCCTATTTTGTGGTTCGGGGTCGATTCACACTCCCTGGCCCCGCCTCTTCGCTGATTTCTACAGGCCCCTCTCCCCCCCCCCATGACTTTTTCAAACCCGTCTTTAAAAATGTGTATGGTTCCTGCCTCCCCACGTCATTTTCAGGCTATTTTCCCCTGCCTTACAAACCCATGACTGAAGAAAAACTTTCCCAATCCTCTGACCATTTGTGTCTTTAACTTCCAATTGTGGCCCTTGTTTTTTTCCCTCCCTGGAACACCGTCCTTGTCCACCTTGTCCCATTCCACGCATTTTTTATTGCGTTTCATGTCTCCCCTGACCCTCCTGTCCTCCGTGTCGTCAGGCCGATTTCCCCTTTAAACTTCTTCAAGGGCATTTCCCCCCACTCTGGGAAAAACCTTTTGCAAACCTTTGTACTTTTTTCTATTTTTTTTTGACGGCTTATCAATGCGGGGCCAAACAGGTGCTGCATACCCATATGGCCCGACTACACGGGTACAGTGTCTTGAATGTTCCTTACTAAGGGGTCGGAAACTGTTCTCAGGTTTTTCCAGGGCCCATACTGCACAGTTTTTCTGATTGATGTGTCTTTCCCCAGACATGCTCGGTGTATACTCACCCCCAATTTTTTCCCGAGTGAGGTTTTTCAGTCTTTGGGGCCCCCTACCTATACTCGTCTGTGGTCTTCGTGCCCTTCCCCTTCTTTATACTTTTCATTGGGAGGGGTTAATTCGGAACCATTTGCTGGACCGGTGTCCAGTCTGTCCCGTCCTTTGAAGTCCTCCGGGCCTCATCAATTTTAAATTTTCCCATTAACTTTACATCATCTCAAACAGGGGACATTTTGGTCAAAACCCTTTCCCTCATTCTTTTACATATACCCAAAAAAAGCACGGCCTAGGACCGACCCCCGTTGGGGGCCCCGTCGTCACAGGGGCCCACGTGATACATCATTACGTACCATGACTCTTTTTGCCTCCCTGCGGTATTCTCTATCCATTGCAGTGCCCCTTTCCCGTTTTAACGCCTGATGCTCTCTTCTCATAAAAATCTTTTGGGGGAACGTGTCAAAGGGCCTTTTTGCAGTCCAAGAAGATCAATCAACCCACCCCCCTCTCTTTTTCTTTCTTTTTGTATTTTATCATAAAACTCCAGAAGTTTGTGCACAGGATTTCCTTCCGGAATCCTGCGGGTTTGGCATTTATACTCCTTTCCCTTCCAGGGCTCCACCACTCCCTCCGATAACTTCCCTAATTTTTTCATACTATACACCAAAGACACAGGTTATATTTATGCCTTTTTCTGTCTCTTTTTTTAAAATGTGAATACATTTTCTTTCTTCCATACCTCAGGTAGTTGCCCAGTTTCCAGGGGTGTTTGAAGTTTTTGGTAAGTGGTACGCACAAAATTCTGCCCCTCCTAAGGGCCCTGGAAGATGTTGCCGGTCCCATTGCCTTTTAGGGACGATGTCCCCTTAGCAGTTTCTTCCCTCCTCCTCATCTGATGTATGCGTCCAACACTTGTTGGTGTATTCCTTTTTGTGCCCCCACTGGTCGTCCCCCCCCGAGTCCTTCCTGTCTCTACGAAATACTTCCTTAAATCCGGTTACTCCTCACAACTTTGATCGTTCTTGTGGTTCCCCACCTTTTTTTCCTCACCTTACACCTGGGGCCTTGACTGTTGTCTTCTTCCCAAAGTGGCTAACAGCATTTTTGGGGGAGATTTACTTTCGATCTATGTCGTTTCATACTGTCCCCTGGGCCTCCCTCCTTAACTGCGCTACTCTTTTTCTGGCTCTTTTTACTAATCCCTTGTTTTCCGGGCCCCTGCCCCTGTACCTTTTTCCATTTTCGTTGCACTTAGCTTTTGCCTCCCCACACCTTCGGGGGAAACCAAAGGACTCGTCTTGGGCTTTCCATTATTTCTGTTTCCCCTTGGAACAAAACTTTCCTCGCCTCCTTGCACTTGTTCCAAAATATTCCTCACTCTTTCTGATTTTTCCCACCATTTCTCTTCCCACAACCCCCTGCAGGGTTTCCATACCTTGGGAGTCCCCCCCTTTTTTAGTTTGGGGCCCGTCCCCTCATTCCCGTTTCCTTCCCCCTTGAATCACATAAAGCAAAACTCAAACCACAGATCGCTACTCCAAGGGCCTCTCGAAATGATGTCCTCGATGTCTAACTGCTCAGGGTGAACACAAATCCATTTTTTTTTCGGCTCATCCTCCCCCCTCTCTCTGGGTTTTGTCCCCGACAGTTGATCATGAGGTTTTCAAGTACCACACCATCATCTTGCCTCCATTTTTCGGGACCCCCATGTGGCTCCCGGGTTTTTGGGGTGTGTGTGTTGTGTGTGTGGTTGTGTGTGATGTGGTGTGTGTGTGTGTGGTGGTGTGTGTGATGTTGTTGTTGTTGTGTGTGGGTTGTGTGTGTGTGTATGTTTTTGTGGTGGTGTGTGTGTGTTTGGGGGTTTGTTGGGGTGGTGTAGTGTTGTGTGTGTGTGTTATCGTGTGTGTGTTGGTGTGTGTGGTGTGGGCGTGTGTGTGTGTTGTGGTGTTTGTATGGTGTGTGTTGTGTTGTGTGGTGTGGTGTGGTTTTAGTTGTTGTGTGTGTGTGTGTTTTGTGTGTGGTTGGTGTGTGGTTGTGGTGTTTGCGTGGTTGGGGTGTGTGTGGTGTGTGTGGTTGGTGGTGTGTGTGTGTGTTTGGGTTGTGTTGGGGCGTGTGTGTGTGCGTGGTGTGGTTTTGTGGTGTGGTGGTTTTTTAAAATTACATTTTTACATAATTCCAGGGGTAGCGAAGATTGCATTATTCCTTACCTCATCTCTCACTATCTCTCTCTCTCTCTCTCTCTCTCTCTCTCTCTCTCTCTCTCTTTCTCTCTCTCTCTCTCTTCTCTCTCTCTCTCTCTCTCTCTCCTCTCTCTCTCTCTCTCCTCTCACTCCTCTCACTCCTCTCTCTCTCTCCATCTCTCTCTCTCCTTCCTCTCCTCTCTCTCTCTCTCTCTCCTCTCTCTCTCTCTCTCTCCTCTCTCTCACTCTCTCTCTCCCCTCTCTCTCTCTCTCTCTCTCTCTCCTCTCTCTCTTCTCTCTCTCTCTCTCTCTCTCTCTCTCTCTCTCTCTCTCTCCTCTCTCTCTCTCTCTCTCTCTCTCTCTCTCTCTCTCTCTCTCTCCTCTCTCCTCTCTCTCCTCTCCATCTCTCTCCTCTCTCTCTCCTCTCTCTCTCTCTCCTCATCCTCTCATCTCTCTCTCTCTATCTCTCTCTCTCTTCCTCTCCTCTCTCTCTCTCTCTCTCTCTCTCTCTCTCTCTCTCTCTCTCTCTCCTTCTTCTCTCTTCTCTCTCTCTCTCTCCCTCTCTCTCTCCTCTCTCTCTCCTCTCCTTCTCTCCTCATCTTCACTCTCTCTCTCTGCTCACTCTCTCTCCCTCCTCTCCTCCCCACTATAGAGTTAGCGGAGGAATAACTTCCGAGTTATTTAATAAAGCCAAAGAAGAGGGAGAGAGAAGAGATAGGTTACCAAATACTACAAACCCTGACTTTCACTCACATATAAAACATACTAATATATATATATATATATATATTATATATATATATATATATAATATATATATATATATATATATATATATATATATATATATATATATATATATATATATATATATAATATATATACAATATTATATATATATATATATATATAATATATATAATATATATAATATATTATATATATATAATAATATATATATAATATATATATATAATATATATATATATAATATATATATATATATATATATATTATATTATATATATAATGCAAACAGCCACTGTGAAAGAATAGTGAAATTCCAATCGCTTTCGTGACTTCTCACATTATCGAGGAACTATGAAAACAAAACATCCAAGGAAGGTATATAAAGCTTCAAAACTACACCTCACCATCACATCCCACAACAAAGCAACACCTCACACACGCGTGACGACACCCGACTCCATGAAACACACCTAGTACTCTACCCAAGAATTTTAAGATTTTTTTACTTGCTTAATGTATTATATTAAATTCTTCCCAAATTTTATTAATTATAAATGAATCTAATTTATATAAACCAAAGGAAATATTCATATAGTCAAAACTGCTTTTAATGAAACAAGATTCAATTATATTCCTGTCGACCATGGACTTGCTTGATACTACTTTCTCAACTTTTTGAAAATCAATTGGATGGTTAAAATCTCTTACATGAATAAATAGAGCATTGGAATCTTGTCCAGTTCTAATGCCATATTTATGTTGTTTTAATCTTAGTTCGAGATTTTTACCAGTTTGACCGTAATAAATTTTATCGCAAATTTTACAAGGAATTTTATAGACATCCGTCAGCATTTTGGGGGGAATTCTTTATCAAAAGTTTTTTTTAGTGTATCAAGATTCTTGAATACAACTTTGATATTAAAAGTCTTAAGAAATTATTTATATATATATATATATATATATATAAATATATATTTTAATATATATATAATATATATATATATATATATATATATATATTTATCACACTGGCCGATTCCCACCAAGGCAGGTGGCCCGAAAAAGAAAAACTTTCACCATCATTCACTCCATCACTGTCTTGCCAGAAGGGTGCTTTACACTACAGTTTTTAAACTGCAACATTAACACCCCTCCTTCAGAGTGCAGGCACTGTACTTCCCATCTCCAGGACTCAAGTCCGGCCTGCCGGTTTCCCTGAACCCCTTCATAAATGTTACTTTGCTCACACTCCAACAGCACGTCAAGTATTAAAAACCATTTGTCTCCATTCACTCCTATCAAACACGCTCACGCATGCCTGCTGGAAGTCCAAGCCCCTCACACACAAAACCTCCTTTACCCCCTCCCTCCCAACCTTTCCTAGGCCGACCCCTACCCCGCCTTCCTTCCACTACAGACTGATACACTCTTGAAGTTATTCTGTTTCGCTCCATTCTCTCCACATGTCCGAACCACCTCAACAACCCTTCCTCAGCCCTCTGGACAACAGTTTTGGTAATCCCGCACCTCTTCCTAACTTCCAAACTACAATTCTCTGCATTATATTCACACCACACATTGCTCTCAGACATGACATCTCCACTGCCTCCAGCCTTCTCCTCGCTGCAACATTCATCACCCATGCTTCACACCCATATAAGAGCGTTGGTAAAACTATACTCTCATACATTCCCCTCTTTGCCTCCAAGGACAAAGTTCTTTGTCTCCACAGACTCCTAAGTGCACCACTCACCCTTTTTTCCCCCCATCAACTCTATGATTCACCTCATCTTTCATAGACCCATCTGCTGACACGTCCACTCCCAAATATCTGAATACATCACCTCCTCCATACTCTCTCCCTCCAATCTGATATCCAATCTTTCATCACCTAATCTATTTGTTATCCTCATAACCTTACTCTTTCCTGTATTCACTTTCAATTTTCTTCTTTTGCACTCCCTACCAAATTCATCACCAATCTCTGCAACTTCTCTTCAGAACTCCCAAGAGCACAGTGTCATCAGCAAAGAGCAGCTGTGACAACTCCCACTTTATGTGTGATTCTTTATCTTTTAACTCAACGCCTCTTGCCAAGTCCCTCGCATTTACTTCTCTTACAACCCTATCTATAAATATATTAAACAACCACAGTGACATCACACATCCTTGTCTAAGGCCTACTTTTACTGGGAAATAATTTCCCTCTTTCTACATACTCTAACTTGAGCCTCACTATCCTCGTAAAAACTCTTCACTGCTTTCAGTAACCTACCTCCTACACCAAACACCTGCAACATCTGCCACATTGCCCCCCTATCCACCCTGTCATACGCCTTTTCCAAATCCATAAATGCCACAAAGACCTCTTTAGCCTTATCTAAATACTGTTCATTTTAAAATGTTTCACTGTTTAAAAACCTGGTCCACACACCCCCTACCTTTCCTAAAGCCTCCTTGTTCATCTGCTATCCTATTCTCCGTCTTACTCTTAATTCTTTCAATAATAACTCTACCATACACTTTGCCAGGTATACTCAACAGACTTATCCCCCTATAATTTTTGCACTCTCTTTTATCCCCTTTGCCTTTATACAAAGGAACTATGCATGCTCTCTGCCAATCCCTAGGTACCTTACCCTCTTCCATACATTTATTAAATAATTGCACCAACCACTCAAAACTATATCCCCACCTGCTTTTAACATTTCTATCTTTAATCCCTTCAATCCCGGCTGCCTTACCCCTTTCATTTTACCTACTGCCTCACGAACTTCCCCACACTCACAACTGGCTCTTCCTCACTCCTACAAGATGTTGTTCCTCCTTGCCCTATACACAAATCACAGCTTCCCTATCTTCATCAACATTTAACAATTCCTCAAAATATTCCCTCCATCTTCCCAATACCTCTAACTCTCCATTTAATAACTCTCTCTCCTATTTTTAACTGACAAATCCATTTGTTCTCTAGGCTTCCTTAACTTGTTAATCTCACTCCAAAACTTTTTCTTATTTTCAACAAAATTTGTTGATAACATCTCACCCACTCTCTCATATATATATATATATATATATAAATATATATATATATATATATATATATATAATATATATATATATATAATATATATATATATATATATATATATATATATATATATATATATATATATATATAATATATATATATATATATATACTAGAGAAAAAGACAGACAAACAGACAGAAAGAGAGAGTGAAAGTTCGTATAGAAGTGAGAAAAATATATATATATAAATATATAACGAAGAGAGAGAAATTTTGGAGGAAGTAATTTCAGGTTGGTTGTCTTCTCTTTCTTATTAGTAAGTGGAACGAAGATTTTAGAGAAAGACTGACTGGATGTGTGAGAATGAGAGCTGGCTCACATCCAAGTGTGTGTGTGTGTGTGTGTGTGTGTGTGTGTGTGTGTGTGTGTGTGTGTGTGTGGTGTGTGTGTGTGTGTGTGTGTGTGTGTGTGTGTGTGTGTGTGTGTGTTGTGTGTGTGTGTGTGTGTGTGTGTCTGTGTGTGTGTGTATGTATGACTGTGTGTAGAGTACTCACCTATATATGGCTGCAGGGGTCAAGTCACATCTCACTTTTTGACATTCATAATTAATTTTTGGTGACTCAGACATGTGCTCTCTCTCTTCCCTCTCCTCTCTCTCTTCTCTCTCTCTCTCCTCCTCTCTCTCTCTCATCCTCTCTCTCCTCTCTCTCTCTCCTCTCTCCTCATCTCTCTCTCTCTCTCTCTCATCTCTCTCCTCTCTCCTCTCTCCCTCTCTCTCTCTCCTCTCTCTCTCTCTCTCTCTCTCTCTCTCTCTCACTCTCTTTACAATTACAGTTTAAGTGGTAAGACATGATATTCTACATTATTTTACAAGCTAAGAGTCAATTTACACGTCACACTGTGCAATAAAATATTAAGATATCCTGCAGTAAGGGTCACGTAAGCCTCAACAATGATAGATCCAGCGAGACTGAAGCCATGTCACAACTGAGTTGCCTTGCTCTGTTTTTTTTTTTTTTCTTCTGTTGAAAATTCGTAGATGAGAAGGAGGAAGGGAGGACAGGCAATCCAAGAAAGTGGTGCATACTCAAGGTGTAAACGCATTTGTGCCTCGTAAATAGAGTTCTGCAGCCGCTACTGTCAATCAGGTGTGAGATACATCTTAGTGCTTTTAATCTGTTGGCTGGCTTGCTTGCAAGATTTACTACGTGATTCTTTGTTGACATTTTGGAATCAAATTTCATCTCAAGGATATCGGTTTCATCCCTGGGTACCAACACTCTCCCACAAATAACAAAAGAAGGCACAATACCGTGACTGGAACGATACACAAATAACCCGCACATAGAAGTGGGGAATAAGGAGAACGAGCCAGTCAAATACAAAGAAAGGGGAGCACTACTACTACTACTACTACTACTACTACTACTACTACTACTACTACTACTACTACTACTACTACTACTACTACTACTACTACCACTACCACTTCCACTACACTACTACTTCTACCACTACTACTACTACTACTACTACTACCACCGCTACCTCTTCCTGCATATATATATACCCCTTCCTGCTCCACTTCTCGTTAGTGTGACTTTGTAAATGGTCCAAGTCGGACGGAAACGTCGTCGTAAGCTCCTCTCTTCTATGTGCGGGTTATTTGTGTAACACTCTCCCACTTATTCTTCCCACTGCTACAGAATTACCATCATGGTGCTTAGAGACCATCATCATCTGAATTTTCTCAAAAGCAAATGTGACCTTCCATCGTTTTCCCAAAGGATAATATAGCTCTTAGCCGGTGATTGATGTAAACTTAAGAGCAGCTGTCATATCCTCTCTTGGATAAGTATATGTCAGAGTACAATCATCTGCATATGTTTGGAATTCTTGGAGGAGATGATCATTGAAATAAACATTCCATTACAATGGTCCAAGCACACCTCCCTGAGGAACACTTGCACCAATACTGTCTTACTGACTGTGTCCCATTGAGAACTGAGGAGACATAGTGTAGAGCCTGCAGTTCCCAGTACTTGCAGTTTTGCCAAGAGTCCCTGGTGCTATAATCGGTCGAAATCACCAGCAACGTCCAGTGCTGCTACACAGGCGACCTTGGATTCATCCAGTCACTGGTGCCACATAATGGAAAGATTTAGCTACAGATCAGCAGCAGAATGACCTTTTCCGAAGCCATATGAACGATATCAAAGCAGTGAGTGGTAGTCGGAAAACTCTATTATCTACCGTGAGATTATTGTCTCTGTCTCTTTTTCTTTCATCTTCCTCTCGGATCACTGAGGTAGAGAAGGCTGAGGTTAAGGGATACTGGGATGCCTCTCTCTGTGGTAGCACCTCCACTTACACAAGTGTAGTAAAAGCGACAGTTGCTACAATAAGTGGACAGGTGGCCGGTACTTTACTGGAAAGTGGTAAGATAAAGTAGGTAATTCAGGTGGCAGTGACTTCATTAAGGAGTGGTCAGGTACTGAGCAGTGTGAGGTGTGGACGAGGAGGTGGTGGATGAGTAGTGGATGAGATGATGGATGAGTAGGTGGATGAATAGTGGATATATATATATATAATATATAATATATATATATATATATATATATATATATATATATATATAATATATATATATATATATATATATATATATATGTCGTGCCGAATAGGCAGAACTTGCGATCTTGGCTTAAATAGCAACGCTCATCTTGCCATATAGGACAAGTGAAAATTTGTTTATGCAATAATTTCGCCAAAATCATTCTGAACCTAACGAAAAAAATATTTCACTGTGTTTGTTTAGTATTAAATTATTGTAAACAAATCTAAAATATATTTAGTTGGATTACGCTAAAATAAATTGTTCTTGTTATAACAAGGTTAGGTAAGTTTTCTAAGATTCTTTTGGTGCAAAAGTAAAATTTTTTACATTAACATTAATGAAAAAATATATCTTTAAACGTATAAGAGAAAATTTTAGAAAGGACTTAATTTTAAATGAGTTCTTGCTAATTGACCAGTTTTACATATTCGGCACGGCATATATATATATATATATAATATATATATATATATATATATATATATATATATATATATATATATATATATATATATATATATATAAGTTCTTGCTAATTGACCAGTTTTACATATTCGGCACGACATATATATATATATATATATATATATATATATATATATATAGTGTGTGTGTGTGTGTGTGTGTGTGTGTGTGTGTGTGTGGTGTGTGTGTGTGTGTGTGTGTGCAAGGATTCGCGAGAGCAGGCGAAATATACACAAACACTGATCTCTGGCTGAAGGAGACTCGAACCTACGAACCTGGAACAAGGTACGCAGTGCTTTACCAATCTACCCACACTGGACGATACCTAGGAGTCCAGCTTGCGCTAGACTTTGATCCAAGGCAGCCAGCTTTCAGGGAGAAGGTTTACAGCTTTTCATCTCATCCCCTGCATGCATCAGCCTTACTAGAGAATTAACAATGTAAGGAATTCGCAAGAGCAGGCGAAATATACACAAACACTGATCTCTGAGATCAGTGAATATTTCGCCTATTCTTGCGAATTCTTTGCATTTTTAAAATCTCTAGTAAGGCTGATGCATGCAGGGGATGAGATGAAAAGCTGTAAGCCTCCTGCTTAAAAGATACAGTAACCTCCGTCCACCATCACATAAGGTAACCTACGTCTACCATCACATACAGTAATCTCTGTCTACCATTACATACAGTAACCTCTGTCTACCATCACATACAGTAATCTCCGTCTACCATCACATACAGTAACCTCTGTCTACCGGTGTGGTACTCGACTGAAGAAGCCTACTGTGTATGCGAAACGTTTCGGAATAAAGTTGCCTAACTGTTGCCTATGTGTCTTACCTACCAACCTATCGGTATTGTATACCATTTTGATATTCACTCTGTCAGACACTGCAACACAATGGCATCTTGGTACAGAAGAGAAAACACCTTGGACAACTTTTTCAAGTGAGAATTACTCGATCTGAGAAGGACGTGACCTCTCAGTGGCTATATTCCCACTACTACTACTCTTCACCTCTCCTTCGGACAGTATTTAAGTCTCAACATGTCGCTCGATCTTCAGTTAGTTCCAGACTTTGGAACAGAACTTCTCCAGGCTGAGGGACTGACAACCTCAAATCTAATACTTCAAGGGTGATGGACTGATTACATCCTCTTCTCATCTCTACTGCTCCTGCCTACTTTCTGTAGGCAGGAGCAGTTTCGCCTACTGTGTAGGCGAAACGTTTCGGAATAAAGTTGCCTAAATGTTGCCTATGTGTCTTACCTACCAACCTCTGTCTACCATCATATACCGTAACCCCCGTCTACCATCACATACAGTAACCCCCGTCTACCATCACATACAGTAACCCCCGTCTACCATCACATACAGTAACCTACGTCTACAATCACATACAGTAACCTACGTCTACCATCACATACAGTAACCTCCGTCTACCATCACATACAGTAACCTACGTCTACCATCACATACAGTAACCTCTGTCTACCATCACATACAGTAACCTACGTCTACCATCACATACAGTAACCTCCATCTACCATCACATACAGTAACCTACGTCTACCATCACATACAGTAACCTCTGACTACCATCACATACAGTAACCTCCGTCTACCATCACATACAGTAACCTACGTCTACCATCACATACAGTAACCTCTGTCTACTATCACATACAGTAACCTCCGTCTACCATCACATACAGTAACCCCCGTCTACCAATACATACAGTAACCTACGTCTACAATCACATACAGTAACCTACGTCTACCATCACATACAGTAACCTCCGTCTACCATCACATACAGTAACCTACGTCTACCATCACATACAGTAACCTCTGTCTACCATCACATACAGTAACCTACGTCTACCATCACATACAGTAACCTCCATCTACCATCACATACAGTAACCTAAGTCTACCATCACATACAGTAACCTCTGTCTACCATCACATACAGTAACCTCCGTCTACCATCACATACAGTAACCTACGTCTACCATCACATACAGTAACCTCTGTCTACTATCACATACAGTAACCTCCGTCTACCATCACATACAGTAACCTAATTCTACCATCACATACAGCAACCTCTGTCTACCATCACATACAGTAACCTCCGTCTACCATCACATACAGTAACCTACGTCTACCATCACATACAGTAACCTCTGTCTACCATCACATTCAGTAACCTACGTCTACCATCACATACAGTAACCTTCGTCTACCATCATATACAGTAACCTCTGTCTACCATCACATACAGTAACCTCCGTCTACCATCACATACAGTAACCTCCGTCTACCATCACATACAGTAACCTCTGTCTACCATCACATACAGTAACCTCCGTCTACCATCACATACAGTAACCTCTGTCTACCATCACATACAGTAACCTCCGTCTACCATCACATACAGTAATCTACGTCTACCATCACATACAGTGACCTCCGTCTACCATCACATACAGTAACCTCCGTCTACCATCACATACAGTAACCTCCGTCTACCATCACATACAGTAACCTACGTCTACCATCACATACAGTGACCTCCGTCTACCATCACATACAGTAACCTCCGTCTACCATCACATACAGTAACCTCCGTCTACCATCACATACAGTAACCTCCGTCTACCACCTCATACCATTATCAACCATGCTGCGGGCGCTCAGCATGTAACAAAAGTATGGTAATATAATGGTGGTCAGGCCCATGGTGGAAGATTCATGGAGAACTGGCGCCAAAACTCCCATTTTGGCGCCAGGAGCAGCCTTTGGCGGGACGAAAGCGCGCGAAAAATTGTCGCAGTGACGTCACCGTATTTTTTTTGGCTGGAATGTTGTGATGCTTATGTCGTTCGTAGGGTAGTACGTTCCTGGGATGGTACGTTCCTAGGATGGTACGTTCCAAGGGTGTTGCATTCTTAGGATGGTACGTTCCTAGGATGGTACGTTCCTAGGATAGCACGTTCCAAGGATAGCACGTTTCCAGGATGGTACGTTCCCAGGATGGTACGTTCCCTGATGATACGTTCCCATAATGGTACGTTCCAAGGATGGCACATTCTCATGATGGTACGTTCCTATGATGGTACGTTCCTCAGATGGTATGTTCCTCAGGTAGTGCGTTCTAGAATGGTACGTTCCTAGAATGGTACTTTCCCAGAATGGTACGTTCCCAGAATGGTACGTTCCAAGAATGGTACGTTCCTCAGATGGTATGTTCCTCAGGTGGTGCGTTCTAGAATGGTACGTTCCCAGAATGATACGTTCCCAGAATGGTACGTTCCCAGGATGGTGCGTTCCTAGGATGGTACGTTCCTAGGATGCCACGTTCCCAGAATGCCACGTTCTTAGGACATGAGAGAGAGAGAGAGAGAAAGAAAGGGAGAGAGAGAGAGAGAGAGAGAGAGAACGTGGAGAGGAGCCAGCAGTATAATCCAAGAGAGGGGAAATGAACGCCCACCACCGAGGGGAAAGGTTAAATTTATTGAACTATTACTCTTCTCTCCGTCCCTTACACACGTTCCCAGGACTTGCTTGTACGTTCCCAGGACTTGCTTGCACTTTCCCAGGGCTTTCTTGCACGTTCCCAGGACTTGCTCGCACTTTCCCAGGATTTGCTTGTACGTTTCCAGGACTTGCTTGTACGTTCCCAGGACTTGCTTGTACGTTTCCAGGACTTGCTTGTACGTTCCCAGGACTTGCTTGTACGTTCCCAGGATTTTCTTGCACGTTCCCAGGACTTGCTTGCACGTTCCCAGGACTTGCTTGTACGTTTCCAGGACTTGCTTGTACGTTCCCAGAACTTGCTTGTACGTTCCCAGGACTTGCTTGTACGTTACTAGGACTTGCTTGCACGTTCCCAGGACTTGCTTGTACGTTCCCAGGACTTGCTTGTACGTTTCCAGGACTTGCTTATACGTTCCCTGGACTTGCTTGTACGTTCCCAGGACTTGCTTGTACGTTCCCAGGACTTGCTTGCACGTTCCCAGGACTTGTTTGTACATTCCCAGGACTTGTTTGTACGTTCCCAGGACTTGCTTGTACGTT
Organism: Cherax quadricarinatus; assembly: GCF_026875155.1. Lineage (NCBI taxonomy): Eukaryota > Metazoa > Arthropoda > Malacostraca > Decapoda > Parastacidae > Cherax > Cherax quadricarinatus. Next base: position 5,236,436 of record NC_069460.1, read on the forward strand.
CCCAGGACTTGCTTGCACGTTCCCAGGACTTGCTTGTACGTTTCCAGGACTTGCTTATACGTTCCCTGGACTTGCTTGTACGTTCCCAGGACTTGCTTGCACGTTCCCAGGACTTGCTTGCACGTTCCCAGGACTTGTTTGTACATTCCCAGGACATGCTTGTACGTTCCCAGGACTTGCTTGCACGTTCCCAGGGCTTGCTTGTACATTCCCATGACTTGCTTCTACGTTCACAGGAAACGTTTCGGTTCCCAGGACTTGCTTGTACGTTCCCAGGACTTGCTTGCACGTTCCCAGGGCTTGCTTGTACATTCCCATGACTTGCTTCTACGTTCACAGGAAACGTTTCGGTTCCCAGGACTTGCTTGCACGTTCCCAGGGCTTGCTTGTACATTCCCATGACTTGCTTCTACGTTCACAGGAAACGTTTCGGTTCCCAGAACTTGCTTGTACGTTCCCAGGGCTTCCTTGCACGTTCCTGCAGGTGCAAGACAATTATTTGCATATTCAACTTTAATTTTTGGTGAGTCAGGTTAGCAAGTCTTAACCTATAAATTAAGTGAGGTAAGCTTACAAGTCATAACCTGAGCTGGTTTCTAAGCTTACTTGCTAAGCTGATGAGCTGGTTCCTAAGCTTAGTTGGTAAGCTGATGAGCTGGTTCCTAAGATTAGTTTGTAAGCTGATTAGCTGGTTCCCAAGCTTAGTTGCTAAGCTGATGAGCTGGTTCCCAAGCTTAGTTGGTAAGCTGATGAGCTGGTCCCCAAGCTTAGGAAGCTGATAAGCTGGTTCCCAAGTTTAGTTAGTAAGCTGATGAGCTGGTTCCCATGCTTAGTTAGTAAGCTTATGAGCTGGTTCCCAAGCTTAGTAAGCTGAAGAGCTGGTTCCCAAGCTTAGTTAATAAGCTGATGAGCTGGTTTCTAAGCTTTATTGGTAAGCTGACGAGCTGGTTCCCAAGCTTAGTAAGCTGATTAGCTTTTTCCCAATCTTAGTTGGTAAGCTGATGAGGTGCTTACTAAGCTTAGTAAGCTGATTAGCTGTTTCCCAAGCTTAGTTGGTAAGCTGATGAGCTGGTTCCCAAGTTTAGTTGGTAAGCTGATGAGCTGGTTCCCAAGCTTAGTTAGTAAGCTGATAAGCTGGTTCCCAAGCTTAGTTAGTAAGCTGATGAGCTGGTTCCCAAGCTTAGTTAGTAAGTTTATGAGCTGGTTCAAAAGCTTAGTAAGCTGAAGAGCTGGCTCCCAAGCTTAGTTAGTAAGCTGATTAGTTGGTTCCCAAGCTTAATTAGTAAGCTGATGAACTGGTTCCCAAGCTTAGATGGTAAGCTGATGAGCTGGTTCCCAAGCTTAGTTGGTAAACTGATGAGCTTTTTCCCAAGCTTAGTTTGTAAGCTGATGAGCTGGTTCCTAAGCTGTCACGTACGTTGCCGTCACTGTGGTAATTTCAGCGTGGCCAACGAGGCTCCATCATGCTATGTGTTACCAACAACAACGATTATCATTAAATCAAGGTTTTCTGTGCGTATAATCCAGTAATTTTGACGCACTTTCCTTTGTAATATAAAGTATATATATATATATAATATATATATATATATATATATAAAATATAATACTATATAATAATATATATATATATCTATAATATAAATATATAATATATATATATATATATAATATATATATATAATATATATATATATATAAAATATAGGGCGGTACCACCACTAGAACTGTCATGGGGACCCTCATCCTCAGAGAAAAGAATAAACTTACTGGAATTCGACCTCAGCACCTCAAAGAGATGGTAAATCAGTACTCGGTGAATCTGCATCAATTCTTCTCACCGAGTTAACAACTTCGTCAACAATTGCCTGGCTGGGCGAAATCCCAGAAGAAATTAAACCTTTCTTTTTTGGAGCCTCACTATGTGCTTTGAAGAAGAAGGATGGGGGAGTCAGACCCATTGCAGTTGGAAACACCCTTCGCCGTCTCGTTGCCAAAGCAGCAGTGAGAAACATTCGCCTAGAAGCTGCCACTTTACTCCAGCCACACCAACTGGGCTTTGTGGTCTCTCAAGGCAGTGAAGCTGCAGCTCATGCGGCAATGGCCTACATCAGGGACCTACCAAAAGACAAGGCCATAGTCAAACTTGATTTTAGAAATGCCTTTAATATGGTGAAGAGAGATGCTGTTTTGCCAGCTGTTCGGGATCGGTTCCCCAGTCTTTTTCCCTTCATTTCAGCCGGCTACAGCAAACCCTCAATTCTTTTGTTTGGAGAACATGAAATTCAATCATCAGAGGGTGTTCAGCAGGGTGACCCACTCGCTCCACTTCTCTTCTGCTTGGCAGTAAGAGAACTAATTTCCAGCCTACGCAGTGAGCTCAATATCTGGTACCTGGATGACGGCACTCTGGCAGGTACTGAAGAGTCCCTGGTGGGGGACCTACAACTGGTGAAAACACAGGGAGAAGACTTGGGACTCACCCTCAATCCCTCCAAGTGTGAAATCATCACAGCGAACCAGGAAATAATCAATGCTGTGCGAAGAATCCTCCCGGAAGTCTCAACTACCACTCCGTCCAACAGTACCGTCTTGGGGGCACCGCTGGGTCACCAGGCCATCGACACTGTCCTCAGGGACAAATTGAATGACCTGATGAGAATGGAGGAGAGAATAAGCGATCTTGATGCCCATGATGCTCTGTATCTCCTCACAAGGTGTCTTACTATGCCAAGACTCACTTACTTCTTGAGGTGCGCACCCTCTTTTGACAACCCAACACTCGATGAATATGACGCACACCTGAGATCAACTTTTAAGAAGGCACTGAACCTGTCACTAGAGGATGAGCAATGGGATCAGGCAACCCTCCCACTGCGACTGGGAGGTATAGGGGTGCGTAAAGCAATGCATGTTGCTTTACCTGCTTTTCTGTCTTCGTGTTTGGCTTCCGGTGCATTAGTCAAGAAGATAGTACCCGAACGCTTGAGAGACATGGTAGGAGCTCAAGACCCCAGGTTTACTGAAGCAGCAATTCGGTGGGACACCCTTACAGACTCCTCCAGTAGACCAGCTCCTCCAAACAGCACAAACAGTCCCACTGGGACAAACCGATCATGGAAAAAATCGCCAACACAATGCTCTCCAATGCTTCAGGAAAGGACAAAGCTCGTCTCCTGGCAGTGAAGGCACCACACTCAGGAGATTTCCTGTTAGCTGTTCCCAATTCCTCCCTGGGCACCCGTCTCGACCCACAGGCCATTCGGATTGGTGTTGCTCTTCGCCTAGCCACCCCCATCCTCACCGAACATAGGTGTGTTTGCGGCAGGGCGACAGCTGATCAATTCGGACTTCATGGTCTTGTGTGTCACACAGCAGAAGGGAAGTATGCCAGACATGAGGAGGTCAATGACATCATAAAGAGAAGCCTCGCCACAGCCCGTGCCCAGCTCAACGGGAACCCCAAGTACAGAGGTCTGATGGAAGTCAAAAGCGTCCTGATGGAGCCACTATGCTACCCTTGAAGGATGGAAAGCAGATTGCCTGGGACTACACCTGTGCTGCCACACTGGCAGACACCTACTTGCCATACTCCGTAGTGGAAGGGAGTGGAGCTGCCAGCCACAGGGAGACCCAGAAGATCCGAAAATATGAAGACCTTCCCCCTTGCTATAACTTCATTCCAATAGGGTCGTAGACCCTTGGAGCATGGGGCAAGAGTGCTCTAAAGTTCCTCAAAGAGCTGGGTGAAAAGCTCATCATAGAAACCAAGGACCACAGGGCGACCAGCTTTCTCTTTCAGAGACTCAGTGTTGCGATCCAGAGAGGAAATACCTGCAGCATTCTGGGCACACGGCCCACTGCAGGGGAGCTGGACGAAGTATTCGAGATGTAGCTCTGAGTTACCTATGTTGTTTAGCTTTCTGATGTATTTTTGTGAATGTTTGGCCAATGTATTTTTGTCTTTAAATAAAACATACTTGAAATATAGGGGGTGGTAGGAGAAAATTCTCAAACAGCTTCAGGGAGAACCTTGAGTTTTCCCTGAAGCAAGTTTATTCTTATATATATATATATATATATATATATATATATATATATATATAATATATATAATATATATATATATATATATATATATATATTATATATGAGTGTGTGTGTGTGTGTGTGTGTGTACATACATATATTTTTCTATTTGTTTCTGTCTTTTTCATACCTTCTCTCACTCCTATCTCTCTCTCTTTCTCTCTCTCTCTCTCTCTCTCTCTCTCTCTCTCTCTCTCTCTCTCTCTCTCTCTCTCTCCTCTCTCTCTCTCTCTCTCCTCTCTCTCTCTCTTCTCTCTCTCTCTTCTCTCTCTCTCTCTCTCTCTCTCTCTTCTCTCTCTCTCTCTCTCTCTCTCCATCATCCCTCTCATAAAAACTGGCTGGCAAGACTAACTTTAAGTCCTCTCTAACTATTGGTCTAAGTTTTATAGCACACATTCAAGTTTTGAAAAGTCACTTTAGATGCAACGCTGAGTTTAATGTCTAACTTAGTGAAGGTGTAGGTGAGGGTGTAGGTGAGGGTGTAGGTGAGGGTGTAGGTGAGGGTGTAGGTGAGGGTGTATGTGAGAGTGTAGGTGAGGGTGTATGTGAGAGTGTAGGTGAGGGTGTAGGTGAGAGTGTAGGTGAGGGTGTAGGTGAGGGTGTAGGTGAGGGTGTAGGTGAGGGTGTATGTGAGAGTGTAGGTGAGGGTGTAGGTGAGAGTGTAGGTGAGGGTGTAGGTGAGGGTGTAGGTGAGGGTGTAGGTGAGGGTGTAGGTGGAGGAACACTGCAGAAGGTCTACTCATATACTTATCCAATCTCTCTTCCAAGCTACCCAAGATTTTAGACTCTATAACTCCACCCGGTACATCATCAGATGCAGCATTCTCCACCTGACCTCAACATTCTCAACCTGACTATAAATACTCACTTACCTTCCACCCCAGGTAGTTCTGTTTGTGACTTGAAAAAAGCACACTGTGTGGGCGAAACGTTGTCAATAAAGGATCACATTATACTGCATATGTGTTCATACACTAGTAAACTGATACACTGTTAAACTGGTACACTAGTATACTGGTACACTAGTAACTGGTACACTAGTAAAGTGGTACACTAGTATACTCGTACACTAGTATACTGGTGCACTAGTAAACTGGTACACTAGTAAAGTGGTATACTAGCAATACTAGTATATCTGCGGGTACTTAATAAGGGATAATTTTTATGTACCATCAGATAATTTGTTAAGTAATACAAGTAAATGAGTTTGATTTTATTTAATACCTTAAGACAGTGTGTGCGTGTGTGTGTGTGAGAAAGAGAGAGAGAGAGAGAGAGAGAGAGAGAGAGAGAGAGAGCAACAGTTGGGAAGCACAACCATAGGCGCTCCCACTAGAGACATCCACATTCTCCCGAGTTCCATGAAGGTGACGAATGTTGAGTATGTGAGGTGAGAACCAAAACATTGCTGCCAGACAGACACAGTCAGACACTATGTAACAGAAACAGAAAACCTTCTGCTATTATTATTGCTTTGCCAAGTGTTGCTCACGTCAGTCTGACTGATAGTGCTGCTGGATCCTGTTGTGTCCCTCCCAGTGGTAGATTCACTGCCTTTCTGAATATTGATCTCAGGAGTGCCTTATATTCACTCAATTGTTTTGCTGTCGAAGGAGGGTCAGAAATAAGCTGACTTGGGCAAGGGTAGATGGATTGAGAGAAGATGCAGGACATCGTGGGCATTCAAATGACTTACTCTGTGAGCTGTGTTAAAGGTTAAATGATCTAAAAGCGTCCGTTGTACTAGAAAGTAGAATGCTGTCAGTAGATGTGGTAGATGAGGCTTCTGGTTAAATTGATCTAACATGAGTAATGACTGGTTAATTGCTCCAAATAATTTCACATTTGGAATGGTTGAAAACAAGTCTCAGATTGAGAATCTGCCAACATGGACTCTGTGCCTGCCCGAGTTCAGTCACCTACATACCAAATGTTGAGTACGCTGATCACTCTAGCTGTGAGTTTTCGTACTGCTAAAGAGGAATGGGGAGAGTGGATCTCCCTGCTGGATGCCCTCTGACTATCTAACTCTGCACTCGCTAAAAAAAAAATACAAAAACACTACAAAAAATAGGGCAGCGGAAAAGGACAGTAGGGTTACAGACTGTGGTCATTGTTTGTAACCCAACTATTTACACAGACAGGACACAGCAGTGCTTTCTGTGAATAAATAATCTCATTAGAAGCCCCATAGATGAGAGGTAAAGCGCTGGACTTCTTTGTCTCAGGACCCCGGTTCGATTCTGCCGCCTACCTTTCTGTTTATTCATATCTGTGGTGTGTGCTGAGGTGGTGTGTGCTGAGGTGGTGTGTGCTGAGGTGGTGTGTGCTGAGGTGGTGTGTGTTGAGGTGGTGTGTGCTGAGGTGGTGTGTGCTGAGGTGGTGTGTGCTGAGGTGGTGTCTGCTGAGGTGGTGTCTGCTGAGGTGGTGTGCTGAGGTGGTATCTGCTGAGGTGGTGTCTGCTGAGGTGGTGTCTGCTGAGGTGGTGTGCTGAGGTGGTATCTGCTGAGGTGGTGTCTGCTGAGGTGGTGTGCTGAGGCGGTGTCTGCTGAGGCGGTGTCTGCTGAGGCGGTGTCTGCTGAGGTGGTGTTTGCTGAGGTGGTGTCTGCTGAGGTGGTGTGCTGAGGTGGTATCTGCTGAGGTGGTGTCTGCTGAGGTGGTGTGCTGAGGCGGTGTCTGCTAAGGCGGTGTCTGCTGAGGTGGTGTTTGCTGAGGTGGTGTCTGCTGAGGTGGTGTCTGCTGAGGTGGTGTCTGAGGAGGTGGTGTCTGCTGAGGTAGTGTCTGCTGAGGTGGTGTGTGCTGAGGTGGTGTGTGCTGAGGTGGTATGCTGAGGTGGTGTGTGCTGAGGCGGTGTCTGCTGAGGTGGTGTCTGCTGAGGTAGTGTCTGCTGAGGTAGCGTCTGTTGAGGTAGTGTCTGCTGAGGTGGCGTCTGCTGAGGTGGTGTCTGCTGAGGTGGTGTCTGCTGAGGTGGTGTCTGCTGAGGTGGTGTCTGCGGAGGTGGTGTCTGCGGAGGTGGTGTCTGCTGAGGTGGTGTCTGCGGAGGTGGTGTCTGCGGAGGTGGTGTCTGCTGAGGTGGTGTCTGCGGAGGTGGTGTTTGCGGAGGTGGTGTCTGCTGAGGTGGTGTCTGCGGAGGTGGTGTCTGCGGAGGTGGTGTCTGCTGAGGCGGTGTCTGCGGAGGTGGTGTGTCAGTTTAACTCCTGTACAACCAGCTGAGAACCACACAATGGCGCCTCCAATACCTGTTTCTGGCAAAATTAATGGTCCAGTGACGGGGCCATCAAGACAATTGTTGTTGGTGGCACTGCCTGCCCTGAGTGCCTGTTCTGAGTGTCTGCCCTGAGTGTCTGCTCTGAGTGCCTGTTCTGAGTGTCTGCCCTGAGTGTCTGCCCTGAGTGTCTGCTCGCTCTGAGTGTCTGCTCTGAGTGTCTGCTCTGAGTGTCTGCTCTGAGTGTCTGCTCTGAGTGTCTGCTCTGAGTGTCTGCCCTGAGTGCCTGTTCTGAGTGTCTGCTCTGAGTGTCTGCTCTGAGTGTCTGCTCTGAGTGTCTGTTCTGAGTGTCTGCTCTGAGTGTCTGCTCTGAGTGTCTGCTCTGAGTGTCTGCTCTGAGTGGCTGCCCTGAGTGTCTGCTCTGAGTGCTCTGAGTGTCTGCTCTGAGTGTCTGCTCTGAGTGTCTGCTATGAGTGACTGCTCTGAGTGTCTGCTCTGAGTGTCTGCTCTGAGTGTCTTCTCTGAGTGACTGCTCTGAGTGTCTGCTCTGATTGTTTGCTCTGAGTGTCTGCTCTGAGTGCTCTGAGTGACTGCTCTGAGTGTCTGCTCTGAGTGTCGTCTCTGAGTGTCTTCTCTGAGTGTCTGCTCTGAGTGCTCTGAGTGACTGCTCTGAGTGTCTGCTCTGAGTGTCTTCTCTGAGTGTCTGCTCTGAGTGTCTGCTCTGAGTGTCTGCTCTGAGTGTCTTCTCTGAGTGTCTGCTCTGAGTGTCTGCTCTGAGTGTCTGCTCTGAGTGTCTGCTCTGAGTGTCTGCTCTGAGTGTCTGCTCTGAGTGTCTGCTCTGAGTGACTGCTCTGAGTGTCTGCTCTGAGTGTCTTCTCTGAGTGTCTGCTCTGAGTGTCGTCTCTGAGTGTCTTCTCTGAGTGTCTGCTCTGAGTGCTCTGAGTGACTGCTCTGAGTGTCTGCTCTGAGTGTCTGCTCTGAGTGTCTTCTCTGAGTGTCTGCTCTGAGTGTCTGCTCTGAGTGTCTGCTCTGAGTGTCTGCTCTGAGTGTCTGCTCTGAGTGTCTGCTCTGAGTGTCTGCTCTGAGTGTCTGCTTGAGTGTCTGCTCTGAGTGTCTGCTCTGAGTGACTGCTCTGAGTGTTGCTCTGAGTGTCTTCTCTGAGTGTCTGCTCTGAGTGTCTGCTCTGAGTGTCTGCTCTGAGTGTCTGCTCTGAGTGTCTGCTCTGAGTGTCTGCTCTGAGTGACTGCTCTGAGTGTCTGCTCTGAGTGTCTTCTCTGAGTGTCTGCTCTGAGTGTCTGCTCTGAGTGTCTGCTCTGAGTGTCTGCTCTGAGTGACTGCTCTGAGTGTCTGCTCTGAGTGCCTTCTCTGAGTGTCTGCTCTGAGTGATTGAATTGTGTAAATATTTTTTTTTTGAGGCCAAGAGTGATTGTGTGTGTACTCACCTAATTGTACTCACCTAATTGTGGTTGCAGGGGTCGAGACTCAGCTCCTGGCCCCGCCTCTTCACTGATCGCTACTGGGTCCTCTCTCTCTCTGCTTCCTGAGCTTTGTCATACCTCTTCTTAAAACTATGTATGGTTCCTGCCTCCACTACTTCACTTGCTAGGCTATTCCACTTGCTGACAACTCTATGACTGAAGAAATACTTCCTAACATCCCTGTGACTCGTCTGAGTCTTCAGCTTCCAGTTGTGACCCCTTGTCCCTGTGTCACCTCTCTGGAACATTCTATCTCTGTCCACCTTGTCTATGCCCCGCAGTATCTTGTATGTCGTTATCATCTCCCCTGGCCCTTCTGTCCTCCAGTGTCGTCAGTCCGATTTCCCTTAACCTTTCCTCTACGACTTTCCCTTGAGCTCTGGGACTACCTTGTTGCAAACCTTTGTACTTTTCTCTAACTTCTTGGGCGTGCTTGACCAGGTGTGGGTTCCAGACTGGTGCTGCATACTCCGTATGGGCCTAACATACACAGTGTACAGTGTCTTGAATGATTCCTTATTAAGGTATCGGAACGCTATTCTCAGGTTTGCCAGGGGCCCTTATGCTGCAGCAGTTATTTGGTTGATGTGTGCCTCCGGGGATGTGCTCGGTGTTATGGGCACCCCCAAAGGGCTTTCTCCCTGAGTGAGGTCTGTAGTCTTTGTCCACCTAGCCTATACTCTGTTGCGGGGTTTTTTTGCCCCTCCCCAATCTTCATGACTTTGCATTTTAGCTGGATTGAATTCGAGAAGCCAGTTACTGACCACATGCCAGCCTGTCCAGGTCTCTTTTCAGTCCTGCCCCATCCTCGTCCGATTTAATTCTTCTCATCAACTTCACATCATCTGCGAACAGGGACACTTCAGAGTCTATTCCTTCCATCATGTCGTTCACATATATCAAAGATAGCACTGGGCCTAGAACTGACCCCTGTGGGACCCCGCTCGTAACAGGCGCCCACTGGATACCTCTTCAGTACCATGACTCGTTGCTGCCCCCCCTGTCAGGTATTCCCTTATCCATTGCAGTGCCCTCCCTTCTACATGCGCCTGATCCTCCAGCTTCTGCACTAATCTCTTGTGGGGAACTGTCAAAGGCCTTCCTGCAGTCTAGGAAAACGCAGTCTACCCACCCCTCTTACTTCTGTTACCTTGTCATAAAACTCCAGGAGGTTTGTGATACAGGATTTGCCTTCCATGAACCCATGCTGGTTTTCATTTATAATCTTGTTCCTTTCCAGGTGTTCGACCACTCTCCTCCTGATAATCTTCTGCATGACTTTGCACACAATACATGTCAGAAACACAGGTCTGTAGTTTAGTGCCTCCTTTCTGTTTCCTTTCTTAAATATGGGGACTACATTAGCTGTCTTCCATTTCTCAGGTAGTTGCCCAGTTTCAAGGGATGTGTTGAAGATTGTGGTTAGAGGCACGCACAGCATCTCTGCTCCTTCTCTAAGGACCCATGGGGAGATGTTGTCCGGTCCCATTGCCTTTGAGGTGTCAAGGTCACTTAAGAGCTTTTTCACCTCCTCCTCAGTTGTTCGTATGTCATCCAAAACTTGTTGGTATATTCCCTCTTGATTTTTCCCTATGTGCTGTCCCTTTCCCCCAGCCCTTTTGTCTCTACTGTTTAAAAAATTCCTTAAATCTCCTGTTCAGCTCCTCACATACCTCCTGATCATTTCTTGTGAGTTCTCCACCTTCTGTCCTTAATCTGATCACCTGGTCTTTGACTGTTGTCTTCCTCCTGATGTGGCTATACAAAAGTTTTTCTGGTCAGTCTTGATTCTCGATGCTATGTCATTTTCATACTGTCGCTGGGCCTCCCTCCTTACCTGTGCATACTCATTCCTGGCTCTGCGACTGATCTCCCTATTTTCGTGTGTTCTCTGCCTTCTGTACTTTTTCCATTCTCTATTGCACTTTGTTTTTGCCTCCTTACACCGTCGGGTAAACCAGGGGCTCGTTCTGGTCTTCCTGTTGTTACTGTTGCCCTTGGGAATAAACTTTTCCACTGCCTTCTTGCATTTTGTTGTTACCTATTCCATCATTTCATTTACTGGCTTTCCTGCCAGTTCTCTGTCCCACTGGACCTCCCGCAGGAAGTTCTTCAACCCTATGTAGTCCCCTCTTTTATAGTCAGGCTTTTCCCATTCAACTCCTGTTATTCTCTCCACTTGCAGCTCTACTATGTATTCAAAGCACAGAACCACGTGGTCGCTAGCTCCTAGGGGACTCTCATACTTGATGTCATCAATGTCTGAGCTGCCCAGGGTGAACACAAGGTCCAATCTTGCTGGTTCATCCTCCCCTCTCACTCTGGTAGTGTCCTTAACATGTTGGTGCATGAGGTTTTCCAGCACCACGTCCAACATCCTGGCTCTCCATGTTTCGGGACTCCCATGTGGCTCGAGGCTTTCCCAGTCGATCTCCCTGTGGTTGAAATCCCCCATAACCAGCAACTTTGCTCTGTTGGAATGAGCTCTTCTTGCCACCTCAGCAAGTGTGTCCACCATTGCTCTGTTGCTCTCTTCATATTCCTCTCTTGGCCTCCTGCAGTTCTGTGGTGGATTATACATCACTGCAATGACCACTTTGTGTTCCCCAGACAAAAGTGTACCTGCTATGTAGTCTCTTTCTCCCGTCTCATCTATGCCTTCCATTTTCTCGAATTTCCATCTGTTTTTTACGAGCAGACCATAGCTCCTGGCCCCGCCTCTTCACTGATTGCTACTAGGTCCTCTCTCTCCCTGCTCCATGAGCTTTATCATACCTCGCCTTAAAACTATGTATGGTTCCCGCCTCCACTACTTCACTTTCTAGGCTATTCCACGGCTTGACTACTCTATGACTGAAGAAATACTTCCTAACATCCCTTTGATTCATCTGAGTCTTCAACTTCCAATTGTGACCCCTTGTGTCTGTGTCCCATCTCTGGAACATCCCGTCTTTGTCCACCTCGTCTATTCCGCGCAGTATTTTATCTGTCGTATCATGTCTCCCCTGACCCTCCTGGCCTCCAGTGTTGTCAGGCCGATTTCCCTCAACCTTTCTTCGTAGGACAATCCCCGTAGCTCTGGGACTAGTCTTGTTGCAAACCTTTGCACTTTCTCTAATTTCTTGACGTGCTTGACTAGTTGTGGATTCCAAACTGGTGCTGCATACTCCAGTATGGGCCTGAAGTAAATGGTATACAGAGTCTTGAACGAATCCCTACTGAGGTATCGGAACGCTATCCATAGGTTTGCCAGGCGCCCTTATGCTGATTGATGTGCGCCTCAGGAGATATGCTCGGTGTTATACTCACCCCCAGAGCTTTTTCCTTGAGTGAGGTTTGCAGACTTTGGCCATCTAAACTATATTGTGTCTGCTGTCTTCTTTGCCCTTCCCCAATCTTCATGACTTTGCATTTGGCAGGGTTAAACTCAAGGAGCCAGTTGCTGGACCAGGCTTGTAGCCTGTCAAGGTCTCTTTGTAGTCCTGCCTGATCCTCATCCGATTTGATTCTACTCATTAACTTCATATCATCCGCAAACAAGGACACTTCTGAGTCTATCCCTTCCGTTATGTCATTCACATATACCAAGAACAGCACAGGTCCTAGGACTGACCCCTGTGGAACCCCGCTTGTCACAGGCGCCAACTCTGACACCTCGTCACGTACCATGACTCGTTGTTGCCTCCCTGTCAGGTATTCTCTGATCCATTGAAGTGCCTTTCCTGTTATGTGTGCCTGACCCTCTAGCTTTTGCAGTAACCTCTTGTGAGGAACTGTGTCGAAGGCCTTCTTGCAGTCCAAAAAAAATGCAGTCGATCCACCCCTCTCTCTCTTGTCTTACTTCTGTCACCTTGTCATTAAATTCTAGTAGGTTTGTGACACAGGATTTTCCCTCCCTGAAACAATGCTGGTTGTCAATTATACACTTGTTTCTTTCCAGGTGCTCCACCACTCTCCTCCTGATGATTTTCTCCATGACCTTGCATACTATACACGTTAGTGATACAGGTCTGTAGTTTAGTGCCTCATGTCTGTCTCCCTTTTTAAAAATTGGGACAACATTTGCCATCTTCCATACCTCGGGGAGTTGCCCAGTTTCAAATGATGTGTTGAAGATCTTTGTTAATGGTACACACAATATCTCTGCTCCCTCTTTAAGGACCCACGGAGAGATGTTGTCTGGTCCCACCGCCTTTGAGGTGTAAAGTTCGCATAGCAGCTTCTTCACCTCCTCCTTGGTTATATGTACTTCATCCAGCACTTGCTGGTGTACCCCCCCTGCTCTGATTTCCACTGGTTTCCACTGTAAATACTTCTTTAAATCTCGTGTTGAGCTCCTGACATACCTCCCGGTCGTTTCTTGTGAATTCCCCATCACACTTCCTCAGTCTGATTACCTGGTCCTTGACTGTTGTTTTCCTCCTGATGTGGCAGTACAACAGCTTCGAGTCAGTCTTGACTTTCGATGCTATGTCATTTTCGTATTGCCGCTGAGCCTCCCTTCTTATCTGTGCATATTCGTTTCTGGCTCTTCGGCTAATCTCTTTATTTTCCTGAGTTCTCTGTCTTCAGTACCTTTTCCATTCTCTAGTACACCTAGGTTTTGCCACCCTACACCTTTGGGTGAACCAAGGACTCGTTGCGTTCTTCCCATTATTTCTGTTTCCCTTGGGAACAAACCTCTCCTCTGCCTCCTTGCATTTTGTTGCCACATAGTCCATCATTTCTTGTACTGGTTTTCCTGTCAGTTCCCTCTGCCACTGAATGTCTTGAAAGAAGTTCCTCAAGCCTGAGTAGTTCCCCCTTTTGTAGTTTGGTTTTTCCCACCCTATTCCTGCTGCTCTCTCCACTTGGAGCTCAACTATGTAGTCGAAGCACAGAACCACATGATCACTAGCTCCCAGGGGCCTTTCATACATGATATCCTCGATGTCAGAACTACTCAAGGTGAATACAAGGTCCAGTCTTGCTGGTTCATCCTCTCCTCTCTCTCTGGTAGTGTCTCTAACATGTTGATGCATGAGGTTTTCCAGTACCACATCCATCATCTTGGCTCTCCATGTTTCGGGACCTCATGGGGCTCCAGGTTTTCCCAGTAAATCTCCTTGTGATTGAAATCACCCATAACTAGTAACTTTGCTCCCCCCATGTGTGCTCTCCTGGCCACCTCGGCTAGTGTGTCGACCATTGCTCTGTTGCTCTCATCGTATTCTTCTCTTGGCCTCCTGCAATTCTTTGGTGGGTTGTACATTACTGCAATTATCACCTTATGTCCCTCAGACTGGATCGTTCCTACTAAGTAGTCCCTTTCGCCCGTGCCATCCATTCCTTCCATTTTCTCAAACCCCCACTGGTTTTTAATGAGCAGTGCAACTCCTCCTCCCCCTCTCCTCCCTGTCTTTCCTGAGGATTTGATATCTGGATGGAAAGATTGAATCTGTTATTATTCTGGTGAGTTTTGTTTCTGTGAGTGCTATTATGTCTGGGGATGTCTCCTTGATTCTTTCATGCCACTCCTCATACTTATTTGTTATTCCATCTGCATTTGTATACCACACCTTCAACTTCTTTTCTAAGATTGTGGTCTGAGAGGTGTATTGGGGTTGGGGAAGAGGGAGACCTGATAAGGAACTATGGGTGGTTGCTGTGGGGGTGGAGTTTGTAATGCAGTGGGTGGGGGCATTGGATGTGGCATGGGTGTTTTGATTTAGAGTGTTTGGTTGCACTGGGGTTGACCTGGTTGGGAGGCTTCTATAGGAAGTTGTGAGTGAGGCTGTATTTGATCTTCCTTTGTCTGGGATCTCCTGTCTGTCTTCTCCATCCCCTCTCTTTATTCCTTTCGCCTTTGTACCATCTCTCTCAGTTTCTGCCTTTCTGCTTGTGTTCTGTTGCTGTCGAGATACACCTTCCTGTATGCCGGCATGTCCTTTAATCGTGCTTTCTCCTGCAGGATCCTGCAGGAGAAAGCACGATCGAAAGCACGATTCTGCCTTGAAGGTCACTTTCACTGGCCGGGTTCTTTTTTTTACAAACCCCCCTATTCTCCGAAAATTTTCCAGCTGGGTCATGTCGTCTTCTCCTATTGCTTTCATGATGCTTTCAATTGCTTTTTTTCCCCCTTGTTTTCTTGCTTCATATGTTTCCCCTTCAACTTTCTGGAGCCCATACACAAAGACTGACCTCACCCTTACATTCTCCCACTGCATATCCCTGTGTATCCCGTCATTCAATTTGATTTCCTCCATTGCAGCTTTCCTTTCTTCACTTTCACTAGCTAATGTACTTGGGCTAAGTGGCCTGTCATTTTCCCTTCTCGGCTTTCCCTGGGCTCTGCTGTGGTCTGTTAGGGCCTCCACATATAGCTTAGCTCTTTCATTTACTACAATCTCCACTGATTGAGCTTCTACATGCAGTTTTCCTCCTTCTTTCCCTACAGTCCCCTTATTTGTGACTGAGGTGGCAGTCTCTGTTGTCAATCCCAAAATGTTCTTTAGTTCTTTAGGCTGTTTCAGATTTTTCAGTTCCTCTTCTAAACTCTGTATCCTGGCCTCTGCTGCTTTGACTTGCACCTCTCACTTCCTGCTTTCCATGTCTATCCTCTCTTCCATTCTCATGCTAAGTTCTTCTAGTTTCTTTTCCCATTCATGTTACCTTTTTGTGAGCTCTGCTGCCCAATCTTCCTTTGCAGTTTCCTCCTCCTGTCCCTTGGTTTTTCTTGTTGCCCTCTGGCAACCCATTTTTGTTTTATCCTGATCGCCTCAGAGTGGGAAACCTATGTAATTCTGTATGTTAGGTTAGTATTGTGTATGTCAGAGTGTGTGGGGGGGAGGTAGAGGAGGAACTGTGGCTATGTGGGAGAGTAGTGGGGAGGGGGAGTGGGAAGGAGGGAGAAGTAAGTGGGTGAGTGGGAGAGGGAGAGGGGAAGGAGGGAGAGGTGGGGAGGGGAGGGTGAAAGAGGGAGGAGAGGGATCAGGTGAAGGAGTGAGATGTCGGTGGGGGAGGGGGGAGTGTATGTGTGAGTATGGCAATGTGTGTGTGTGTGTGTGTGTGTGTGCGTGTGTGTGTGTGTGTTGTGTGTGTATGTTTGTGAGTGTGTGTGTGTGTGTGTGTTTGTGTGTGTTGTGTGAGTGTGTGTGTGTGTGTGTGTGTGTGTGTGTGGTGTGGTGTGTGTGTGTGTGTGTGGTGTCGTGTGTGTGTGTGTGTTGTGTGTGTGTTGTGTGTGTGTGTGTGTTGTGTGTGTGTGTGTGTGTGTGGTGTGGTGTGTGTGTGTGTGTGTGTGTGTCAGTGGTCCTTGACTGGCCGCAACTTCTTGTGACCTGACCCCCACCCTCCTGGGACTTGACCCCACCTACTTACAATGTTGCCTTTAAAAGCTGTGTGTGTTTGTGTGTATACGTGTGTGTTCGTGTGTATGGGGGAGGTATGAGGGGGAGATACTGTTAATACGTACCAGTAATTCTGGGTTATAAAAAGTCGAAATTGCTACTAGGGTCTAAAGCTTCTATGAGTGTCTGCCCTTGTGTGTGTGTGTGAGGGAGGGATGGTTAGGGAGGGGTAGATGGTGTGTTTTAAAGATCCGTTATACCTCTCTGTTCCAACTGTCATTCCTAGAAATGCTACTCTCTCCACTTATTGCCCTTTCTGGATATAAGTATCAATTATTGCTGGTTATTATCCTATTCCTTGTTCACGTTGAGAGAGGACTTCCTAGCTTCCTAAGTATTCTTACTACTAATATCTACTGTAATAGCTTGCAGGAGTGGGTGACCAGTATCTAACAGTCATGCAAGGCGAGAACAGGCCTGCAACATGCAAACCACAAAATAGGTGAGTGATACTTGCGCTGGCAGCGGTGTGTGTGTGTGTGTGTGTGTGTGTACTCACCTAATTGTACTCACCTAATTGTGGCTGCAGGGGTCGAGACTCAGCTCCTGGCCCCGCCTCTTCACTGATCGCTACTGGATCCTCTCTCTCTCTGCTTCCTGAGCTTTGTCATACCTCTTCTTAAAACTATGTATGGTTCCTGCCTCCACTACTTCACTTGCTAGGCTATTCCACTTGCTGACAACTCTATGACTGAAGAAATACTTCCTAACGTCCCTGTGACTCGTCTGAGTCTTCAGCTTCCAGTTGTGACCCTTGTCCCTGTGTCCCCTCTCTGGAACATCCTATCTCTGTCCACCTTGTCTATTCCCCGCAGTATCTTGTATGTCGTTATCATGTCTCCCCTGACCCTTCTGTCCTCCAGTGTCGTCAGTCCGATTTCCCTTAACCTTTCCTCGTACTACATTCCTTGAGCTCTGGGACTAGCCTTGTTGCAAACCTTTGTACTTTCTCTAACTTCTTGACGTGCTTGACCAGGTGTGGGTTCCAGACTGTGCTGCATACTCCAGTATGGGCCTAACATACACAGTGTACAGTGTCTTGAACGATTCCTTATTAAGGTATCGGAACGCTATTCTCAGGTTTGCCAGGCGCCCGTATGCTGCAGCAGTTTTTTGGTTGATGTGTGCCTCCGGTGATGTGCTCGGTGTTATGGTCACCCCAAGGTCTTTCTCCCTGAGTGAGGTCTGTAGTCTTCGTCCACCTAGCCTATACTCTGTCTGCGGTCTTCTTTGCCCCTCCCCAATCTTCATGACTTTGCATTTGGCTGGATTGAATTCGAGAAGCCAGTTGCTGGACCACATGTCCAGCCTGTCCAGGTCTCTTTGCAGTCCTGCCTCATCCTCGTCCGATTTAATTCTTCTCATCAACTTCACGTCATCTGTGAACAGGGACACTTCAGAGTCTATTCCTTCCATCATGTCGTTCACATATATCAAAAATAGCACTGGTCTTAGAACTGACCCCTGTGGGACCCCGCTCGTAACAGGCGCCCACTGTGATACCTCTTCATGTACCATGACTCTTTGCTGCCTCCCTGTCAGGTATTCCCTTATCCATTGCAGTGCCCTCCCTTTTACGTGCGCCTGATCCTCCAGCTTCTGCACTAATCTCTTGTGGGGAACTGTGTCAAAGGCCTTCCTGCAGTCTAGGAAAACGCAATCTACCCACCCCTCTCTCTCGTGTCTTACTTCTGTTACCTTGTCATAAAACTCCAGGAGGTTTGTGATACAAGATTTGCCTTCCATGAACCCATGCTGGTTTTCATTTATAATATTGTTCCTTTCCAGGTGTTCGACCACTCTCCTCCTGATAATCTTCTCCATGACTTTGCACACAATACATGTCAGAGACACAGGTCTGTAGTTTAGTGCCTCCTTTCTGTTTCCTTTCTTAAATATGGGGACTACATTAGCTGTCTTCCATTTCTCAGGTAGTTGCCCAGTTTCAAGGGATGTGTTGAAGATTGTGGTTAGAGGCACGCACAGCATCTCTGCTCCTTCTCTAAGGACCCATGGGGAGATGTTGTCCGGTCCCATTGCCTTTGAGGTGTCAAGGTCACTTAAGAGCTTCTTCACCTCCTCCTTAGTTGTTCGTATGTCATCCAACACTTGTTGGTATATTCCCTCTTGATGTTCCCTTCTGTGCTGTCTTCCCACAGCCCTTCCTGTCTCTACTGTAAAAACTTCCTTAAATCTCCTGTTCAGCTCCTCACATACCTCCTGATCATTTCTTGTGAGTTCTCCACCTTCTGTCCTTAATCTGATCACCTGGTCTTTGACTGTTGTCTTCCTCCTGATGTGGCTATACAACAGTTTCGGGTCAGTCTTGATTCTCGATGCTATGTCATTTTCATACTGTCGCTGGGCCTCCCTCCTTATCTGTGCGTACTCATTCCTGGCTCTGCGACTGATCTCCCTATTTTCGTGTGTTCTCTGCCTTCTGTACTTTTTTCATTCTCTATTGCATTTTGTTTTTGCCTCCTTACACCGTCGGGTAAACCAGGGGCTCGTTCTGGTCTTCCCGTTGTTACTGTTGCCCTTGGGAATAAACCTTTCCACTGCCTCCTTGCATTTTGTTGTTACATATTCCATCATTTCATTTACTGGCTTTCCTGCCAGTTCACTGTCCCACTGGACCTCCGCAGGAAGTTCTTCAACCCTATGTAGTCCCCTCTTTTATAGTCAGGCTTTTCCCATTCAACTCCTGTTATTCTCTCCACTTGCAGTTCTACTATGTATTCAAAGCACAGAACCACGTGGTCGCTAGCTCCTAGGGGACTCTCATACTTGATGTCCTCAATATCTGAGCTGCCCAGGGTGAACACAAGGTCCAATCTTGCTGGTTCATCCTCCCCTCTCACTCTGGTAGTGTCCTTAACATGTTGATGCATGAGGTTTTCCAGCACCACGTCCAACATCCTGGCTCTCCATGTTTCGGGACCCCCATGTGGCTCCAGGTTTTCCCAGTCAATCTCCCTGTGGTTGAAATCCCCCATAACCAGCAACTTCGCTCTGCTGGAGTGAGCTCTTCTTGCCACATCAGCAAGTGTGTCCACCATTGCTCTGTTGCTCTCTTCATATTCCTCTCTTGGCCTCCTGCAGTTCTGTGATGGATTATACATCACTGCAATGACCACTTTGTGTTCCCCAGACTGAAGTATACCTGCTCTTTTAGTCTCTTTCTCCCGTCTCATCTATTCCTTCCATTTTCTCGAATTTCCATCTGTTTTTTACGAGCAGAGCAACCCCACCTCCCCCCCTGCCCCTTCTATCTTTCCTCATGATCTGGTATCCTGGTGGGAAGTGTGTGTGTGTGTGTGTGTGTGTGTGTGTGTGTGTACTCCACCTAGTTGAGGTTGCGGGGGGTCGAGTCCGAGCTCCTGTGTGTGAGTGTGTGTGTGTGTGTGTGTGTGTGTGTGTGTGTATGTGTGTGTGTGTGTGTGTGTGTATGTGTGTGTGTGTGTGTGTTTGTGTGTGTGTGTGTGTGTGTGTGTGTGTGTGTGTGTGTGTGTGTGTGTGTGTGTGTGTGTGTGTGTATGTGTGTGTGTGTGTGTGTGTTTTGTTTGTGTGTGTGTGTGTGTGTGTGTTTTGTGTGTGTGTGTGTATTTTTTATTATTATTACTATTATTATTATTATTATTATTATTATTATTATTATTATTATTATTATTATTAATATAATTATTTTTTTTATTAATATTATAATTATTATTATTATTAATAGTAGTAGTAGCAGTATCATTATTATTATCATCATCATTATAATTATCATCATAATTATCATTATCATTATTTGCATTTCCCTAACTTATACACATATTAAACATATAATATCCAGTAAATTCTAGAGCTCCAAAGCGATTATTAAGTTCAGTAAATATTTACATTATTACTGAGATGGACACTGGTACGAGAACATCCGTCGTGTTCTCAAGAACCCAGCACCATCCTGGCTCTCTTTTTTGATGTATGTTCAGTGTGGGGAAGGACGTTGATGTAGGTTGTTTGATGTTGGGTGCTTGATGATGATTGATGAAGGGTGTTGATGTAGGGTGTTGGTGTAGGGTGTTGATGTAGGTTGAAAAAAGGGTGTTGTTTTGGTTTTTTGTTTGGTGTTGTGTGGTTTTGGGATGTGGGTGTTGTTTTTTTTTTTTATTATTTTTTATTATTTTTAATTTATTATTATGAAATTTTTATTATTTTTTAAAAATTTTTTTTTTATTAATTACTTTTTTTAAATTTTGTTTTGTAGGGTTATTATTATTATTGTTATTTATTATTTTTTTTTTTTATTTGATTTTATTTTTTTAAAATTAATGAAATTTGGTTGGATTATGTTGATTATTTAATTTTAGGGGGGTTGTTGTAGGGATTGGGTTTTTGATGTAGGTTGGGGAAGGGGTTGATGTGGGGGTTTGATTTTGGGTGTTGATGTATTGATGAAGGGTTTTGATGTGGGTTTTTGGGTGTGGGGTTTTTGATGTAGGTTGATGAAGGGTGTTGATGTGGGTTAAATGTGGGGTGTTATGTGGGTTGATGTGGGGTTTTGATGTGGGGTTGGGGAAAAAGGGTTTTTGATGTAGGTTGATTTGGGTGGGGATGTAGGTTAAATGTAGGGTGTTGATGTTTTTAGGGTGTTGATGTGGGTTGATTTTAGGGTTTTTGAGTGGGTTGAGGGTAGGGTTTTTGATGTTGGGGTTGATGTAGGTTTGATGTGGTTTGTTGGGTTTGTTAGGGGGATGTGGGGTTTAAATGTGGGTTGATGAAAGGGTTGATGTAGGGGGGATGTAGGTTGATGTAGGGTTTTGGGTGTAGGTTGATGTAGGTTTTGATGTAGGTTGAGGGGTTAGGGGGTTGATGTAGGGTTTTGGTGTAGGTTAAATGGGGGTTTGAGTGGGTTGAATTTGTGGGGTTTGAGTGGGTTTGATGTAGGGTTTTGGGTGAAAGGAAAAGTGGGTTTGGGATGTAGGTTAAATTTTTGGTTTGATGTGGGTTTTATGTAGGGGGATGTGGGTTTGGATGTGGGGTTTTTGGTAGGTTGATGTGGTTGTTTGTGGGTTTGATTGGGGGGTTGATGTAGGGTTTTGGGTTGTGGGTTTTGATTGGGGTTTGTGTAGGTTGATGAAAGGTTGTTGTGGGTTTTTTGGTGAAGGCTGAGGGTAGGTTGATGTAGGTGATGTGGGTTTTAAATGTAGGTTGATGTGGGTTTGGGATGTAGGTTGGGGTAGGTTGATTGTTAGGTTGATGTGGGTTTGATTAGTGGGGGTAGGGGATGTATTTGTGTTGGGTAGGGGTTTGTAGGTTGATGTGGGTTTGGGGTAGGTTGATGTAGGTTGATTTAGGTTGATGTGGGTTGTGTAGGTTGATGTGGGTGATGTAGGTTGATGTAGGGTTTGATGTTTGGTTTGATGTGGGTTTTGAAAAAAGTTTTTGGTTTGGGTGTGGCAGAATGTAGGTTGATGTGGGTTTGATGTAGGTTGTTTGGTAGGTTGTTGTAGGTTGATTGTGAGGTTGATGTAGTTGATGTGGGTTTTGATGTAGGTTGATGTAGGGTTGGATGTGGGTTTGATGTAGGTTGATTAGGTTTGGTGTAGGTTGGGGGTTGATGTAGGTTGGGGTGGGTTTTGATGTATTTTGTTTTGGTTTGTGAAAGGTGAGTGGGTTAAAGTAGGTTGAGGTAGGGTTGATGTGGGTTTGTTTGAAAGGTTGTGTTGGTTTTTAGGGATGTGGGTTTGGAGTAGGTTGATTGTTGGGTTTTGATGTAGGTTGATGTAGGTTGATGTGGTTGATGTAGGTTTAAATTTTAGGTTGATGTTTAGGGTTGATTGGGTTGATGTAGGTTAAATGTAGGGTTGATTTTAGTGTTTTGGTGTAGGCTATGAAAGGTTGATGTAGGTTGTTGTGTAGGTTGATTTAGGTTTGTGTAGTTTGATGTGGGTTTGATGGGGGTTGAGGTGGTTGATGTGGGGTTGATGTGGGTGATGAAATTTTGATGTGGGTTGATGTAGGTTGAGTGGGGTTGAGTAGGTTGATGTAGGTTGATTTTGGTTGATGTAGTGTGTTGGTGTGGGCTGAATGTAGGTTGATTTTGGTTTTGTAGGTTGATGTAGGTTTTGATGTGGGTTTTGATGTAGGGGGATGTGGTTGATGTGGGTTTGATGTATTTTTGATGTAGGTTGATGTGGGTTTGTTTGGGTTTGATGTAGGGGGGGTGGTTAGGTTTTGTTGGTTAGTGTGGTTGGTGTAGGGGGGTTTTGTGGTTTTATTTTAGGTTGATTGGGTTGATTTGGGTTGTTTGTGGGTTTTGATGTGGGTTGATGTGGGTTTGGGATGTGGGTTGTTTTTAGGTTGTGTGGGTTGATTGGTTGGGTGTAGGAATGTGGGGTTGAGGGAGGTTGTTGTGGGTTGTTGGTAAGGGTTTGGGGGTTGTTTGAGGGTAGGTTGTTTGTGGGTTTGATGTAGGTTGATGTAGGTTGATTTTAGGTTGAGGGATTGTGTTTGGGTGTAGGTGATGTGTTGGTTGGGGTGGGGTTTGATGTAGGTTTGATTTTGGGTTGATGTAGGTTGATGTGGTTGAGGAGGTTGTTTGGGTTTTAGGTTGATGTAGGGGAGGGGGTTGGGGGGGGGTTCGGTTTTGGGGGGGTGGGGGTAGGTTGATGGGGGGTTGGGGGTAGGGTTGATGTAGGTTGATGTGGGTTTTGATGTGGGTTTTGATGATTTTGGGGGTGTAGGTTGATGTAGGTTGATGTGGGTTGGGGGGTTGGTGTGGGTTTGATGTAGGTTTGGTGGGTTTGGGTTTTGGTTGATGTAGGGTTTTGATGTGGGGGTTGGGTGTAGGTTGATGTAGGTTTTGATTGTAGGTTAAATGTGGGTTGATGTAGGTTGATGTATTTAAATTGGTTTGGTGGGTTTGATTGGTTAGGGGGTTGATGTAGTTTTTTGTAGGTTTGATGGGGTTTTGTTTGATGTAGGTTGATGTGGGTTTGATGTAGGTTTTTGGGTGGGTTGGATGTGGGTTGGGTTGGGGGTGAAAGGCGATGTGGGTTTGATGTGGTTGTTGTGGGTTTGATGTTTTGAGGGTAGGTTGATGAGGTTGATGTAGAGTGTTGATATAGAATATAAATGTATATTTTCTAGACTTTTTCTTTAATGCAATAAAATTTAAATCAAAATTTGAAAATAAATTTTTTATATTAAAAATAATAATAATAAAAATAATAATAAATAAAAAATAATAAAAAATAAAAAAATAAAATAATAATAATAAAATAATAATAAAATAAAAGAAGAAAAAGGGAAGAAGAAGAAGAAAAGAAAAAAGGGAAAAAGAAGAAGAAAGAAGAAAAGAAGAAGAAGAAGAAGAAGAAGAAAAAAGAAAAAAAGAAGAAGAAGAAGAAGAAGAAGAAGAAGAAAAGGGAAAAAAGAAGAAAAAGGAAGAAGAAAAAGAAAAAGAAGAGAAAAGAAAGGTTTCCCAAAAAAAAACATCGCCATCAAAATTGTGATCCAAAATAAAATTTAAACTCCCATAAACCCCAGGGAAACCAAAAAACGGGCCCCAAGAATCCCTAAGAATGTAACCCAAATTTTGAAAAAATTAGAAAAATCAAAGGGAACCCCCCAAAACCACTGCAAACCCCAAAACCTTGCCTCCGCTCCCAACAATATTTTAAACCCAAGCCCGAGAAAAAAAAGCCTTCCCCTTTCCATTGCTACACAGTATCTATTTCCCAGGGGTATATGAAAGGATATGCGGGAAGACACAACACCAGTAAAAAAAGGGAATAACGCAAGGACCCTAGAACCAACTTTTTTTTTTCTACCCCCGGGAGGACGCCGGTGGTTTCATCAACCCCCCTCACCCCCCGCCACCCAGGGAACAACAACAACAAAAAACAAAAAGGGTGAATCCCCCTCCAACTCCACTCCCTTCAAAGGATTTTTCCATGAAAACTCAGGTACGATTTTTTCCCCGACAATATCAAGGGCTACAACGTTGCTCTAGAAAAAAGAAATCAAGATTCAAAAACAGCACTCGGGGCGGGCGAGATTTTCCCAAAATAAAAACCCAAACCCCAGAAAAAGATCCAAAACCGGGAAAAGAAAATTACAACGGGAAGTGTTGACAAAAAAAAACTTTTAAAACAAAAAAACTATAAAACCCTCACACTGAGGGAAATAACAACAATAAATATGAAGGTTGAAAAAGCAATCAAGGAATGGAATCAGAAAACATTCACACTCGACTAAATGAATACCTTGATTTCCCCAAGGGCGAAAAATGAAAAAAGGGTAAGTTGGCTGATGCAGTTATAATAAAAAATTTCCCCAATTTCCCAGTGAAAATAACCCCAAGCTCAGTGCCCAAAAAAAAACTGCTGGGCGGGGTAATACAGGACCACGTACAAGTCAACGTTCAAAACAAAGAAATCCCAAAAAAACACGTTTGTTAGGAAAACCAGGAAGTAAACACAGTAATAATTTATCCGACTTCATTTATACGATAAAAAAAAAGGACCCCAATTTTTAAAACAGGGAAAAACAATGAAAAAAGGAAATTTTTCATAAATTATGTCAACAAAAAAAAAAGTCAAAAACCTTCTGTTCAGGCCCCCAAAACTTAAACAGGAAAAAAAAAATACATCAGTGTTTCACGCGAGATGGGGGAAAAAACTAGTAAAAAACAAACAAAAGGCAACAAAATACCAAACTCAAAAAGAACATGATTTCCCCTACCTTCCCCCTTTGAAAACTGACAAATTTTTGTAAAAGATTAGAAAAAGTGGGGGTTAAAACATCATTTTCGTTTTGGTTTATATATGTACGTTCCCATTTTATTGTACTTTTTATTTTTATTTTTTTTCAATCACTAGCTAATGCCAACTACCTCCCCCCACCTATAACTTTCTTAAATGCTAAAAAAAAAACTCATAAATTTTTTAAATTTAAAAAATCAAATTTACTCCCAAAATTTAAAAATATTCATTTTTTTTTACCTGTCCATTTTAAATTTTTTTTAAACACTACTTGTTTTTTTAGTCCTTTTCATTGTGTAAAAGCAATTAGGTATATTCCAATTTCTTTTTTGCAAAAATACCAAAAAATATCTTTTCTAGCTGTACCAACTACCTCATTTTTTTTAAATTTTAATTTTTGCAATAAATGCCCCCAATTTTCCCAATATTTCAAAACAAAATCTTAAATCCTTTAAAAAAAAATTAATTTTATAGTGACCACTTCCATTTAAAATTTTTTTACCATTACTTAATTTTAGGGAAAAAAAATATTTTTCTCCTTTATTTTAGTTTATATAAAAAACCCTAGCTTTATACATTCACAATTGTTTAAAATAATTTAAGGTCTGTTTTAGGGGCTAAAGGAGAAAAAGTTCAAAAATTTTGCCATTATATTTCCCAAAACTCTTTTTTTTTATTTGTCTCCTACTATATATTTCCCCAAACTCCATTATTTATCATCACTTTTTTTGTATAATCCCTTTTTTTATTTTCCCCCCTTTATTTTTCTTAAAAAAAAAAAAAAAAAAAAAATACCCCTTTCTCCCTTATTTTTTTCAAATTTTTTAAATAATTTCAGGGCTATTTTTTACTTAAGACTATTTAAATTTGTTTTAAAACTTAATTTTAAATATAGATTCACTACAAACTTATGATTCCCAAACATTTGGGTCCAAATACCAAAACCCCTTTTTTTAATTTCTTAAATGAATCAAACAGTTTTCTGTAATTACTACACTGGGAAACAACAAAAAAGGGATTCTCCCTGCCAACAAAAATAAAACTATCTTTATTACAATATAGATCTTTTAAACAAGCATTCGAAGACCTCATAGCATTACTAAATTTTCCCTTTCATGCCAATATGTCCATCATTTCACAACTGAAACCGGGTTAAAAGCCTGATAGTACAAAATGTCTATGCCATTTCCCGGTTTCACAGCCAAAACAAAAAACTTAGGGCCCGGGCCCGCAAGGGGGTGGGAACCAAGGGGGCCTTTACTACTCCAAACCCAACTAGAATTATCACAAAAACCCTTTCACAAGAGATGAACAAAGGGGAATATTTAATAGCCAAATTTCAAATCCAAAAACCTACAAAAACCTCTACATTGATAAACATTTACAAGCTCCCAGTCCCCCAAAAATTAGCCCCAATTTTTCAAAACCCAGGGGTAGATAACTGAGCAGCAAAACAAAGATCACTTTCTACTCTCAGGTGACTTCAAAATAAAACTCCCGCAAGAAACCCGGGCCCCCCACGTTAAATGAATTTCCCCAAAAACAAAGATAACTGTTTGTTGCTACCAAAAGTAACAAAACCAAAAAGAGTTACAGAGACCCAGTGTTTTTTCCCCACCCTTTCCACATCTGGACCAACACCCTATCCCCCTTTAAAAACAGGCATAATTACAGATAATACCCAGACCAACCCCACCCCCCACTTTCCTCATAAAAACTCTTGGGGAAAATTTCCCCCAAAACAATAAATAAAGTCACCCAGGGCTTCCAATGAAAGGGAGCCATTTTAAAAACTTTTACAACAGCAGTACAAACTTTACTGGCACCCTGACAAGGAAAAACAATACAGATATTGAAAGAATGTATTAATAATTTTCTAAAAAAGACTCAAAAACCCCCCTATAAAAAACACTGCCCCAAAAAAAACTAAGCAGGGTGACAGCTAAAGCCCGAAACAGTCCCCGGTAAACCCCCCCAGCCCTTCTCAAATCCATAAATACCCAAAAAACCCAAAATGAAAAACAGGACAGAATGGGTCACAAACAAAAAGTTACTCGGCAAACCCAAAACCCGCCTGATAAAAAGGGCAAAAAAATTGTATTATGAGAACAATTACCAACTTACGAGGGATATAAAAAAGACCTGGAAAAACCCTATCAGAAAATTTTTGGGGGCAAAAAAGATATCCCCGAAATTTTGCGAAATAAAAATTTGCAAAATCGATGAACCCCAAATCCCCCCAACAGAAACAGCAAAAAGGGCTCAAAGATTTCTTTCCACTTAGGAAAAAAAACCTTTCCAAAAAAAATCCCAAGCCCCGTTTCCCCACCAATGACACCTCACCGGCAAAATACCCGAAAAACACTGTTCCTTTGCTCCGCTAAACCCCTACGAAGTCTCCCTTATTATCAACGCACAAAAAAAAAAGGCAGGAGATTTAATACCTTCCCAACCCTTTATATACAAAAAAGTGTCACAGTGCTATCACCAATCATTGCAACACTCTTTAACAAATCCATTGAATCCTCCACCTTCCCTACAGTACTCAAAATAGCAAGGGTCACCCCGATCCACAAAGGAGGAGACCAAACAGAGTTGAATAATATAGGCCAATATCCAACTTACCCCCTCTCTCAAAAATCTTCGAAAAATTAAATTCATAAACGAATCTATCCTACCTTATCTCCCAAAACATACTCAACCCTGCCAATTTGGATTCAGGCCTAATAAAAAATACTAATGATGCTTTTATAACACCATGCTAGAACATATATACACTTGCAATAGAGAAAAAGAAGTCCCACTGGGGATCTTCATTGACTTACGTAAAGCTTTTGATACAGTTGACCATGACTTGCTCCACGTAAAATTGTCCCCACTATGGTATAAGAGGGCACTCCTCAACTACCTCAAGTATTACCCTCAGCAACAGAAGCCAATATGTGTACGCAATGGGGCAAACTCTTCTGCACAACCAATTACAGTTGGTGTCCCACAGGGAAGTGTCCTTGGCACCTCTTCTCTTTTCCTATACATAAATGACCTACCAAATGCTTCTCAATTCTCAACCCACACTATTTGCTGATGACAAAAACATACGTTCTTCTCCCACCCGAGCCCAGTCCACGCTAGCCAATACTGTAAAATACCGAATTCCCGGGAAAATATCTACCTGGAAATGAGTACTAACAAACTTACACTAAACATTGACAAAACCTACTTCTTTTCAGTTTGGTAACAGAGCTACAGATGTCCCTCTTAACATAATGATAAACGGATCACCTATCACAAAGCTAACAGAGGGAAAATTCTTAGGAATCCACCTTGATAATAGACTCAAATTTCATACACATATACAACAAATTTTAAGAAAAATTTCCAAGACTGTAGGCATTCTATCGAAGATACGGTACTATGCTCCACAGTCAGCCCTCCTGGCCCTATATCACTCTCTTATTTACCCCTATCTCACCTATGGAATTTGTGCATGGGGCTCAACAACAAGTAACCATCTCAGCCCACTAATTCCCCAACAAAAGGCTGCAGTTAGAATGATAACAAATTCTCACTACAGGCAGCCACTCCACCAATATTCAATACACTCAACCTACTCACCTACAAAACATCCATTTTTATTAACTGCACCTATTACATACATAGAACACTCAACTCTGATATTAACCTCCCTCAAACATCTCCTTGCCAACCTCAACAGAACACATGACCATAACACAAGGCACAGATCACTCTTTGTATTCCTTTGTGTCCATCTCACGCTATGCAAAAACTCAATGCACATAAAAGGCCCTAAAATCTGGAATTCATTTCCTGTAAATATAAAAAAGAAACACTACCCGTTTTATAAAATTTAAGTCTCTTCTCAAAGATCCACTTACTCACCCAAAAAACCCAAATAAATACTGAATAACTGAACCTTATAAATTGTATATCTTTAAAAGTTTCTCACAATTATATCACATAAATGTTAAACCTAAAACCCAATCTACTTTATTATTTTTTAAATACACTACCTAACAGAATACTCCATTCTACTGAATTTATAACAATGCATGCAACCATATGACCTGTCTTTGTAATACTCACTTGTGCTTTATAGTAATCAGTTTACATTAATGTTTTTCACTGATTTCATCATTGCTTAGTTAATCTTAAGTTAATTTTAAGCCAGCCCGTAATGCTATGCATAGTATAAGTGGCTTTGGCATGCTGCTCTTATCTGTATTTTTTTTTGTACCTCTGTAAGTGTGCTCAAATTATAAATAAATAAAGGTTTGACTATGAACTGCTCATGAGAAAGAGAGACAGATTCAAAAAGAGAAAGAAAGAGAGACAGAGAGATAGAAAGAGAGAGGGAGGGAGGGAGGAAAACTATATAAAAGAAATAGCAGCAAGAGGGGAGAACAAAACAGGGAAAAAGAGGAATAAAAAAGACAGGAAGAAAGCAAATAATGTGTAAAAAAAAACAACAAAGAGAAAGTGTTTAAAAACACAGAGACGAAAACAAACAGAGATGTTTTTCCAAGTTTATAATTAAATGAACTTCAAAAACCACCATGTGTTTTTTTAATTAACTAAATTAAAAAAAAAACACCGTGTGTCTTTTTTTTTATTATATAAGACAAAAAACTGGACGGCAAACTAGGTTAGAATTTATATAAATTTGAAAACTTGGCTGATATAATGGTAAACTGGAGAATTTATGCCAGATTTCCTTCAAAATATGTCCCTGGAGGTGGTATTTGTGACTTGTGAGAGACAGCGTCGTCAGTCCCTCTCAGGAGGTCAAGTGTGACATGTGGAGGTCACTCAGTGACAAAAAGGAATTAGCAATTGTGGTCAACAGCAGTTTAAATGCAAGACAACAGTGTTGGTAATAATGCAAGACAAGAGTGTTGGTAATAATGCAAGACAACAGTATTGGTAATAATGCAAGACAACAGTATTGGTAATAATGCAAGACAACAGTATTGGTAATAATGCAAGACAACAGTGTTGGTACTAATGAAAGACAACAGTGTTGGTAATAATGCAAGACAAGAGTGTTGGTAATAATGCAAGACAACAGTATTGGTAATAATGCAAGACAAGAGTGTTGGTAATAATGCAAGACAAGAGTGTTGGAAATTAATGCAAGACAACAGTGTTGGTACTAATGAAAAAACAACAGTGTTGGAAATTTAATGCAAGACAAGAGTGTTGAATATTGCAAGACAACAGTGTTGGCAATAATGCAAGACAAGAGTGTTGGTAATAATGCAAGACAAGAGTGTTGGTAATAATGCAAGACAACAGTGTTGGTAATAATGCAAGACAACAGTGTTGGCAATAATGCAAGACAAGAGTGTTGGTAATAATGCAAGACAACAGTGTTGGCAATAATGCAAGACAAGAGTGTTGGTAATAATGCAAGACAAGAGTGTTGGTAATAATGCAAGACAACAGTGTTGGTAATAATGCAAGACAACAGTGTTGGCAATAATGCAAGACAAGAGTGTTGGTAATAATGCAAGACAACAGTGTTGGCAATAATGCAAGACAACAGTGTTGGCAATAATGCAAGACAACAGTGTTGGCAATAATGAAAGACAACAGTGTTGGTAATAATGCAAGACAAGAGTGTTGGTAATAATGCAAGACAAGAGTGTTGGTAATAATGCAAGACAAGAATGTTGACAATAACGCAGAACAACAGTGTTGGCAATAATGCAAGACAACAGTGTTGGTAATAATGCAAGACAACAGTGTTGGTAATAATGCAAGACAACAGTGTTGGCAATAATGCAAGACAAAAGTGTTAGCAATAATGCAAGAAAACAGTGTTGGTAATAATGCAAGACAACAGTGTGGGCAACAAAGTTAATAGAATTTTTGGCTTCTTATTAAGAATTATAAACAGGAGTCGTCAGGTTATTCTTCAACTTCATATTCTTGATAAGACCTCGTATAGATTATGTTGCGCAGTTCTGGTCACCTTATTACAGAATGGACATAAATACTGCAAAGTTCTGGTCTCCTTATTACAGAATGGACATAAATACTGAAAAGTTCTGGTCTCCTTATTACAGAATGGACATAAATACTGCAAAGTTCTGGTCTCCTTATTACAGAATGGACATAAATACTGCAAAGTTCTGGTCTCCTTATTACAGAATGGACATAAATACTGCAAAGTTCTGGTCGCCTTATTACAGAATGGACATAAATACTGCAAATTTTCTGGTGCCTTATTACAGAATGGACATAAATACTGCAAAGTTCTGGTCGCCTTATTACAGAACGGACATAAATACTACAAAGTTCTGGTCGCCTTATTACAGAATGGACATAAATACTGCAAAGTTCTGGTCGCCTTATTACAGAATGGACATAAATAATGCACAGTTCTGGTCTACACATTACAGAATGGACATAAATACTGCACAGTTCTGGTCTCCTTATTACAGAATGGACATAAATACTGTGCAGTTCTGGTCACCTTATTACAGAATGGACATAAATACTGTGCAGTTCTGGTCACCTTATTACAGAATGGACATAAATACTGCACAGTTCTTGTCTACACATTACAGAATGGATATAAATACTGCACAGTTCTGGTCTACACATTACAGAATGGACATAAATACTGCACAGTTCTGGTCTACACATTACAGAATGGACATAAATACTGCACAGTTCTGGTCTACACATTACAGAATGGACATAAATGCGCTTGGTGACATAGAGAGAAGGATGACAAAAATGATCCAGTGTATCAGACATCTTTCCTACGAGGATAAACTGAAGCCCCTGAATCTACACTCTCTGGAAAGACGTAGAATTAGAGAAGATATAATTGAGGTGTATAAATGGAAGACAGGAATAAATGAAGGGGATATAAATAACGTGCTAAAAATATCTAACCAAGACAGGACTCGCAGCAGCGGGTTCAGGTTAGAAATTTTAGATTTAGAATGGTTC
>NC_069460.1:5273326-5283326 GCF_026875155.1 Cherax quadricarinatus
TGACTTCGACTTATTTAAACTGACACGGACTTATTTAAGCTGACTTCGACTTATTTAAACTGACACGGACTTATTTAAGCTGACTTCGACTTATTTAAACTGACACGGACTTATTTAAGCTGACTTCGACTTATTTAAACTGACACGGACTTATTTAAGCTAACTTCGACTTATTTAAACTGACACGGACTTATTCGGCTTAGTTTCTCTTGTCCACGTATTAAAAAGAAAATATTTTTGATGTAGTGAGAGAAAATCTTACCAAAACACTCATTCGCGTTGTTGTTCCGTGACCAAATAAAAGAAAATAGAAAGAGAGACATTTCGTGTCGGCGTTCGTGAGCTGAAGACGGATTTAGTAAATGTTAATTTACAGGTGTTGGGGGAAGTCGTGCGTCTGGCAGGTGTTGCGGGGGAAAGGAAGGGGTCGTGCGTCTGGCAGCACCAGCAGGAGACCAGTGTTGCCATGGCAACATCTCTCTCTCTCTCTTCTCTCTCTCTCTCTCTCTCTCTCTCTCTCTCTCTCTCTCCTCTCTCTCCTCTCTCTCTCTCTCTCTCTCTCTCTCCTCTCTCTCTCTCTCTCTTTTTCTCTATCTATATATCTATCTATCTATCTATCTGTCTGTCTATCTATCTTTCTGTCCTATCTATCTGTCCTATCTATCTATCTGTCCATCTATCTATCTGTTTATCTCTCTCTCTCTCTCTCTCTCTCTCTCTCTCTCTCTCTCTCTCTCTCTCTCTCTCTCTCTCTCTCTCCCTTGAGTTCTCTGGGTGGCGCTCGAACTACCTGAGTGTTACTTAGGTGCCAAACTTGGTTGGCACTCAAACTCTGTGTACAACTTGAGTGCCAAACCTGAAAAATTTGAAGTCGATCGGGCGAGACGTTCTCGAGGTATGAACGAAGTGAAGCGAAAATAAAGAGGAAAGGAAATAAGGAAAAAATATAAAAGCAATTCCGGGGACCACTTGAAGATCCCTTTGGAGGGATACCTGATAAATATCACTCTTGAGGGATACCTGATAAATATCACTCTTGAGTGATACCTGATAAAAATCACTCTTGAGGTATACCTGATAAATATCACTCTTGAGGGATACCTGATAAATATCACTCTTGAGGGATACCTGATAAAGATACCTTCTTGGGGGATACCTGATAAATATCACTCTTGATGGATACCTGATAAAGATACCTTCTTGAGGGATACCTGATAAATATCACTCTTGAGGCATACCTGGTAAATATCACTCTTGAGGGATACCTGAAAAAGATTCATTTTTGAGGGATACCTGTAAAAGATACCTTCTTGAGGGATACCTGATAAAGATACCTTCTTGAGGGATACCTGATAAATGTACCTTCTTGAGGGATACCTGGTAAAGATGCCTAACCTGAGGGATACCTGATAAAAATCCCTTCTGAAGGTATACCTGATAATTATCCATCTTCAGGGATACTCGATGACGATCCCTCTTGAGGGATACCTGATAAAGATCCATCTTGAGGGATAACAGGAAAAGTATAGACAATGAGAGTTGTGCATCTCTGTGTATTTATACACAGATGGTCTGTTTATTTCAGTGTTTAAACACCGAAATCTGTGTATTTCTCAGGGTATATACAGCGAAAGGTGTATATCGCTCCCATGGTGTATATACCAAGATGTGTGTGTGTGTGTGTGTGTGTGTGTGTGTGTGTGTGTGTGTGTGTGTGTGTACTCGCCTATTTGTGGTCGCAGGGTCGAATCCCAGCTCCTGAATGTGTGTGTGTGTGGTGTGTGTGTGTGTGTGTGTGTTGTGTGTGTGTGTGTGTGTGTGTGTGGTGTGTGTGTGGTGTGTGTGTGGTTAAAGGATATATATACCACCCAGAGTGTATTTTAGTCCCTACTTTAGTTATTAAGGTATTCATGACTGGCGGGGCAGTAGATAGGCTTTAAACCTAACAAACTGACCAACTACCTCGCTGTATGCAAATTCTAGGCAATATAAGAAAAGTTACAAAGAACGACACACAAAATACTTTCTTGGAATACAATAGCTAGCAACCGTATTTTGCTGTATGTTTGCCTAGATATACAACTTCCTGCTGACTCCAAAAATACACAAATTTCTGACTCTCCCGTGTTGTCAACATCTACCACAACTACAACAACATCTTCACATCTACAATAAATATAATATCTACAATAAATGTAACAGCTACAACAACATCTACAACGTCTACAACATCTGCAACAACATCTACAACAACATCTACATCTGCGCTATCCTGGGCAGGTCGAGACATATAGACGAGTCTCCTCACACCCACTGTACCTGTTAACCTTCAGTAAAAAGGTACCTGGGAGTTAGTCGATCGTTGTGGGTCGCATCCTGGGGAATGGTCAAGCACTGGGTCGCATCCTGGGGAATGGTCAAGCACTGGGTCGCACCCTGGGGAATGGGCAAGCACTGGGTCGCATCCTGGGGAATGATCAAGCACTGGGTCGCATCCTGGGGAATGGTCAAGCATTGGGTCGCATCCTGGGGAATGATCAAGCACTGGGTCGCATCCTGGGGAATGATCAAGCACTGGGTCGCATCCTGGGGAATTATCAAGCACTGGGTCGCATCCTGGGGAATGGTCAAGCACTGGGTCGCATCCTGGGGAATGGGCAAGCACTGGGTCGCATCCTGGGGAATGATCAAGCACTGGGTCGCATCCTGGGGAATGATCAAGCACTGGGTCGCATCCTGGGGAATGATCAAGCACTTGGGTCGCATCCTGGGGAATGATCAAGCAGCAGTATTCCAGACTAGAGAGAACAAGTGATTTGAAAAGGATCATCATGGGCTTGGCATCTCTCGTTTTGAAAGTTCTCATTATCCATCCTATCATTTTCTTTGCACGTGCGATCGTGGCACTGTTGTGATCCTTGAAAGTGAGATCCTCAGACATTACTACTCCCGGGTCCCTTACATTATTTTTCCGCTCCATTGTATGGCCGGAGTCAGTAGTATACTCTGTTCTAGTTATTATCTCCTCCAGTTTTCCATAACGGAGTAGTTGGAATTTGTCCTCATTGAACATCATATTGTTTACCGTTGCCCACTGGAAAACTTTGTTTATATCTTCTTGGAGGTTAACCGCGTCCTCAGCAGATGACAGCCTCATGCAGATCCTAGTATCATCCGCAAAGGATGATACGGTGCTGTGGTGTATATCTCTGTTTATGTCTGATATGAGGATAAGGAATAAGATGGGGGCGAGTACTATGCCTTGTGGAACAGAGCTCTTCACTATGGCAGCCTCCGATTTAACTCTGTTGACCACTACTCTTTGTGTTCGATTTGTTAGGAAGTTGAAGATCCATCTCCCCACTTTCCCAGTTATTCCTTTAGCACGTATTTTATGGACTATTACACCATGATCGCATTTGTCAAATGCTTTTGCAAAGTCTGTGTATATTACATCTGCATTCTGATTTTCTTGGGGAATGATCAAGCACTGGGTCGCATCCTGGGGAATGATCAAGCACTGGGTCGCATCTTGGGGAATGATCAAGCACTGGGTCGCATCCTGGGAAATGATCAAGCACAGGGTCGCATCCTGGGAAATGGTCAAGCACTGGGTCGCACCCTGGGGAATGGTCAAGCACTGGGTCGCATCCTGGGGAATGATCAAGCACTGGGTCGCATCCTGGGGAATGATCAAGCACTGGGGCGCATCCTGGGGAATGGTCAAGCATTGGGTCGCATCCTGGGGAATGATCAAGCACTGCGTCGCATCCTGGGGAATGATCAAGCATTGGGTCGCATCCTGGGGAATGATCAAGCACTGGGTCGCATCCTGGGGAATGATCAAGCACTGGGTCGCATCCTGGGGAATGATCAAGCACTGGGTCGCATCCTGGGGAATGATCAAGCACTGGGTCGCATCCTGGGTAATGATCAAGCACTGGGTCGCATCCTGGGAATGATCAAGCACTGGGTCGCATCCTGGGGAATGATCAAGCACTGGGTCGCATCCTGGGGAATGATCAATCACTGGGTCGCATCCTGGGGAATGATCAAGCATTGGGTCGCATCCTGGGGAATGATCAAGCACTGGGTCGCATCCTGGGGAATGATCAAGCACTGGGTCGCATCCTGGGGAATGATCAAGCACTGGGTCGCATCCTGGGGAAGGATCAAGCACTGGGTCGCATCCTGGGGAATGATCAAGCACTGGGTCGCATCCTGGGGAATGATCAAGCACTGGGTCGCATCCTGGGAATGATCAAGCACTGGGTCGCATCCTGGGGAATGATCAAGCACTGGGTCGCATCCTGGGGAATGATCAAGCACTGGGTCGCATCCTGGGGAATGATCAAGCACTGGGTCGCATCCTGGGGAATGATCAAGCACTGGGTCGCATCCTGGGAATGATCAAGCACTGGGTCGCATCCTGGGAATGATCAAGCACTGGGTCGCATCCTGGGGAATGATCAAGCACTGGGTCGCATCCTGGGGAATGGTCAAGAACTGGGTCGCACCCTGGGGAATGGTCAAGCACTGGGTCGCATCCTGGGAAATGATCAAGCACTGGGTCGCATCCTGGGGAATGATCAAGCACTGGGTCGCATCCTGGGGAATGATCAAGCACTGGGTCACATCCTGGGGAATGATCAAGCACTGGGTCGAATCCTGGGGAATGATCAAGCACTGGGTCGCATCCTGGGGAATGATCAAGCACTGGGTCGCATCCTGGGGAATGATCAAGCACTGGGTCGCATCCTGGGGAATGATCAAGCACTGAGTCGCATCCTGGAGAATGATCAAGCACTGGGTCGCATCCTGGAGAATGATCAAGCACTGGGTCGCATCCTGGAGAATGATCAAGCACTGGGTCGCATCCTGGAGAATGATGAAGCACTGGGTCGCATCCTGGAGAATGATCAAGCACTGGGTCGCATCCTGGGGAATGATCAAGCACTGAGTCGCATCCTGGGGAATGATCAAGCACTGGGTCGCATCCTGGAGAATGATCAATCACTGGGTCGCATCCTGGGGAATGATCAAGCACTGGGTCGCATCCTGGAGAATGATCAAGCACTGGGTAGCATCCTGGGGAATGGTCAAGCACTGGGTCGCATCCTGGGGAATGATCAAGCACTGGGTCGCATCCTGGGGAATGATCAAGCACTGGGTCGCATCCTGGGGAATGATCAAGCACTGGGTCGCATCCTGGGGAAAGATCAAGCACTGGGTCGCATCCTGGGGAATGATCAAGAACTGGGTCGCATCCTGGAGAATGATCAAGCACTGGGTCGCATCCTGGGGAATGATCAAGAACTGGGTCGCATCCTGGGGAATGATCAAGCACTGGGTCGCATCCTGGGGAATGATCAAGCACTGGGTCGCATCCTGGGGAATGATCAAGCACTACAAACTACTGAGCAGCTGGAATGTCTCTCAAAGGACCTAATGATGCACATTCTGTACCCGAAGGAAAACAACATCTACAACGGCTTCAGCATCTACAATACTCACAACAACAACCAAACCATCTACAACAACCTCTACAACAACATCAACTACAGCATCAACAACAACAGCCTTACAAAAAAAATCGCCTCAGACGCGAGAATATGCAACAACGAAAATTATTGTATTGAAAGAAAGCCAAGAGTAAAACTCTCTGGGATGTTCTTGTGCTGACTGTAAGTCGTCTCTTGAAGCTCTTAAGAGAGGCCAGGCTCTTGTACCTCCAGGGCGGCCTCCACGACCTCCTGCGCTATACTGTGAGGTTAATGTTCATTTGGAGTCCATAACACACAGTGGAAATTAGGTAAAGTGGAGGTGGGGGATTGTGGGAGGAGGGGGAGTGATGGAGTTGGAGGGAGAGTGAGGGTGAGTGAGGGAGGGAGAGTGAGGGAGATATTTAAGGGTCACAGTTGGTGCCACTGACATTACCAGGTCACACTAGGGGTCACAGTGCCATTGACTCTTCCAGGTCACATTAGGGGTCACAGTGCCATTGATACTACCGGGTCACAATAAGGGTCACAGTGCCACTAATACTGCCAGGTCACCATGGAGGTCGCAGTGCCATTGATACTACCAAATCACACTAAAGGTCACAGTGCCAGTGATACTACCAGGTCGAACAAGGAGTCACAGTGCTATTGACATTACCATGTCAAACTAGGGGACACAGTGTCATTGACACTACCAGATCACACTAGAGGTCACAATTCCATTGATACTACCAGGTCACACTAGAGGTCACAGTGTCATTGACACTACCAGATCACATTAGGAGTCACAATGCCACTGATACTACAAGGTCACACTATTGGTCGCAGTTGGTGCCATTGCCACTACCAGGTCACACTGGGGGTCACAGTGCCACTAATACTACCAGATCACACTAGAGGTCACAATTTCATTGATACTACCAGGTCACACTAGAGGTCACAGTGTCATTTACACTACCAGATCACACTAGGGGTCACAATGCCACTGATACCACCAGGTCACACTAGAGGTCACAGTGCCACTAATACTACCAGGTCACGCTAAAGGTCGCAGTGCCATTGACACTACCAGATCACACCAGGGGACACAGTGCCACTGATACTACCAGATCACACTAAGGATCACTGTACCACTGATACTACCAGTCACACTAGGGATCACAGTGCCACTGATATTACCGGGTCACATTAGGAGTCACAGTTGGTGCCGTCAATGCAGCCAGGTCACACTTGGGGTCACAGTTTGTGCCACTTATACAAACACGTCACACTAGGGGTCACGACAGGTGCCACTGATACAACCTGATCACACTAAGGGCCACAGTTGGTGTCACTAATGCAACCAGCTCACGCTAGGTGTCACAGTTGGTGCAACTGATACAACCAGGTCACACTAGGGGTCATAGTTATACTGCTTGTAAAATCTTTCCCCTCCCCCACAACAGGTCTCTCTCTCTCTCTCTCTCTCTCTCTCTCTCTCTCTCTCTCTCTCTCTCTCTCTCTCCTCTCTCTCTCTCTCTCTCTCTCTCTCCTCTCTCTCTCTCTCTCTCTCTCTCTTCTCTCTCTCTCTCTCTCTCTCTCTCTCTCTCTCTCTCTTCTCTCTCTCTCTCTCCCTCTCTCTCCTCTCCTCTCTCTCTCTTTCTCTCTTTTTTTACACAAGGCTTGACAAGGTTAGATTAAGGATTCCTAACTTTATTGGCAAGCTATTTACAGGTTAAGGATTCCTAACTTTATTGGCAAGCTAAGAGCTGTTACCTACATCAGCTCATTTGAAAGCATTTTTATTGTTATGAGACATACAAGCAGGGAACAGGATGAAGTTGGAGCCATCTGTGGGCCAGCATTTTCATTTGATCAACTGACTTTATCTCATTGACATCATTATGTTGTACGAATGTGTTCCATACTCAAGTCATCCTGGGTGTATATGATCTCAGATGGAGTGATGTCCTGGAGAAGGGTACAGCCAGAGTGAAGTTGCTACTTTCTGCCCGTCTTGTGGTATAAAAGCTTGCTTCTCGCTGTCCTCGAAGTAGAGCCTTGTACATAACAGTAAGGCCGCCCACATCTCTCCTGTGATGAAGACTCTGCTGAAATGACAGATCTATCCAGGATGAGTCCAGGCGAGAGATGAGACGTCTTGTTCTGTTCTCTACTCTGTCAGGCAGTCGCAGATGAGAGGGGGGCAGGCAAACCAAGAAAGTGGAGCATACTCAAGGTGTGAGCGTACTTTTGCCTCATACAGAATCTTGCAACCCCTACTGTCAAGCAGATGCGAGATACAGCGAAGTGCTATAAGCTTCCTGGCTGCCTTGTTTGCAAGATTTACAACATGGTTCTTCATGGTTTGTTTGGAGTCAAATTTCACCCTAAGGATATCAACTTCTTCTCCAGGTGCCAACATCGTCCCATTCATCCTTACTACTGCACCAGCATTACCATCATGGTGTCTAGAGACGATCATCATTTGCGTTTTCTCAGGTGCAAATGTTACTTGCCATCTATTTCTCCAAGCTGATATAGCTCTTAGCTGGTGATTGATGTAGCTTAGAGCAGCTGGCATTTCTTCTCTTGGATAAGTGAATGTCAGTGTACAGTCGTCTGCATATGCATGTGATTCTGGGATGAGATGAAGAAGGTCGTTGAAGTAGACATTCCATAACAATGGACCCAGCACGCTTCCTTGTGGAACGCTTGCCCCAATAGTATGTCTTGCTGATTTTGTTCCATTTAGAACTACCCTGGCCACACTAAGGGTCACAGTTGGTGCCACTGATGCAACCAGGTCACACTAGGGGTCACAGTTATTCTGCTTGTAAAATCTCTCCCCACCCCCACAACAGGTCTCTCTCTCTCTCTCTCTCTCTCTCTCTCTCTCTCTCTCTCTCTCTCTCTCTCTCTCTCTCTCTCTCTCTCTCTCTCTCTCTCTCTCTCTCTCTCTCTCTCTTCTCTCTTCTCTCTTTCTCGCCCTCTCTCTCGCTCTCTCTCGTTCTCTTTAACAGCTTCAATAACATCACACTTCTTGCGTTAGTAAAATCAATAACGCACACCATGCGTCATTAACATCATACATCTTATCTCAATAACAGGAAATTATCCCATCATCAGTAACAGAATAATGTCATTAATAACATCAATAACAGTATGAATAACAACATTAATAACATCAATAACAGTATGAATAACAACATTAATAACATCAATAACAGGATAAATAATATCAATAACAGCATTCAAAATTTATTGAAAGATTTATACTTTTTTGGAATACATTAAACATTAATATTTAACATTATTTTACAACCCTGGGGAGGGAGGGAGAGAGAGAGAGAGAGAGAGAGAGAGAGAGAGAGAGAGAGAGAGAGAGAGAGAGAGAGAGAGAGAGAGAGAGAGAGAGAGAGACAGACAGACAGACAGACAGACAGACAGACAGAAAGAGACAGCAAGGTTTAGTGCTTACAAAATGTTCCTGGTATGAGATCTAGAGAGAGAGAGAAAGAGAAAGTGAAAGAGACTCAGGGGAGAGACAATTAACGTGAGAGACTTAATTAACCCGCGATCACCGTTATTATAACTCACATAATTCCTAACTTTCTTTTGGCAGTTATCTCAAAATATAATGAAAAAGAGTTAAAAAGATAATGAGCAAGACGTATGGAATATCTCCATTGTATAATACAGATATCCATGAGATTGTACCGTACAGATATCCATGGGATTGTACCGTACAGATTGCCATGGGATTATACCGTACAGATATCCATGTTATTGTACGGTACTTGTTATAGTACGGTACACAGGCCCATGTTATCATACGGTACAGAAATCCATGTTATTGTACAGTACATGTTATCGTACGGTACACAGGCCCATGTTATCGTACGGCAGAGACATCCATGTTATTGTACGGTACAAAGTTCCATGGGTTTGAGCACAACTAGAAAAACACCTGTTATCTTAAATATAAGAATTCAGTCACTGAACTGGATCAAATGAAGATTTTCTAAGTGTTGACCCTGATTGTACCTTTAAAAAAGGATGGAAACGTCGCAGTGACGAGAAAACGGGCGAAAAGAGACACGTTGTAAGGGAGCCAAAAAAAAGAGCTTTTATTGGGGCAACGTTTCGCTCTGTGTAGAGCTTCATTTTGACATGTTTAAGCCTTAGGGCGAAACGTTGTCCAAGTAAAAGGTTGCTGTGCAACGAGTGTCCTTTCGTGTTGTTCAGGTGGGAGTGGATCTCTTTGTACCTGGGATAAAACAGTATTGTCTTTGGCCTGAGGTAGGTAGCATGGGAGACACTGAACAAGACTACTAAGCCAGTCAACATGGGAGTGATTGATACTAATCCAGTTAATGTGTGGGAGTGACTGGTGCTAGCCTAGTTTACATGGGAGTGAGGGGACAGGAGAGGGAGTGTCGGGGGGGGAGATTCTAATCTATAGTTAATATTAGTGTGGGACTAGACCAGCTAACATAGGCGTGAGGGAAGGAGAGCTA
>NC_069460.1:5290826-5313326 GCF_026875155.1 Cherax quadricarinatus
GTTGTTGTTGTTGTTGTTGTGTTGTTGTTGTTGTTGTTGGTGTTGTGGTTGTTGTTGTTGTTGTTGTTGTTGTGGTGTGTTGTTGTTGTTGTTGTTTTGTTGTTGTGTTGTTGTTGTTGTGTTGTTGTTGTTGTTGTTGTTGGTGGTTGTTGTTGTTGTTGTTGTGGTTGTGTTGTTGTTGTTGTTGTTGTTGTTGTTGTGGTTGTTGTTTGTTGGTGTTTTGTTGTTGTGTGTTGTTGTTGTTGTTGTTGTTGTTGTGTGTGTGTTGTTGTGTTTTTGTTGTTGTTGTTTGTTGTTGTTGTTGTTGTTGTTGTTGTTGTTGTTGTTGTTTGTTGGTGGTTTTGTTGTTGTTGTGGTTGTTGTTGTTGTTGTTGTTGTTGTGGTTGTTGTGTTGTTGTTGTGTTGTTGTTGTTGTTGTTGTTTGTTGTTGTTGTTGTTTGTTGTGTTGTTTGTTGTTGTTGTGTTGTTGTTGTTGTTGTTTGTTGTTGTTGTTGTGTTGTTGTTGTTTTGTTTGTTGTTGTTGTTGTTTTGTTTGTTGTTTTGTTGTTGTGTTGTTGTGGTTGTTTTGTTGTTGTTGTTGTGTTTGTTGTTTGGTTGTTGTGTGTTGTTGTTGTTGTTGTTGTTGTTGTTGTGTTGTTTGTTGTTGTTTGTTGTTTTGTTGTTGTTGTTTGTTGTTGTTTTGTTGTTGTTGTTTGTGTTGTGTTGTTGTTGTTGTTGTTGTTTGTTGTTGTTGTTGTTGTTGTTGTTTGTTTTGTGTTGTTTGGTTGTTGTTGTTGTTTGTGTTGTGGTTGTTGTTGTTTTCTTGTTCTTGTTCTTGTTGTGGTTTGTCTTGTTTTTGTTTTGTTGTTGTTGTTTTTTTCTTTTTGTGTGTTTTCTTTTGTTGCTGTTGTTTTTTTTTCTTTTTGTTCTTCTTTTTGTTGCTGTTTTCTTCTTCTTCTTCTTTTTTCTTCTTCTTTTTTTCTTCTTTCTTCTTCTTCTTCTTCTTCTTCTTCTTCTTCTTCTTTCATCTTTCTTCTTCTTCTCTTCTTCTTCTTCTTCTTCTTCTTTTCTTCTTCTTCTTCTTTCTTCTTCTTCTTCTTCTTCTTCTTCTTCTTCTTCTTCTTCTTCTTCTCTTCTTCTTTTTCTTCTTCTTTTTCTCTTCTTCTTCGTCTTCTTCTTCTTCTTCTTCTTCTTCTTCTTCGTCTTCTTCTTCTTCTTCTTCTTCTTCTTCTTCTTTCTTCTTCTTCTTCTTCTTCTTCTTCTTCTTCTTTTCTTCTTCTTCTTCTTCTTCTTCTTCTTCTTCTTCTTCTTCTTCTTCTTCTTCTTTCTTCTTCTTCTTCTTCTTCTTCTTCTTCTTCTTCTTCTTCTCTCTTCTTCTTCTTCTTTTCTTCTTCTTCTTCTTCTTCTTCTTCTTCTCTTCTTCTTCTTCTTCTTCTTCTTCTCTTCTTCTTCTTCTTCTTCTTCTTCTTCTTCTTCTTCTTCTTCTTCTTCTTCTTCTTCTTCTTTCTTCTTCTTCTTCTTCTTCTTCTTCTTCTTCTTCTTCTTCTTCTTCTTCTTCTTTTCTCTTCTTCTTCTTCTTCTTCTTCTTCTTCTCTTCTTCTTCTTCTTCTTCTTTTTCTTCTTCTTCTTCTTCTTCTTCTTCTTCTTCTTCTTCTTCTTCTTCTTCTTCCGTCTTCTTCTAGTCTTCTTCTCTTCATTCTCCTATCTTCTGCTCTTTTCTTCTCTGCTTCTTCTATCTTTCTCTTCTTCTTCTTCTTCTACCGTGATGTTTCAGTCGATTTCAGAGCGTCGATGATGCCCGAAACATCGCCCATGTCGAAATCATCGCACAAAATGACCGAAACATGTTCAGTTCCTCAGCCCTGATAGAAGGTGGTCAGTCTCTCAGACCTGACAGAAGATGGTCAGTCCATCAGCCCTGACAGAAGGTGGTCAGTCTCTCAGCCCTGATAGAAGGTGGTCAGTCTCTCAGACCTGACAGAAGGTGGTCAGTCCCTCAGCCCTGACAGAAGGTGGTCAGTCTCTCAGCCCTGATAGAAGGTGGTCAGTCCCTCAGCCCTGATAGAAGATGGTCAGTCCCTCAGCCCTGATAGAAGGTGGTCAGTCTCTCAGACCTGATAGAAGATGGTCAGTCCCTCAGCCTTGATAGAAGGTGATCAGTCCCTCAGCCTTGATAGAAGGTGGTCAGTCCCTCAGCCCTGATAGAAGATGGTCAGTCCCTCAGCCCT
Source organism: Cherax quadricarinatus (assembly GCF_026875155.1). Taxonomy (NCBI): domain Eukaryota; kingdom Metazoa; phylum Arthropoda; class Malacostraca; order Decapoda; family Parastacidae; genus Cherax; species Cherax quadricarinatus. Next base: position 5,293,034 of record NC_069460.1, read on the forward strand.
GATAGAAGGTGGTCAGTCTCTCAGACCTGATAGAAAGTGATCAGTCTCTCAGCCCTGATAGAAGGTGGTCAGTCTCTCAGACCTGATAGAAGGTGGTCAGTCCCTCAGCCTTGATAGAAGGTGGTCAGTCCCTCAGCCCTGATAGAAGATGGTCAGTCCCTCAGCCCTGATAGAAGGTGGTCAGTCTCTCAGACCTGATAGAAAGTGATCAGTCTCTCAGCCCTGATAGAAGGTGGTCAGTCTCTCAGCCCTGATAGAAGGTGGTCAGTCCCCAGCCTTGATAAACAAGTCTGCCACTACAACATTACAGGTTACCTCTCACGGAGGTGGGAATTTACCTTTCAAATAACTTAAATTTTTCGCTAAAAAAATAAGATAGCGAGGAACACAGTCAGCTCTCATGTACCTTCTCTCTATATCCCAAATTTTTCCTAAATACTTTTTTCAAAAAAATCGCATCGAAAATTGAATAGCACATACTGTGAAGGACTTCCCATGTGCTATTCAATCACGGATATTCTCATTCATTCGGATTTACGAACAATCCCGCTCTAAGGAGAAGCTTTTAAGGAGAGCTGACTGGTTGACCTTACCTGACTATAATATAGACCAGCGTCGCCTGGACGAAAGATCATTCGTATCTCAAGAAACATTGTGTTTTCATCGTTTTAAATAATTTTTTTTTAAACTGCATTTTCATTGGAGATGTGAGGAAAGTCTTAATAATTTAATTGGAATTTGAAAAAGAAATACGTTTTTGCCTACATGTTTTTACGTTTTTTTTTTTTTTTTTTTTTTGGGGGGGGGGGGGAGAACGTTGTTATTGTTGCTTTGTCTTGAAATTTGTCAAGGTTAGATTCCTGTATTTAGCCGGGCCATGGGACTGTCCATTGATTCTTTACTCCTAAATACACACACTCATCACATACTGCTAGGTCAATATATTCATCACACACTGCCGAGTCAACACACTCATCACCGTGAGTCAACACATTCATCACCATGAATTGACGCATTCATTACCGTCAGTCAACACACTCATCACCGTGAGTCAACACATCACCGTGAGTCAACACATCACCCTGAGTCAACCAGCTGGATAGGTTGCCACTACAAGTCTTTGTTTATCTTCTAAAGAAGAGAGGCCAAGCAAAAGCAGTAACCGATAATAAAAGCCTACATAAGGATAAACAAGGGAAAATGTGGAAGAGAGAAAGTCGTGTTACTCTTTCTCTGTAAAGTGAGAGTCGTATGTTACTCTCAGCAGAGTAAGAGCTGCACATTACTCTCTCCTAGTAAAGCAAATGAGAAAGGCATGTCACTAGCTCCTAGCAAGACAGGTTAGAGCCTAGCAAAGCAGGAAAGAAGGTAAGGAAATTGTGGGAGGAGGAGGGGGAGGGAGAGAATAACTTGTATGTATCCTAGCAAGGCAAGGCATGAGTGACTCTCCTAGCACCTGGACAGGTGCCACACTTACCGTCTTCGCAATAAGAAGGTCCATCAGCCGTCGTGGACGGGGTGGAGAGGCTGGCTGGACAGGGCAAGATTTGAAACACCCTTTTAGAACAACATCTATACGAGGGATTTCTACCTAAAACTTGTAATCTCTTATGTGATCTACTGTGTTGGGTTCTAATCTAGGGACGCGTGTTAGAAGAGGAGGGGGTTAGGGGATTTCTAATGTTAGAGTTAGGAGGAGTGTAGTTCAGGGTCCCCCCTTGTCCTTCTGATGCTGGTTCTCAGTATCTTTAAGCGGCTTTCTACAGACACACGTGAATATCAGGAGGCACTGTACACTAATCGGGAACAAGCGACACAGACCGGGACGAGGGGGCGTTGACCCCCGAGACCTTCTCCAGGTATCTCCAGGTATACACAAAATGCAAAACAACTACAGGGGGAGTTGAGTGTTAGTTATAGGCCTTTCGTCTTGCACTCAACACATCTTCAGGAGCTTGCAGTGTTTTCACAAATGAATAGGAAATCCAGGTAGATGCGTTCCTCTGAATGAACTTGCCTGGACTCCTACACATTTCTACAAACACTGCAGGCTCCTGAAGATGTGTTGAATGCAAGACGAAAGGCCTAGAACTATTACTCAACTCCCCCTGTGATTATACAGCATAAACAGACATGTATCACAGTAAGACTTTCCAGCGTCAACGTTTCGCTCTAAGGATGTCACAGAGCAAAACACTACGTCAGTAATGACGTAGGGATACGCCCTTCGTTTGTTCTTATTAAAAAAATCTGGCCTCACTGTGATCAAATTTGTAATATAAAAAGAAATATCGATAGTGACTGTCGGACTTCTTTTGTTTTTACCCTCGTCTCCCTCCCAGGTTTTCGTCTGTAACTTGAGAACGACTCTTCAGATAAGCTTTAAACTTCTTAAAGCTGATTTGCCATACCTGAAGGAAGGTTCGGATATTTTTTTTACAAGTTAAGTGCCGTTATTGGCAATTTTATAGACCAGGACCACGTCGAACTGAGTCCTTCGCTGCGTCTTGAGTTTACAGGTCAAAACGAGGCATTGGTTCTTAAGAATGCTTACACAGATTGGGTTCAAACTTCCAAAGTCTTTATATTTTGCGGAACTGCGGAGGTGCCAATTTTCTAATTTTATTTTTGAAATCGAAATTTATCGGAGCAACACCTGGAGAATGACTCTTCGGAACAGCTTCAAATCTTTATGCTGAGTATTTAAACCCAGTTTCATGCTGTTCTCCAATTTACTAACTTAAAAAAATGGGGAATTAATGGGTTTCGTGGAAATATCTGGTGAATGCTTCTTCAGATCTCCTTCAAACTTTCATTGCTGACGTTTTGCTTTCTCTCACTTTCTCTGTTTGGCCTCGCCATTTACCTTGCCAGTTGTGTGTTCCTATGTACTCTATTGCACTATGTCTATCGTCTACCTATGGACTACTATCGTTATTCTTTACCAAGAGCAATCGATAGTAGAGCGATTGCTTAATTATTCTGTTTCTGTTTCCTCTATTCCTGTCTGTCTATTTGCTGTTAACTGTTTCCTAGTGCACTATTTCCTAACTACCCATTACCTGTCTCTTTCCTGTCTATTTCCTAACTTCGTATTTCCTGACTACCCATTTCCTGTCTATTTCTTCGTCTCCAGACTTAAATGGGGGTCGTACAGCGTCTGGAGAATAGGGGAATAGGAAGGTAATCAAACCCCATCCAACAGAAGGGTAGATGACTTCAATATTAACGAATTAAGAGCCATTGAGACCTATTAGAGGGATAATTCCTGTATTTTCTACCCCTCCTCCTCTATTTCACTTTAGTCTACCTGCTTCTAACCCTGTTTTCTACTCTATTTCGGGTTTATGAAGGAGGTGCATTCTTCGCGGAGGGTAGAAGATAGAGGAGACAGGAGACGTAGGAGACATAGGGGAGGAAATACGGGAGAGATTATTTATAGGTTAGTTTGCATCTCGCTAGGAAGTCTCCACGCCGTCTCTTCAAAACAAAAGTTATCAGTCCATTCTCATGATATTTAGATTAAAACAACAAACACACACACACAGGCAAATAAACATTAGAATGTCAACACAGTGAGAGACACAGTGATTTAGAGACATTCAACACATCACCGCACAATCTAGCACACGTGTAACCTAACCTAGATAATCCTAGTCTAACTTCACCTTAGGGGGAGAGAGAGATCTCCGCGTCGTTCTAAAACTAGGTAGGGAGGCGAATTAGACACTGGTGCAGCACTTGCGGAATCAATAGAGATTCCCAAGTGCTGTACAAGTGTCTTAATTCACCAACCTGTGGGTTCTCTGAACCAGTTATCTACGTAGGGAGATTGAAGGGGTGGATAGGGATAGATGAGGAAAAGGACCACTACAAACGGGATGTTTTAATGTATACAAACTCGTGAAATTAAAGCACAGTGAGGAGTTGGAGAACTTATTGTAACAGACAAGGCTGAAGTGTCTGTTACATTGTAACAGACACGGCTGAAATGTCTCTTACATTGTAACAGACAAGGCTGAAGTGTCTGTTACACAATTTGGACACAAGTGCCTTGTCTGTCCAACGTTTCGCCCGACACTGGGCTTTTCCAAGTCCTGTGTTGGGCGAAACGTTGTGCAAATGAAGGGCTGAAGGAAGATGATATTGATGTGACATCATGGATTTCAGGACTCAAGTGCATACATTTATGGCATTGTTTCTATACGACACGTTTCGGTCCTGGGACGACCTTGGTCACTGCCAGTGATCACTGGGAGTGACCAAGGTCCAGGACCGAAACGATGATATCTGTGCACTTGTGTTCTAACCAAAGAAGACTGTAGGAATTACACACATATGCAGCGTATTGGTATCTTTGTTTAAAGATGTTTCGAACTCCAGTGTTTTTTACAGAGATGACGTGCGAAGCGTCTCAAATAAAGATGCCTATGTGTTGCAGAGGTGTGCAATTCCCAACCCCTTCTCTTTATTGCACTAATAAAGGAAGGTTGAAGAGGCAACGTCACCAAAGGTGCTCCTGCATCTTCAGGTCACCACTACAGTTACTTACCATAGCAAAGGTGTGACCATCTTCTGTCTGCGCCTGCATAGCTGTCTGCAGAGCTGCTGCGTGCTCTGCTTCCCACTGCTTCTTTTGCTCGTCAAATTTCTCCTTCATCTTCTCGCGGTGTTTATCGGAGCGCGAGGCGTAGTTGACGAGCGCGAACTCCAGCAGCGCCCCGAAGACGAAGGTGAGGCATACACCGGTCCACACGTCAATGGCCTGAAGGTGAGACAGTTGGAGGGAGGGAGTCAAGCCCTGAGACCCACACACAAGACACCTACCTCACACAGCCTCGCTTGTATTCGCATATAAACAGATGTCTCCGATGACTAAGGATGACCATTTCTTTGGGTAAATAATATTAATAATCACCAAAAGAGAGATAGATAGAGAGACATAGAGAGTGAGAGACACAGACAGAGAGATGGAGAGAGAAAGAGAGAAGCTATTAGTTGAGTGACACAACAAATCTATGGCTTCACACGGTATGATAACACAGTCATGAGCGTAAAACATTGGCCAGCTCCTGCATGCTGGTGAGGATTTTGTCTAGGAGTTTCTGGCGAAGCATGCGCACAGTTTTCAGTGACCAAGAAGGGGGCACAGCTACAATCAAGGGGAAAGGGTTAGAGCTATAAGGGAAAAAGGGGGCAAAAGCTACAACGAAAGGTGTGTAAAGGGAGGAAGGGCACAGCTAGAGGGAAGGGCTAGGGTTATTAAGAGACTTTAACGAAGTGGGATGGGGGCTATGATTGTTCATGGACAATTCCCACGGATTGTGGGAATAAGACGCATATGCACAATCAAACATTAAAGGCGACGTTTCTTCATTGATGGTCTGTGTTGGAATTGAGAAAGCCACCAACAATGATACGTCTCCCTCGAGAAACATATTGACTGTGAAAATGTGTCTTATCCCCGGGGTTAGGACAAATAGGTGAAGGATGAGTGGATCATGCAGAGGGGTAGTGGCTAGGGTCTAGAAAGGATACACAGGGGGTAGAAAGGAAGACCACGCTCCAGCCAGTATAAAGCAGCACTACAAGAAGGAGGACGGCCCAGCAGGGTATGTCTTGCCGTCTATGGTCAAGCCACCGTCGTTACTTGGCGTAAATCGCCAACCCCTTTGATTATTTCCGAACTATATATGTCTTGCGTCCGTCACTGTTTCAGCGCTCTGACCGCCTGACGCTTCCAGAGGTCACCTTTTTTTCCAATTTTCGATAAGCTTTCTGAGGGTCATTCCCGAAAAAAAAAAATCTACTTTGCTTTCGGTGGAGACAAGTCCAATATTAATCTTAGGGTCACGCAGAAACATGAAACTTACGGTCCAAGGTCATCGTTTTATCTTTTTCTATTCTTTCAACGTCAAGGACTCACTGAGGGGATCAGCGATTTACCACCCAAACTCTAATCGCCTTCAAAGCTGGATAAATTCTTAAGAGTTATCCTTGATAGTTTATCAAGGTCGAGTTACGTCTAAGGTTACAGTCAGAGTCACAGGTCCATCGTATAGGTGAAATTAACTATTCATAAACCCATACATTAGATTGCAGCCGCCTACAAGTCAAGGCTTCTTATCGATAATTTATTGCGATTTTCGCCAAGTAGCGACTTAACCACGGCAATACATACATATTTTTGACGTAATGAGGCTACAAGAATGAACGGGGGGAGAGAAAGGGTGAAGAAGGATAAAAAGGGAGAATAATAATGGTCTGGGAAGGGCAGGTTGTGGATAAGTGGGAGAAGCGAATCAAATGAGACAAAGTGTAGGGTTTTTTCTTCTTTTTTTGTAAAAAAGAAAAGAAATTTTGATTTTTTTTAAACGGAATTCTAAAAATTACTTGAAAGGGGAGAAGAGAGTGTCGGGTGAGCATTGTATTTATGTCGGTAAAATGTACTGATTCGACAGGCAGTGTTTATGTCACTCTTGCATCACAATCACCTGACATCCCACACTCTACAATCACCTTACATCCCACACTCTACAATCCCATTACATCCCACACTCTACAATCACCTGACATCCCACGCTCTACAATCCAATTACATCCCACACTCTACAATCCCATTACATCCCACACTCTACAATCACCTGACATCCCACGCTCTACAATCCAATTACATCCCACACTCTACAATCCCATTACATCCCACACTCTACAATCACCTGACATCCCACGCTCTACAATCCAATTACATCCCACACTCTACAATCCCATTACATCCCACACTCTACAATCACCTTACATCCCACGCTCTACAATTCCATTACATCCCACACTCTACAATCACCTTACATCCCACGCTCTACAATTCCATTACATCCCACACTCTACAATTCCATTACATCCCACACTCTACAATCACCTTACATCCCACGCTCTACAATTCCATTACATCCCACACTCTACAATCCCATTACATCCCACACTCTACAATCACCTTACATCCCACGCTCTACAATTCCATTACATCCCACACTCTACAATTCCATTACATCCCACACTCTACAATCACTTTACATCCCACACTCTACAATCCTATTACATCCCACACTCTACAATCCAATTACATCCCACACTCTACAATCCCATTACATCCCACACTCTACAATCCCATTACATCCCACACTCTACAATCCCATTACATCCCACACTCTACAATCACCTTACATCCGGCACACTACAATCACCTTGCATCATACACGCCACAATCACCTTACTTCCCACACACTACAATCCCATTACATCCCACACACTATCATCACCTGACATCCCACGCACACCACAATCACCTTACATCACACACACCACAATCACCTGACATCCCAAACACACACCATAATCATCTTGCATCACACACACAAACACCTTACATCCCATACACAACAATCACCTAACATCACACACACAGCAATCACCTTACATCCCACATACAACAACCACCTTGCATCACACACACCACAATCACCTAACATCACACACATAACAATCACCATACATCCTTCACACCACAATCATCTTACATTCGGACACACCACAATCACCTTACATATCACACACCACAATCACCTTACATCACATTCACAACAATCACCTTACATTCCTCACATTATAATCATCTTACATTCCCACACACCACAATCACCTTACATCTCACACCACAATCACCTAACATCCCATTTACACCATAATTACCTTACACACACACACACACACACACACACACACACACACACACACACACACACACACACACACACACACACACAACAATCACCTGACGTCACACCCCCACCTAAGGTTCGGTGGTGGGACCAATACTCTCTCACAGGTCTGACTAATACTAAGACATAAACAATAACATTGTCTGCTCCTGGGAAGATGATAGCAACATTCATACGAGACTGTCATCCACTGAGCATAAAGGAAAGCTGTAAGCTGGCGTAAAGCAAGTCTTGAAGAGAGCCACAGTGAGGCACAGTGAGCTACAGTGAGTCACAGTAAGCTACAGTGAACTACAGAGAGTTACATTGAGCCACAGTGAACTACATTCAGTTGCAGTGAAGTATAGTGAGCCACAGTGTACCACAGAGAGCTACAGTGAGCCACATTGAGCTACAGAGAGCTACAGTAAGCCACAGTGAGCTACAGATAGCTACAGTAAGCCACAGGGAGTTACAGTGAGCCAAAGAGCCACAACGAGCCACAGAAAGCAGAGTGAGCCTCAGAAAACAACGTGAAGCATGAAAACAATGTTCACGAAGAGAGAGTGTAGCTGCTCAGCCATAGATAGTTAGAAAAAACAACTAGAAGAGAAGAGAGGACAGCAACCAGATTTCAAAGTAAAGCATAAACATAAAACAAGTGAGAGGGACCTGGGAGTAACCATGTCGGCAAGGTCAGACGCTGCGGGAACACAGCAGTGCCACAGATGAACACAACAGTGCCATAGATGAACACGTCAGTGGCACAGATGAACACAACAGTGCCACAGATGAACACAGCAGTGCCACAGATGAACACAACAGTGCCATAGATGAACACATCAGTGCCACAGATGAACACAACAGTGGCATAGATGAACACATCAGTGCCACAGATGAACACAGCAGTGTCATTTCCACAAATGAAGGGAAAGAGAACGAGTGCATAACGAGAACCTTCAAACCCAAAACCCAAACCCAATGACCAAAAAATTTTTGCCCAAACCATCTTCAATTGCTTCACTGGGTTACTATGACAACCCTCCCCCCAACAACCACTCACCCCTACGGGTTTGCCGCGTGAAAGAGGTTTAACTTTCCTGGTGGGCGCCGTAGTGCTGGAGTAAGGCTCTGGATACAAGGGACTGGAGTTGTTCCTTTCCTTGCTACAAGCCTCATTGCCTCCCATTAACCAGACACTGTACGACCCCGGTGGGTTTAGCGCTTCCACGCGAAAGTAATAAAAATAATAATAAATGATAATAACTAATAATAATAAATAATAATTAATAATAATAATTATTATAATAATAATTATAATTAATAATAATATTAATAATTATTAATAATAATTATTATTGATATAATAATTGTTATAATAATAGTAATGACAATTATAATAATTAATAATAATAATTGAAAACTTTTAGTGTTCGCAAAAGTTGGCTTAATGATCAGAATTACTGGAAATTTCTTAGAGTTACAGAAATTTTAATTCCCAGAGTGCAAGTGAGTCGAGGTGTGAATCAGTTCACTGAAAAAATATTGGAGAAGCTGTGTGCACGTGTGTACGTGTGCACGTTGACTAACTTACACACACACACACACACACACACACACACACACACACACAAACACACACACACACACACACACAACGGGGCCAGGAGCTGAGTCTCGACCCCTGCAACCACAATTAGGTGAGTACACACACACACACACACACATTACCTAATCCCCCCCCCAAAAAAAAAAAAATAACATGATGGAAAATTTCCAGACTTATCCGCAACCACTAATCTTCCAGAAAGACAAATTCCATCTCCAGAGTTTTCCAATTTTCCAGGAGTGAAAACAGAGAGCAATGTATGAAAACGAATCACTGTTTAAAGAGCGAAGAAAAAATGTGAGGGACCTGGGGGTAACCACTCCGGTAGACCTTATAAACGAAGAACACAATAAGGTTGTTATTATAACAGGACAGATAACGATAGGAGATAAGAATGGTGGATAACATCGTCACGCAGGTTCGTAGCTTCTTAGACGTCGAGCTCATGGCGGAGGTGACAGTCTGGGTCTCTTGACTGGGAGATCAGTGAGCGCCAGCCACCCCCCCCCCCCACAAACACACAGATACTGCTGATATGGAGAATGTACCAAGATCTCTCGTTGTTTATGGAGAATGTACCAAGATCTCTCGTTGTTTATGGAGAATGTACCAAGATCTCTCGTTGTTTATGGAGAATGTACCAAGATCTCTCGTTGTTTATGGAGAATGTACCAAGATCTCTCGTTGTTTACATTCATTCAGTCAAACCATGAAAGGTCATGAAGACTTCAAGTCACTTGAACACCACCAGTCAATCCAACATTAATCCATACTCCATGGATTTAATGTTATGTACAAGTGTATACATTCTGAGATACACGTTCATCGAAACATACATACACTGTTTCTCTCGATGCATACATATCAAGGGATATAAAGTCATCAGTACATATATGTCGTGCCGAATAGGTAAAATTGGTCAATTAGCAAGGGCTCATTTAAAATTAAGTCGTTTCTAAAATTTTCTTATATACGTATAAAGACATATTTTTGTCATTTATGTTAATGTAAAAATTAATAATTTTGTGCCAAAAGAACCTTAGAAAACTTACCTAACCTTATTATAACAAGCGCAATTTAATTTAGCCTAATCCAAATAAATATATTGTAGATAAGTTTACAGTAATTTAATAATAAACAAACATAATGAAATATATTTTTTCTTTAGGTTCAGAATGACTTTTGCGAAATTATTGCATATATAAATTTTCGCTTGCCTTATTCGGCAAGAGGAGCGTTAGTATTTAAGTCAAAATTATTCGGCACAACATATATATATATATATATATATATATATATATATATATATATATATATATATATATATATATATATATATATATATATATATATATATATATATATATATACATATATATATATATGTAATATATATATATATACATATATATATATATATATATATATATATATATATATATATATATATATATATATATATATATATATGTATATATATATATATATATATATATATATATATATATATATATATATATATATATGCTCCCTAAATAAATGGGATTGTCAAAACTGCATTATTGTACTCTCTGGAGCACAGGCAAGAATAATATATTAGACCTGGAAGATCTGAAGGGGCTGGATCCAGACCTACGTACTGACATAACTCCCTACCAGAAACGTGGACAAATTAGCCTCAACAGCAGAGGTAAATCAACTAAGGGAAACCCAGTAGCAATAATGAGCCCAAGAATGTTTCACCACTCTACCTTCTACTACAAAGAGTGAACCAAGAATGCCTGACAGATTCCTGGAAACTATTCTTAACAGCCTTTTTATGAAGATCTAAACCCGTGGGAGTCATTCAGGAGATGTGGACTGTGGTGGTTCAATCCTCCGACAGCCGATATCGCGAGAAAAACATGATCTTCAACTGTACCTTCGAACTGGCGATAAATTCACGTCATACGTAGAGGCGACACAACAGGGCAGTTCCTTGTGTGCTAATTATTGTTATTACAGTTATAGGGAAGCACTAAACCCATAGGGGTCATGTAGCGCCTCGGGGAATGGAAGGCATTCAGGCTTAATTCAAGGAACTGAAGCATGGGTCCAATTCCTTAAATCAAGAGCCCCTCACCAACATCAAGGAACCTCCTTTGTGGAAGATTTTCGTGTGATTAACCTGCTGAGTCACAGATCCCACCTCCATCATCTCATCTTAGACCACTCTGTAAGTGGTCTAAGTTGTACCGAAACGTCTCTTCTCTCTGTGTGAGTTATTTGTGTATTGTTCCAGTGACGGTATTGTGCCTTCTTGTTCTTTATATACACCACTCTACATCCCAGTAAATCACAGAGAATATTAATAAGCAATTAATAAGTAGTAAGTATTGGCTCGTATTTCCTATAAGTTAAAGCTACCTACTGAAGTCCGTGTTAGGGAGTAACTCACCTCGCTCACCAACACTAAGATTATCAACGTGGGTGGAAGCGCTTGTTAGTAGAAGCAATGAGAGTTCATCAAAGGGTTTTTTAAATGCTCTCCATTTCCCTAACATTCAATTAAAAACGACGAAAAAGTATTAAATCAATAGAGACGTTTGACCCGTGACAGCATGCACACACACACACACATACACATACACACACACACACACACACACACACACACACACACACACACACACACACGGCAGCAAACAGTGTTTTAATCTACTCAGTTAAGGTAGAATACCATCTGCTTTACTAGAACAGGATAGATAAATATTTACCAAGCACCGAAGAGCTTTCCAGATACTTTGTATTTATCTAGGTTATTGTAAAGGCGCACATTCACAACACACTTTAAAACACATGCCAGCCATGGTACTGGGATTCATCCACGTTAGTTGACCCACTAGCACACTGCAATACTCAAAGTATCCCTCAAGTGGTTCACTTGACAGTGCTACTTGAGGAGCAAGTGTAGGTTACTGTATGCCTGTGTAGGGAAGGTAAGAAGTATAGGAAAGGATAGAGGTTTGACAAGGTAAACACTCGAGGTAGGTAAGAAAGAGTCAGCTTGTTGGGGGGGTTATGGGTGTTAAGTGAAGAGGACCGTAAGGAGGGCCAGCGTGCTGGAGTGGTTCGGTTCCCCTCAGGATCAGCTACATATCTCCACAGGATGCAATGCACACCGAGAGTGATACTGATTGACCTTGGTGTAGGATACGGGCGGCAGAGTACTGTTTATACTGGAGGTCTGCGTGGACATAGTCAGGAGCGTGGTTACCCCCAGGGATACCCTGGCCGGGACGGCATTCTGGTCGAGCCAGAAGGACACCCAAGACACGATCACCAACATACAGCAGGGGATGTAGTACTGGATGAGGTAGTACGAGAACTCTCTCTTGAAGACCAAGTCTACGCGAAGGCAACTGTATTCACCTGTCCAACAGATAAAGGATGTTATTAAATGTTCAGCCAAGTGCGTTCTAGGGTGGTACCTTAGTGTAGGAGACAGGAGGCAGCGACTGGTTGATTGAAGATCTCTGCGTAGACATAGTCAGGAGAGTGGTGACCCCGAGAGCCACTCTGGCCGGTGCTGAGTGCTGATCCAGCCAGAACGACACCCAAGACACGATCACCAACATACAGCAGGGGATGTAGTACTGGATGAGGTAGTACGAGAACTCTCTCTTGAAGACCAGCGCCACCAGCAGACAGGAGTATTCACCTGAACATGAGAATGGTTATGATTGGTGTCCACAGCAGGAGTCCCACCACTAGGAACTGCTCTCTCGCTATTAGGGAGAATCTAGGGAAAATTACTTTAATAGAGGCTGTGGGGACTGGGTCTGAGGCTAACAGGGATAAAATGAAAGGATCAGAGATAAGGATGAACTTGTCAGGAGTAAAGGAAATAGGATTTTATTATTGTTAAAGTATTATTATCATTGTTATTAAAGTATCATTTTTATTAGTAGTAGTAGTAATAATAGTATTGGTAGTAGCAGTAGCAATAATAGTTGTAGTGGCAGTAGCATTTTTTTTTTTTTTACCAGATCGGCTGTCTCCCTACGTTTCAGAAAAAAAGGAAACACATTCGCCAATACTAACACAATAGCTGTCTTGCCAGAAGTGAGCGGAAATTACAGTTCAAATGATCCCTCCCTCCCTTCAGAGTACAGCCACTGTACTTACCACCTTCAGAACTCAAGTCCGGCTAACCGGTATTCCTGAATCGCTTCATAAATGTTACCTTGATCATACGTAGATAAATGGTTGTTCAGAGAACCGGATCTCTGAACCATTTACCTATATTGCTGTCAGACACAGCAATATCTTGGAATCTTGATACAGGGAATTCTTCACTTGCTTAGATTGCAGGCATGACCTACTTCCACCTGTGGATTTGTCCAGTGTGATATCACCTATGACTGCTTCACTTGTCTGCAATATATAAGCCGCTTCTTCGCGCATATGCTGTAATCTTTTCAAGATTGATGGACTGATTACATCGGCTCCAGACTGTGGGTCCCCTCAAGGAAGGTTCCTTGATGTTGGTGAGGGGCTCTTGATTTAGGGAATTGGATCTGTGCTCCAGTTCCCCGAATTAAGCCTGAATGCCTTCCACATCCCCCCCCAGGCGCTGTATAATCCTCCGGGTTTAGCGCTTCCCCTTGATTATAATAATAATAATAATAATCCAGACTGAGGGACTGAATACCTCAGACTCCTTCTGATCGTAACCATTCTTCTTCTTTGTATAGGACTGATGAAGCCACTGTGTGGAGAAACGTTTTCTCAATAAAGATATCCAAGTGTTGCACGTGTCTAATTTATCACCTTGTTCATGCCCCAATAGCTTGTCAAATCCTAAACGCCACTTGCTTCCACTCCATTCTAACACTCTTAAACAAGCCTGCTGGATGTCCAAGCCTTTACCACTTAAAACCTCCTTAAACCCTGCCCCCACCAACTTTCCTTGGAACTATTTCTACCCTTCCTTCCCTTCGTCCTGAATTTATGTACCATCTTTGCCACCCTATTTTTTCTCCACCATTTCTAAGTAGGCAGACCACCTCAACATTCCCTCCTCAGCCCTCTGGATTATACCTTTCTTAATTCCAGACCGTTTTCTAATTTCCACACATTGCCTTCGAGCAAGATATCTCCCCCGCCTCCAGCCTCGTCCTCGCTGCAACGTTTAAAACCCATGCTTCACACCCAGTGCTGGTACCTCTTTTTTTACTGAAGGGACGTGTTAAACTCATATGGGACATACATCATGATGAGTGGTGGAGGCTCGATCTTCCGTCTGCTTAGCTAGAGGCAGTCACGGTGACGTTCAGTATACACTTGTATACTCTGGTACAATCCCCTTTTTTGTCTCTGCGGATAAAACTTCCATTGACACCTCAGGGCACCACCCATCTTCTCTTCGTCAGTTCTATGGTTTACCTCATCTCTCACAAAATCATCTGCTGACGAGTTCATTTACCAAATATCTAAGAACATTTACTTCCCCCACTCCTTTGCGTTAGTGTGACTTTGTAAATGGTCCAAGTCGGACCGAAACGTCGTCGTAAGCTCCTCTCTCCTACGTGCGGGTTATTTGTGTATTGTTCCAGTCACTGCATTGTGATTTTTTGTTTTCCTCCATACTCACTCCCTCCAGTCTGATATACAACCTTTCATTACATATATTTTTTGCTGTTCGCATCACCTTGTTCACTTTCAATTTCCTTCATTTACATTCCTTTCAGATTACACCACTGACCTTTTTACCCTCTCCTCAGAATCACCCAAAAGAACTGCCATCAGCAAGAGCAACAGTGGCAACTATCATCTCGTATCAGATTCGTCATCTTTCAGTTTCGCGCCTCTCCCCAGCACCCTAGTGTTCACTTGTTTTACAACCCCATCTATGTTGAACAACCAGAGTGAGATCACACATCGCTAAGCCCTGATCTTAATGGGGAAATAAACTCTCTCCAACAGATCTTAACTTCAGCTTCATTCTCTGTATAAAAACTTTTTACTCTATATCTTCTTGGATGCATGTGAAGCGCTTAAACCGGTGTGTCATTTAACGCAGGGAGCAGTGGAGGGTGGACCCTCGGTCCGCTGATTGTGAGATGGACGCGCTGCTCACACAGACAACCAGGCTAAGAAAGGAATCACAATACTGAATAACCTACTACCTGTCCCATACATTTTGTCACATTGGTTCTAAATCCATAAATGTGATGAAAGAGTTCCGTACCTTTATTTAGATGTTTAATTATTCGTTTCATTGTCAACGCTTGGTCTGCACTTCCCCTACCCTTCCTAAATCCGCCTTGTTCCTCTGCGCTCCTACTTTTTATCTAAGCTTAACTCTTTCAATAATAACTCTACCACACATTTATTCACTTCCCTCATCCCTCTTTTCCTTATACAGAGGACCTATCCATATTTTTATTCCAATATTTAATGTATATGTTAAACAAATACATCAGCCAGTCTAAAACTACATCATCACCTGTTTTTAACATAGACTGAATCCAATTTATCCCAGCTGCTTTACCCCCTTTCATTCTACTCAGAGCCTCACTCACCTCCCCCAGCACTCACAACTGGTTCTTCCTTACTCCTGAAAGATGTTATACCTCCCTGGCCAATGCATGAAATTCCTGCCACCCTTCTATCACCAACATACAACAATTCCTCAAAACATTCCATCTTCCCAGTACCTCCACCTCTCCATCTAACAACTTCCCTCTTTCGTTAGTAACTCTACACTTCCTCAAAATTTTATTTTCTCTCCAAACCGTTTTTTTGTTTTCGGCAAAATTTGCAGACAAAGACGCGCCAAGTCTCTCATCTGCTCTCCTTTTGAACTCCTTTGTCACTCTCTGTAATCTTTATATATCCCTCCATTATATTCTGTCTGTATATCATGCTTGCGCTTTTTCCCTTTTACCACCTTATTTATCATTCCACCAGTCTTTCCTGTTTCAACATGTACCCATCCTTACTATTATTATTATTATTATTATTATTATTATTATTATTATTATTATTATTATTATTATTATTATTATTATTATTATTATTATTATTGTTGTTGTTATTATTAATATTATTATTATTATTATTATTATTATTATTATTATTATTATTATTATTATATTGTTGTTGTTGTTATTATTATTATTATTATTATTATTATTATTATTATTATTATTATTATTATTATTATTATTATTGCTATTATTATTATTGTTATTATTATTATTATTATTATTATTATTATTGTTATTATTATTATTGTTGTTGTTATTATTATTATTATTATTATTATTATTATTATTATTATTATTATTATTATTATTGTTGTTGTTATTATTATTATTATTATTATTATTATTATTATTATTATTATTATTATTATTATTATTATTATTATTATTATTATTATTATTGTTGTTATTATTATTATTATTATTATTATTATTATTATTATTATTATTATTATTATTATTATTATTATTATTATTATTGTTATTATTATTATTGTTATTATTATTATTATTATTATTATTATTATTATTCGTGGGGAAGTGCTAAATCTGTAATTGGGCGAAAAATGTAAGAGAAGGATAGATCCATTTAGTGAAAAGTATAAATAAACAATAGATCCATCCAGTGAAGATCCTGAATAAACTAATGTACTGCGGGAGTGACAGCAGAGACACGCGAGGCGCCTGAAGTGTGTAACTACACAGGGTGTAAGGAAGTGTGTAACAACACAGGGTGTAAGGAGGTGTGTAACAACACAGGGTGTAAGGAGGTGTGTAACAACACAGGGTGTAAGGAAGTGTGTAACTACACAGGGTGTAAGGCAGTGTGTAACAACACAGGGTGTAAGGAAGTGTGTAACTACACAGGGTGTAAGGAAGTGTGTAACTACACAGGGTGTAAGGCAGTGTGTAACAACACAGGGTGTAAGGAAGTGTGTAACTACACAGGGTGTAAGGAAGTGTGTAACTACACAGGGTGTAAGGCAGTGTGTAACAACACAGGGTGTAAGGAAGTGTGTAACAACACAGGGTGTAAGGAAGTGTGTAACAACACAGGGTGTAAGGAAGTGTGTAACAACACAGGGTGTAAGGCAGTGTGTAACAACACAGGGTGTAAGGAAGTGTGTAACAACACAGGGTGTAAGGAAGTGTGTAACAACACAGGATGTAAGGAGGTGTGTAACAACACAGGGTGTAAGGAAGTGTGTAACAACACAGGGTGTAAGGAAGTGTGTAATAACACAGGATGTAAGGAAGTGTGTAATAACACAGGGTGTAAGGAAGTGTGTAATAACACAGGGTGTAAGGAAGTGTGTAATAACACAGGGTGTAAGGAAGTGTGTAACAACACAGGGTGTAAGGAAGTGTGTAATAACACAGGGTGTAAGGAGGTGTGTAATAACACAGGGTGTAAGGAAGTGTGTAACAACACAGGGTGTAAGGAAGTGTGTAATAACACAGGGTGTAAGGAGGTGTGTAATAACACAGGGTGTAAGGAAGTGTGTAACAACACAGGGTGTAAGGAAGTGTGTAACAACACAGGGTGTAAGGAAGTGTGTAATAACACAGGATGTAAGGAAATGTGTAACAACACAGGGTGTAAGGAAGTGTGTAATAACACAGGGTGTAAGGAAGTGTGTAACAACACAGGGTGTAAGGAAGTGTGTAACAACACAGGGTGTAAGGCAGTAGTGTCAAGCAACGCAACTAATGCGACATGTCATTGTGGCAACGTTTCGCTCTCCAGAAACTTTGTCAGACCGAAACGTTGTTGCTACAATGTCACATTAGTTGCACTTGTGGCCTTTTACCTAACATATTGTCAGAAATTTTTACCGGCATTATTACAAGCAGTAAGATGAAGGGAGTGGAAAAATGACCGATAAGAGGCTGATTTAAAGTACTTAGAGAGAATGAAAACGAGAAAACGAAGCACAGAGATAAAGCTGTGTGCGGAGAACAAGATAAACAGACTACATGAATGCTGAATGATGAGTAGCCCTGGTAAATACCGAGTTAAAATAAGCCAGATGTGAATGCGAACTTCCGATTAGTGTTTGTACGATACACGCTGTTAAATACCTACCCTACGTTATACACAGTTCTGTTCTTCGTATAGTATCATAAACCTTTCCTCTCTCCTCAGTTTTGGGTCCTGAGTCTGGTATTTGGGTCCTGAGTCTGGTATTTGGGTCCTGAGTCTGGTATTTGGGTCCTGAGTCTGGTATTTGTCCAGTTCACTGTGCCAGGATATGGTTGGTCTGTCTACGCTACAAAGTCCTCATCCTTCTGTCTGTTACCCTCCCTTGGCAGTATGTACTGATAGACAGTGTTTCTCAGCTCCAGTGTGTACTGATAGACAGTGTTTCTCAGCTCCAGTGTGTGTACTGATAGATAGTGTTTCTCAGCTTAAGTGTATACTGATAGACAGTGTTTCTCAGTCTCGGTGTGCACTGATAGACAGTGTTTCTCAGTCCCGGTGTGTGCTGATAGACAGTATTTCTCAGCTCCAGTGTGTACTGATAGACAGTGTTTCTCAGTCTCAGTGTGTACTGATAGACAGTGTTTCTCAGTCCCAGTGTGTACTGATAGACAGTGTTTCTCAATCCCAGTGTGTACTGATAGACAGTGTTTCTCAGCTCCAGTGTGTACTGATAGACAGTATTTCTCAGCTCCAGTGTGTACTGGTAGACAGTATTTCTCAGCTCGTGTGTACTGATAGACAGTGTTTCTCAGCCCCAGTGTGTACTGATAGATAGTATTTCTCAGCTCCAGTGTGTACTGATAGACATAGTGTTTCTCAGCTCCAGTGTGTACTGACAGACAGTGTTTCTCAGCTCCAGTGTGTACTGACAGACAGTGTTTCTCAGCTCCAGTGTGTACTGACAGACAGTGTTTCTCAGCTCCAGTGTGTACTGATAGACAGTATTTCTCAGCTCCAGTGTGTACTGATAGACAGTATTTCTCAGCTCCAGTGTGTACTGATAGACAGTATTTCTCAGCTCCAGTGTGTACTGATAGACAGTATTTCTCAGCTCCAGTGTGTACTGATAGACAGTATTTCTCAACTCCAGTGTGTACTGATAGACAGTATTTCTCAGCTCCAGTGTGTACTGATAGACAGTATTTCTCAACTCCAGTGTGTACTGATAAACACAGTGTTTCTCAGCTCCAGTTTGTATTGATAGACATAGTGTTTCTCAGTCCTGGTGTGGAGGTCTCGTCCTTTGTCATTTTTGGCTAGGACACATTCCTCATTTGCTTCATTAGCTCTTTCAGCTCTTAATCACCGTCCTTTAACATCGGATTAAAAAATTATCCCCCAGGACAGGTATCCCTGGTCACATTCAACCAGCAGCTTCATTTCTCACCTAGGTCTCATTGTCCCTAAATACTACTGATATTATTTTTGAGGATTTTTCCAATAGCAAATGTATACAGCTTTGCGTGAGGCCAGCAGTAACAGCCTGATTGATACGGACCTGATCCACTGTGAGACCTGGTTACAGACCGGGCCGCAGGGGCGTTGACCCCCAAAACCCTCTCCAGGTATACTCCAGGTATACTCCAGGTATACACTTGGGTCACGAAGTGACTCTCGTTTGTCCGCCTCCTCTTATGTATACCTTCCTGGGCTCTGTGCCAGGAGCTGGAGGCTAGACGAAACACATTCTACCCTTACTGGTGAGGTTTTGTGTCTTATATAAGTCACTCTTATTTACGCGTGTGTTCCTTTCACCGCTACGTATAGTTATTTTCACAGACTCTCAGTTCTGTGGTTTTCTTTCCACTAAAAGGTCAGTATGTCACTGTGTTCTGCCGGCAGACACACTTCCACTCATGTTTTTCATTTCGACACCAGACTGGCTCACTATTCTACAGCGTCTCTTTTTCCC
>NC_069460.1:5318326-5343326 GCF_026875155.1 Cherax quadricarinatus
GTTATTTATTTATGTATGGTTCCTGCCTCCACCACATCACTTTCTAGGCTATTCCATGGCCTGACTACTCTATGACTGAAGAAATACTTCCTAACATCCCTTTGATTCATCTGAGTCTTCAACTTCCAATTGTGACCTCTTGTGTCTGTTTCCCATCTCTGGAACATCCCGTCTTTGTCCACCTCGTCTATTCCGCGTAGTATTTTATATGTCGTTATCATGTCTCCCCTGACCCTCCTGGCCTCCAGTGTCGTCAGGCCGATTTCCCTCAACCTTTCTTCATAGGACAATCCCCGTAGCTCTGGGACTAGTCTTGTTGCAAACCTTTGCACTTTCTCTAATTTCTTGACGTGCTTGACTAGGTGTGTGTGTGTGTGTGTGTGTGTGTGTGTGTGTGTGTGTGTGTGTGTGTGTGTGTGTGTGAGTGTGTGTGTGTGTGTATGTCGGTGGATGTGTGTATGTGTGTGTGTGTGTGTACCACGATCAGATATAAAATCAGGAAGGGTTAACCACACTAGCGCCCATCAGGGCTGTGGAAGGATCTTCATGATCCTCTATTCACATTACACTTGATTTCCCCTGACACTGGAGCACGATCAGAATGGGGCAATACATCCCTGGTCCCCTTAATCCTCACTCTAAACGTCACAACAACGCAGTCATCTAAAATTTATAAAAGTCCTCGCAGAGGAAGATTGGAAATCAGGCTGGATGGCAGGAGTGTGGAGGAGGTGACTGTCTACACGTATATGGGACGGGACTTGTCTGCAGATGGTTGGATGAATGACGGGTGAATCACAAAATACATTAGTAATGCTTGACGTATAGAGAGAAAATTGTTGGCTGATGGATGCCAGTAAAATGGGATTGTATGTGAGTACATTGTAGAGGTGTCGACACTTATAACTCTCTGTGTGAGTCACGGGATTCAAATATAAATCAAAAACACATTTTGAGTCATGTCATTTTATTTTGAAGACGTTTCGCCCACCAGGGTCTTTATTAATTCCATGGCGTGCATACCCTATCATTGTACCACCATGTGGTCGTGAGGTTGCAGTGAGGAGGAGAGCGGCTGCAAGCAGTGCAGATGCTGCCTCTGAGATGAAGGTGTTATGTGGATATTATTCAGTGGTTAAGTTTTAAGAGGGATGCAAGGAATATGTGTTACCTTAGTCTATACACCTAAGGTATTGAAGACACACACACACACACACACACACACACACACACACACACACACACACACACACACACACACACACACACACACACATACACACACACACTCATATACAAAAGGCCTAGTGTCTAATCGACATGTGCCTAGGCCATATGGTAACTAACTAACACAGATTTAAGAAGAGGTACACTAAAGCCTCTTTTAGCAGGGAGGGAATGCACTTAGTAGCGACTAGTGAAAAGGCACAGCGAGGCACTGACATACACACTGACAGAAACACAGACATAAAGAGAGACAAACACAGACATACAGAGAGACAGCAACACTACTACAAATAGAGTGACTTACCAGTGTTGGTCTTGCTGTTGCAGTAGTCAGTGATGAACTTCTCTAAGGTGAAGCGAGGCAGGTGAAGGTTCTTGGTCACCTGCACGGGATCAACGTCCTTCCAGAGGAACACCAGGTCCTCTGTGGTCCACCCGTCTGTGAGATGGGAACCCACAGGCCAGATGGACAGTGAGAAGCAGAGATTGTACAAGGATTTTACACGTGTGTGTGTGTGTATGTGTGTGTGTATGTGTGTGTGTGTGTATGTGTGTGTGTGGTGCTTTTTAAGTCGGCCTAGCAGTCTTTGCTTATTAAGTAAAGTTACTCTGGCCAAACAACCCTAGTATACTTCTACTTTTAATATATATTTGAAAAAAAAAACAAGCTAATTATTCAATATACAAAAATTTCCAAAACATTGTTAAGTCACGTGACTACCTCTCGATAGATAATCGATAAAAAAGTCTATCTTTTTTTTAAGATAGATCGGCTTGTTTGGCTCACATATAGAAATATAACGTAAAAGAAGGATATAACGTGACGGAGGTCGATAGCATATTGAACGTATATAATGTAGGAATATACTGGAGCCTATATACGTGTGCTGAGGAGAGTATACTCACAGGAGGCCATGAGGAGCTGACACTGCTGACGGTCTAGTGGGAACAGCTTCAGATTCATCGGACATGACAACGTCAGCGAGATTCTGACGAGGAAGAAGATAATAAGGTGAGTACAACTGAGTACAGCTGATTGCAGGTGAGTACAGATTTATACATATTCTTAGAGGGCGAACGGGTAGACAGATACCATCTACCCGTCTACTGACCTGCCACTACTGGCTTCCAGGAAGGTAGACAGTAGACAGGAGTAGACAGTCTACTCACCTGATACTATAGAGGACGCCACCATCTGGGTAGATACGGATGTAAAGGTTGGGTAGAATGATCTTGTGGAAGTGTCCTTCCTTCTCGTTCCTGAAGAACAAGTCAGGCATCCACACCATGTCCGTCTCTGTCAGCGTCAGGTACTGGATGCGTCCTGCCAACGTAAAGGGTAACACCGGGTGGGCAGGACGTAGTTGGTAGTGTGGTGAACAAGTGATACTGTGCTGTCTTGTACTGTGTTGTCTTCTACTGTGCTGTCTTGTACTGTGTTGTCTTGTACTGTGCTGTCTTGTACTGTGCTGCCTTGTACTGTGCTGTCTTGTACTGTGCTGTCTTGTACTGTGCTGTCTTGTACTGTGCTGTCTTGTACTGTGCTGTCTTGTACTGTGCTGTCTTGTACTGTGCTGTCTTGTACTGTGCTGCCTTGTACTGTGCTGTCTTGTACTGTGCTGTCTTGTACTGTGTTGTCTTGTACTGTGCTGTCTTGTACTGTGCTGCCTTGTACTGTGCTGTCTTGTACTGTGCTGTCTTGTACTGTGTTGTCTTGTACTGTGCTGTCTTGTACTGTCCTGTCGTGTACTGTGCTGTCTTGTACTGTGTTGTCTTGTACTGTGCTGTCTTGTACTGTGCTGTCTTGTACTGTGCTGCCTTGTACTGTGCTGTCTTGTACTGTGCTGTCTTGTACTGTCCTGTCTTGTACTGTCCTGTCGTGTACTGTGCTGTCTTGTACTGTGCTGTCTTGTACTGTGCTGTCTTGTACTGTCCTGTCGTGTACTGTGCTGTCTTGTACTGTGCTGTCTTGTACTGTGCTGTCTTGTACTGTCCTGTCGTGTACTGTGCTGTCTTGTACTGTGTTGTCTTGTACTGTGCTGTCTTGAACTGTGTTGTCTTGTACTGTGCTGTCTTGTACTGTCCTGTCGTGTACTGTGCTGCCTTGTACTGTCCTGTCGTGTACTGTGCTGTCTTGTACTGTGCTGTCTTGAACTGTGTTGTCTTGTACTGTCCTGTCTTGTACTGTCCTGTCTTGTACTGTGCTGCCTTGTACTGTCCTGTCGTGTACTGTGCTGTCTTGTACTGTGCTGTCGTGTACTGTGCTGTCGTGTAGTGTCCTGTCTTGTACTGTTCTGTCGTGTACTGTGCTGTCGTGTACTGTTCTGTCGTGTACTGTTCTGTCGTGTACTGTGCTGTCGTGTACTGTACTGTCGTGTACTGTACTGTCGTGTACTGTTCTGTCGTGTACTGTGCTGTCGTGTACTGTTCTGTCGTGTACTGTACTGTCGTGTACTGTACTGTCGTGTACTGTTCTGTCGTGTACTGTGCTGTCGTGTACTGTGCTGTCGTGTACTGTACTGTCGTGTACTGTGCTGTCGTGTACTATGCTGTCGTGTACTGTACTGTCGTGTACTGTTCTGTCGTGTACTATACTGTCGTGTACTGTACTGTCGTGTACTGTACTGTCGTGTACTGTACTGTCGTGTACTGTACTGTCGTGTACTGTACTGTCGTGTACTGTGCTGTCGTGTACTGTGCTGTCGTGTTCTGTGCTGTCGTGTACTGTGCTGTCGTGTACTGTACTGTCGTGTACTGTGCTGTCGTGTACTGTACTGTCGTGTACTGTGCTGTCGTGTACTGTGCTGTCGTGTACTGTTCTGTCGTGTACTGTGCTGTCGTGTACTGTACTGTCGTGTACTGTGCTGTCGTGTACTGTGCTGTCGTGTACTGTACTGTCGTGTACTGTTCTGTCGTGTACTGTGCTGTCGTGTACTGTTCTGTCGTGTACTGTACTGTCGTGTACTGTGCTGTCGTGTACTATACTGTCGTGTACTGTACTGTCGTGTACTGTACTGTCGTGTACTGTACTGTCGTGTACTGTGCTGTCGTGTACTATACTGTCGTGTACTGTACGTCGTGTACTGTACTGTCTGTACTGTAACTGTCGTGTACTATACTTCGTGACTGTACTGTCGTGTACTGTACTGTTGTGTACTGTACTGTCGTGTACTGTACTGTCGTGTACTGTACTGTCGTGTACTGTACTGTCGTGTACTGTTCTGTCGTGTACTGTACTGTCGTGTACTATACTGTCGTGTACTGTACTGTCGTGTACTGTACTGTCGTGTACTGTACTGTCGTGTACTGTACTGTCGTGTACTGTACTGTCGTGTACTGTACTGTCGTGTACTGTACTGTCGTGTACTGTACTGTCGTGTACTGTACTGTCGTGTACTGTACTGTCGTGTACTGCGATTCATTGGAAAGATGAACATAAAAAGGGATCTCTCTCACTCTCTCTCTCTCTCTCTCTCTCTCTCTCTCTCTCTCTCTCTCTCTCTCTCTCTCTCTCTCTCTCTCTCTCTCTCTCTCTCTCTCTCTCTCTCTCTCTCTCTCTCTCACTCACTCTTACTATAATACGAGAAAATCAAAGCAAAAAAGGGAAAGTGGAAGAGAAACAGGTAAAGCAAGAGAAATATGGAGAGAGACATTTGTCCCCCTCAAAATCTATTTCAATCTTACCTCCGATGTTGTCAAAAGTCAGCCGTTGATCTATCCACTGCTCTCTAAAAGTGATTTGTATACTGTACTCCTGTGGAAGATGAAAAAATAACAGTTTACCATATAACACAGTGCATATATATATATATATATATATATATATATATATATATATATATATATATATATATATATATATATATATAATGTATATTTATTTGTTTATATTACACACACACGGACGTCCGCTGAAGCTTTGACCTTCAGCAACTCAAAACTCTGTACGTGTCCACAATCACGTACGCTGTCTCCACCACGGACTGAGCTGCTGTCTTCAACGCACCGGGGACTGCCACAGAAGCACAGAGCTTTCCCTGTGTCACCACCTGTGGCGCCTGTCTTTACAGAATACAGCAAATATATCCCCCCTAACACCTCCAGTGTGAATTTTGTAATCTTGTTCAATAAACCAGAGCAGTAAACCACAGCAGTAAACCACAGCAGTAAACCACAGCAGTAAACCACAGCAGTAAACCACAGCAGTAAACCACATCAGTAAACCACAGCAGTAAACCACAGCAGTAAACCACAGCAGTAAACCACAGCAGTAAACCACAGCAGTAAACCACAGCAGTAAACCACAGCAGTAAACCACAGCAGTAAACCACAGCGTCTGACTGAACTGCTACACCTGCTGAGGTAAGATAACAGCTCCTAGCTTGTTAATTCAACAGTGTAGAAAGAAAACAGGGATAAAACAGCACAACAGTAGAGGAAGAGAGAGATCACTCACCATTTTGACGTCAGAGATTGTCTGCACGTTTCGGATCATGAGGTTGATGTGCACGATGGCTGGACCTGCATGGCAGAGAGAAACATCGCAAGACAGTATTAATTCCCATATATAAATTATATATATATATATATATATATATATATATATATATATATATATATATATATATATATATATATATATATATATATATATATATATATATATATATATATAGTAGGTTGGTAGACAGCAACCGCCCAGGGAGGTACTACCGTCCTGCCAAGTGAGTGTAAAACGAAAGCCTGTAATTGTTTTACATGATGGTAGGATTGCTGGTGTCCTTTTTTCTGTCTCATGAACATGCAAGATTTCAGGTACATCTTGTTACTTACACTTAGGTCACACTACACATACATGTAAACCCCTCTGGGTTTTCTTCTATTTTCTTTCTAGTTCTTGTTCTTGTTTATTTCCTCTTATCTCCATGGGGAAGTGGAACAGAATTCTTCCTCCGTAAGCCATGCGTGTTGTAAGAGGCGACTAAAATGCTGGGAGCAAGGGGCTAGTAACCCCTTCTCCTGTATATATTACTAAATTTGAAAGGAGAAACTTTTGTTTTTCCTTTTGGGCCACCCCACCTCGGTGGGATACGGCCGGTGTGTTGAAAGGAGATATATATATATATAATATATATATATATATATATATATATATATATATATATATATATATATATATATATATATATATATATATATATATATATATATATATATATATATATATATATATATATATATATATATATATATATATATATATATATATATATATATATATATATATATATATAAAATATATATATATTACAGTTTGAAGGATCAAGATAGATACAATAGATGGCTATTGACTGAAGAATGATGAATGTGTTTTCTTCTTCGGGTCACCCTACCTAAAGCTCTACACTGAGGGAAATGTTGCTAGAGCGAAAGATAGTTCTACAGCTGAGCCTTTTCCTCAATTACGCAATGTCTGACATCCAGCGTACCTAATTAACGTCCACTCTACGTTATGTATTGACATTAGCTATTTCCCTATTTTTCTCCTCCTTGCCTCAACAAGCAAGAGAGTGAACTTGCAACATCAGTGACTTTACTGGTCGCATTCACCTAACTAACCTGCCCACTGATCTGCTCTATTGTGTTGCACTACGTTAATGCAGACGGTATTATCTTTGGCTAACATGAAAAATTAGCTTGATATTTCCTCTTGACTATAGAAAGCAACGTTTGTCACTAGTTGTACGCTGACTTTGTGACAACTCGTTGCTAGGGCAGTCCTCACCCTTCACTAAGATAAAGAGAGATTTGACCTTTGACTTTCACGCTTGTGAGCACAACACTGGCAAGAGTCGACCAGGGGAAAATAAAAATGCAATTAGTTGAACACCTTTTAAATAATACGTTTTCCCCAAGGCTGGACTTAATCAGGTATACAGAATGAGCAAATAAAATCCCTAAAAGGCAAATGAGCGAAATATGATTAGGCTCTGAGAAAGACAGGTCAAATATAAGGGCATTAAACTGCGAGTACCAGTCTGGCGAGGTCAGGAATTGGTTGGAGCAGGGGAGGTAAGGTGACAAGTTTATGCTTATTAATGTGAGTCATGAACAATGTGGACAACAGGTGCATTCATCTATTTTCCTCAGTGGTTTTGGTGAGGTGGATCACTGCTGCTGCTTCAGAAATTCCACGTCTGGCTCTGCTGTTGTTGTGGTGTAACAGCTGTGTTCGTCGCTCAGTTCTTATGAGTCAGAAGAGCTGGTTTTGATTAGTACCTGAGGTATTTATTATGTGGTTATGATGTGGGAATGAAGGCGGGGATGGACTAGGCTGTTGTTGTTGGTTTTACCACTCCTCCAGGTTTATATATATTGCTGAAGGTGTGTTCGATGCTTGTCTCCCTGACACATCTAATCGCAGCCACCATAATGTGTGCTGTATACTCCTGCTGTGCAAATAGTTCTATTTTTAAGGCTTCTGGTGAACTCTTTGGTAGTTGTGGTTGTAGTGACTGCTACATACATTAAAAATAAGGAACTTATTAGTTTGGACGTTACTTCCCTCTTCAAGTAGGTCCCCATCAATGAAGTAATTACCTTTTATTGGCCTCGTTGAAGCTTGTGTCAGGCTCAACTTCTTCGCCTTCGGCAATAACATTTACAAACAAAAGTTTGGAATGGCCATGGGATCACCTCTCACGGCAGTTTTAGTAAACATCTATTTAGAGTACCTCGAGTGGGACCATTTCAAAGACATCAAACGACATTATTTGGCTTAGACATGTGGATGATTTTTTTATCATTGTTCCCAGACGTTATAGCCTACCTCAGATCTGAGGCTTACTGAGCATGATTGTACCCTCCAGATAACTCACACAAGAAGAGAGAGATGGATGCTTACTCTCTGTGGATGTCATTTTCATGAAAGATGGTTATAATTTTAAGTTTAAAGTATACAGAAAACCCATTAATAAGAATGTAATAGTACATTACTTCGCCCATTGTGACCTGATAACCAAGAGGACAGTTATCATAGGGTTCTTCCGAGTACTCCTTCTATGTATTCTTTCTTAAAAAAAAAGCAAGAATATATGGAAGGGGAAAAGGGTATTTGCCAACTTAATTTTGAAGATACCAATATTGATGGAACGACTGGTCCTCCCCACTGGGCACACTAACATCACCATCGGCCTGATTCTCCGAAAAGCCATCATTGATGTAGCAGTCCTCAGTCTTGCTACCGACACTTTCAAAGAGATCACCAGAGGGCCCAAATTCCAGACCTATTTGCACATCAGAAGTACACAGCACACAGTGTAGCGTCCTGCGATCACACACACACATATATATATATATGTATATATATATATATATATATATATATATATATATATATATATATATATATATATATATATATATATATATATATATATATATATATATATATACGTAAGGTAAGGGCTCTTAGTTTGTAAATAAAGGAAGAAACAGGTAATCTAGCTCTGTAAAACCCTTTTGTGTAGAAAAAGAGAAACAGGAATACTTGAGAAGTGTGAGTGACCTACATCCCTGGTGAGTCTCGACAGGGAGAATCTCAGCAATTTTCTAGTTCAACCTGCCTGAAGATCACAGACAATGTGATCTGTCTTCCGAGACGCCAAAAAATGCAATTATAGTGGCCCTCTGCGTCTTCTCATCCCCAGACCTCTCAAACCAGCCAGGATTTGTCCAAGTGGAAGGATTTATTGTAACCAAGAGGAAGGATGAATCACGAAAAGGGTGGACGGGAGGCTCGAACCGTGTTCTGTTGACAGTCCAACGTTTTACCATCCAGACTAACCCGGATATCTAACAGGTAAGAATCAGAAGTAATACTGTATTCCATTGCGTCACTGGCACCAACTCTAATCTAAGTGAACTCCTTCCCTTGGCCCAGGAGCTTTAGCAGTAGATATGTTCCTACCCTCATCAAGGCCCACATCGTCTATAAACTCTAAATTGTAATAAACAACAGAAGGGTGTACAAGGGATCGAAGCGTAGAAGGATTTTTATCCTAACTGAGAGAACGATTACCACACACGTGTAACACTTGGCTGACTGCAGTGCCGACATGTTTCGCCTGTACAAAAGCCTTCTTCAGTCAAATACTGGGAGATGTAACACTGGCGACAGTAGACAAATTGATTTTGACGTGATCCGCAGGAAGGAGGTAGTCAGTCCCTCAGCCTTGGCAGGAGGTGGTCAGTCCCTCAGCCTTGGCAGGAGGTGGTCAGTCCCTCAGCCTTGGCAGGAGGTGGTCAGTCCCTCAGCCTTGGCAGGAGGTGGTCAGTCCCTCAGCCTTGGCAGGAGGTGGTCAGTCCCTCAGCCTTGGCAGGAGGTGGTCAGTCAATCAGGCCTAAATAGGTGGTCAGTCCCTCAAGCTTAGAGAAAAGGCAGACGTCCTGACCTAATATACATGAGTAGAGGTGAGGTGCAGCAGCTGGAGTTTACCTGACAGGTGAGCGTGGCCCACTACTGGAAATAGGTCAGTTTATACATGCCTCTGCTCGGGGCTTGAGGGACTGACCACCTCCAACCACGACTGAGGGACTGATGACGTCGCCGATATTCAATTGAAGGCTATTGAGCGGGCGAAATGTGCTGATAAAGATACCTCAAGTGTTGCACATGTGTCTTCAGCAGACACATTGAATTTCCCGGTGTACTGGAACTGATCCGGGTCACCCACAGGACCTCGGGGGCGCTGACCCCCGAAGCCCCTACCAGGTATATTTCAGGTAGTATTAGACATTACCTGACGTACCAGACATTACCTGAGGTACCAGACATTACCTGGGATACCAGACATTACCTGAGGTACCAGACATTACCTGAGGTACCAGACATTACCTGAGGTACCAGACATTACCTGACATACCAGACATTACCTGAGGTACCAGACATTACCTGACATACCAGACATTACCTGAGGTACCAGACATTACCTTCGGTACCAGACATTACCTGGGGTACCAGGCATTACCTGACATACCAGACATTACCTGGGGTACCAGGCATTACCTGAGGTACCAGACATTACCTGAAGTACCAGACATTACCTGAGGTACCAGACATTACCTGACATACCAGACATTACCTGAGGTACCAGACATTACCTGACATACCAGACATTACCTGAGGTACCAGACATTACCTGGGGTACCAGACATTACCTGGGGTACCAGGCATTACCTGACATACCAGACATTACCTGGGGTACCAGGCATTACCTGAGGTATCAGACATTACCTGAGGTATCAGACATTACCTGACGTACCAGACATTACCTGGGGTACCAGGAATTACCTGGGGTACCAGGCATTACCTGGGGTACCAGGCATTACCTGGGATACCAGGCATTACCTGAGGTATCAGACATTACCTGGAGTACCAGACATTACCTGATGTACCAGACATTACCTGACGTACCAGTCATTACCTGAGGTACCAGACATTATCTGAGGTACCAGACATTACCTGACGTACCAGACATTACCTGATGTACCAGACATTATCTGAGGTACCAGACATTACCTGACGTACCAGACATTACCTGACGTACCAGACATTATCTGACGTACCAGACATTACCTGAGGTACCAGACATTACCTGAGGTACCAGACATTACCTGACGTACCAGACATTACCTGAGGTACCAGACATTACCTGAGGTACCAGACATTACCTGATGTACCAGACATTACCTGACGTACCAGACATTACCTGACGTACCAGACATTACCTGACGTACCAGACATTACCTGATGTACCAGACATTACCTGACGTACCAGACATTACCTGATGTACCAGACATTACCTGACGTACCAGACATTACCTGATGTACCAGACATTACCTGACGTACCAGACATTACCTGAGGTACCAGACATTACCTGACGTACCAGACATTACCTGATGTACCAGACATTACCTGACGTACCAGACATTACCTGACGTACCAGACATTACCTGACGTACCAGACATTACCTGATGTACCAGACATTATCTGAGGTACCAGACATTACCTGATGTACCAGACATTACCTGAGGTACCAGACATTACCTGACGTACCAGACATTACCTGATGTACCAGACATTACCTGACGTACCAGACATTGCCTGATGTACCAGACATTACCTGACGTACCAGATATAACCTGACGTACCAGACATTACCTGACGTACCAGACATTACCTGACGTACCAGACATAACCTGACGTACCAGACATTACCTGAGGTACCGGGAACTACCAACTCACCGGTATCATTAGCTCCGGCTGGCCGGATGCGCTTGTCATAGTTGGCCGGACCAATAATCTCATCAATGATTTGTTTCTCACGGGCCCGGAAGTTGGCCGAGGATATCTCGCTGTCGGGAGAAGATAACCAGTTAGATAACGCTTATAACCGGTTCATACCAGTCCATTACCAGTATATACCCAGTCCTAGACAGTCAATCTGTTAATACCAGTTATCTGTAGTTAATGACAGTACCGGGTGGTACTGGGTCAGTGTCAGGCAGTACCTGTCACTATTAGTGTCAGTCTGGACTCGTCAGTGCCAGTCTGAACTCGTCAGTGCCAGTCTGAACTCATCAGTGTCAGTCAGGACTCGTTAATGTCAGTTTGGACTCGCCAGTATCAGTCAGGACTCATCAGTGTCAGTCAGGACTCGCCAGTATCAGTCAGGACTCGCCAGTGTCAGTCAGAACTCATCAGTGTCAGTCAGAACTCATCAGTGTCAGTCAGAACTCGTCATTGTCAGTCAGGACTCGCCAGTGTTAGTCAGGGCTCGTTAGTGTCAGTTTAGACTCGTCAGTGTCAGTCAGGACTCGTCAGTGTCACTCAGGACTCGTCAGTGTCAGTCAGGACTCATCAGTGTCAGTCAGGACTCGTAAGTGTCAATCAGGACACGTCAGTGTCAGTCAGGACTCGCCAGTGTCAATCAGGACCTCCAGTAGGTCCAAGAGCTAGCGCCTAACTTCCGCCTTGGCCACTGAAGAGGACCTCGGAGGCTTGAAAAAAAATTATGCATATTTATTGCCTATTTCTTCTTTATTTCCTCTTCATTGCCTCTTTATTGTCCTTTTATTGCCTCTATATTGCCTCTATATTGCCTCTATATTGCCTCTATATTGCCTCTATATTGCTCCTACATTGCCTCTTCATTGTCTCTTTATTGCCTCTATATTGCCTCTTTATTCCCTCTATATTGCCTCTTTATTCCCTCTATATTGCCTCTATATTGTCTCCTCATTGTCTCTTTATTGCCTCTATATTGCCTATTTATTGCCTCTATATTGCCTATTTATTGCCTCTATATCGCCTCTATATTGCCTCTTTATTCCCTCTTTATCGCTTCTATATTGCCTCTTTATTGCCTCTATATTGCCTCTATATTGCCTCTTTATTGCCTCTATATTGCCTCTATATTGCCTCTTTATTGCCTCTATATTGCCTCTATATTACCTCTTTATTGCCTCTATATTGCCTCTTTATTGCCTCTATATTGCCTCTTTATTGCCTCTATATTGCCTCTTTATTGCCTCTATATTGCCTCTATATTGCCTCTATATTGCCTCTATATTGCCTCTTTATTGCCTCTATATTGCCTCTATATTGCCTCTATATTGCCTCTTTATTGCCTCTATATTGCCTCTTTATTGCCTCTATATTGCCTCTATATTGCCTCTTTATTGCCTCTATATTGCCTCTATATTGCCTCTTTATTGCCTCTTTATTGCCTCTATATTGCCTCTATATTGCCTCTTTATTGCCTCTATATTGCCTCTATATTGCCTCTTTATTGCCTCTTTATTGCCTCTATATTGCCTCTATATTGCCTCTTTATTGCCTCTATATTGCCTCTACATTGCCTCTTTATTGCCTCTATATTGCCTCTATATTGCCTCTATATTGCCTCTTTACTGCCTCTATATTGCCTCTATATTACCTCTATATTGCCTCTTTATTGCCTCTATATTGCCTCTATATTGCCTCTTTATTGCCTCTATATTGCCTCTGTATTGCCTCTATATTGCCTCTTTATTGCCTCTATATTGCCTCTATATTGCCTCTATATTGCCTCTGTATTGCCTCTATATTGCCTCTACATTGCTTCTTTATTGCCTCTATATTGCCTCTATATTGCCTCTGTATTGCCTCTTTATTGCCTCTATATTGCCTCTATATTGCCTCTATATTGCCTCTATATTGCCTCTATATTGTCTCTTTATTGATGTCTCCAAGAATTAGATTTTTCTTCCTCCTCACAAAATAAAGTGAAATTAGTTTAGCTTCATTGATTCTCAAAATGCTCTTAATCCAAGGAAAGAGGAGCAACCTTATTACCTAATTTCCCCAGATGGAAATAAAATATGATCTCCAGGAGAGGAAGAGGCGGGGAAATTAATTGCTAGGTGTAGGGGAAAAAATATCGGGAATATTGGAGTTGGTGGGGGAAACTGAGTTATCTTATTCACTGTGGTGGGGGAAACTGAGTCATGTTATTCACTGTGGAGGGGAAACTGTGTCATTTTATTCACTGTGGTGGGGGAAACTGAGTCATGTTATTCACTGTGGTGGGGAAACTGAGTCATGCTATTCACTGTGGTGGGGAAACTGAGTCATGTTACTCACTGTGGTGGGGGAAACTGAGTCGTGTTGCTGTGGTGGGGGAAACTGAGTCATGTTACTGTGGTGGGGGAAACTGAGTCATGTTACTGTGGTGGGGGAAACTGAGTCATGTTACTCACTCTGGTGGGAGAAACTGAGTCATGTTACTCACTGTGGTGGGGAAACTGAGTCATGTTACTGGCCTGGTATAATAGAGGCAGGGAATATATTGCCATTAAGAACAGCTGTAGCTGATAATAGTTCGGTGAGGGGAATTTTCAGAACACGGGAGGGAAAAAAGACGTTATTATTATTATTATTATTATTATTATTATTATTATTATTATTATTATTATTATTATTATTATTATTATTATTATTATTATTATTATTATTATTATTATTATTAATGTTAGCTTAAAAATATTTAGTCTGGATAACAAAGACTGTATTAGAGACAAAAAGCAATACAAGTTACAGTATGGTAGAGGCAGTACAAGTTACAGTATGGTAGAGGCAGTACAAGTTACAGTATGGTAGAGGCAGTACAAGTTACAGTATGGTAGAGGCAGTACAAGTTACAATATGGTAGGGGCAGTACAAGTTACAATATGGTAGAGGCAGTACAAGTTACAGTATGGTAGAGGCAGTACAAGTTACATTATGGTAGAAGCAGTACAAGTTACAGTATGGTAGAGGCAGTACAAGTTACAATATGGTAGAAGCAGTACAAGTTACAATATGGTAGAAGCAGTACAAGTTACAGTATGGTAGAAGCAGTACAAGTTACAATATGGTAGAGGCAGTACAAGTTACAATATGGTAGAAGCAGTACAAGTTACAATATGGTAGAAGCAGTACAAGTTACAATATGGTAGAGGCAGTACAAGTTACAATATGGTAGAAGCAGTACAAGTTACAATATGGTAGAGACAGTACAAGTTACAGTATGGTAGAAGCAGTACAAGTTACAATATGGTAGAGACAGTACAAGTTACAGTATGGTAGAGACAGTACAAGTTACAATATGGCAGAAGCAGTACAAGTTACAATATGGTAGAAGCAGTACAAGTTACAATATGGTAGAAGCAGTACAAGTTACAGTATGGTAGAGACAGTACAAGTTACAATATGGCAGAAGCAGTACAAGTTACAATATGGTGGAAGCAGTACAAGTTACAATATGGTAGAAGCAGTACAAGTTACAGTATGGTAGAGGCAGTACAAGTTACAATATGGTAGAAGCAGTACAAGTTACAGTATGGTAGGGGCAGTACAAGTTACAATATGGCAGAAGCAGTACAAGTTACAATATGGTAGAAGCAGTACAAGTTACAGTATGGTAGAAGCAGTACAAGTTACAATATGGCAGAAGCAGTACAAGTTACAATATGGTAGAAGCAGTACAAGTTACAGTATGGTAGAGGCAGTACAAGTTACAATATGGCAGAAGCAGTACAAGTTACAATATGGTAGAGGCAGTACAAGTTACAATATGGTAGAAGCAGTACAAGTTACAATATGGTAGAAGCAGTACAAGTTACAATATGGTAGAGACAGTACAAGTTACAGTACGGTAGAGGCAGTACAAGTTACAATATGGTAGGGGCAGTACAAGTTACAATATGGTAGAGACAGTACAAGTTACAATATGGTAGGGGCAGTACAAGTTACAATATGGTAGAGACAGTACAAGTTACAATATGGTAGAGACAGTACAAGTTACAATATGGTAGGGGCAGTACAAGTTACAATATGGTAGAGACAGTACAAGTTACAGTATGGTAGAGGCAGTACAAGTTACAATATGGTAGAAGCAGTACAAGTTACAATATGGTAGAAGCAGTACAAGTTACAATATGGTAGGGGCAGTACAAGTTACAATATGGTAGAGGCAGTACAAGTTACAATATGGTAGAAGCAGTACAAGTTACAATATGGTAGAAGCAGTACAAGTTACAATATGGTAGAGCAGTACAAGTTACAATATGGTAGAAGCAATACAAGTTACAGTATGGTAGGGGCAGTACAAGTTACAGTATGGTAGAAGCAATACAAGTTACAGTATGGTAGGGGCAGTACAAGTTACAGTATGGTAGAAGCAATACAAGTTACAGTATGGTAGGGGCAAATACAAGTTACAGTATGGTAGAAGCAATACAAGTTACAGTATGGTAGGGGCAGTACAAGTTACAGTATGGTAGAAGCAATACAAGTTACAGTATGGTAGAGGCAGTACAAGTTACAGTATGGTAGGGGCAGTACAAGTTACAGTATGGTAGAAGCAATACAAGTTACAGTATGGTAGGGGCAGTACAAGTTACAGTATGGTAGAAGCAATACAAGTTACAGTATGGTAGAAGCAATACAAGTTACAATATGGTAGGGGCAGTACAAGTTACAATATGGTAGAAGCAATACAAGTTACAGTATGGTAGAAGCAATACAAGTTACAGTATGGTAGGGGCAATACAAGTTACAGTATGGTAGAAGCAATACAAGTTACAGTATGGTAGAAGCAATGCAAGTTACAATATGGTAGGGGCAGTACAAGTTACAATATGGTAGAAGCAATACAAGTTACAGTATGGTAGAAGCAATACAAGTTACAGTATGGTAGGGGCAGTACAAGTTACAATATGGTAGAAGCAATACAAGTTACAGTATGGTAGAAGCAATACAAGTTACAGTATGGTAGGGGCAGTACAAGTTACAGTATGGTAGAAGCAATACAAGTTACAGTATGGTAAAAGCAATACAAGTTACAGTATGGTAGAAGCAATACAAGTTACAGTATGGTAGGGGCAGTACAAGTTACAATATGGTAGAAGCAATACAAGTTACAGTATGGTAGGGGCAGTACAAGTTACAATATGGTAGAAGCAATACAAGTTACAGTATGGTAGAAGCAATACAAGTTACAGTATGGTAGAAGCAATACAAGTTACAATATGGTAGGGACAGTACAAGTTACAATATGGTAGGGGCAGTACAAGTTACAATATGGTAGAGGCAGTACAAGTTACGGTATGGTAGAGGCAGTACAAGTTACAATATGGTAGAGGCAGTACAAGTTACAATATGGTAGAGGCAGTACAAGTTACAATATGGTAGGGGCAGTACAAGTTACAATATGGTAGGGGCAGTACAAGTTACAATATGGTAGGGGCAGTACAAGTTACAATATGGTAGAGGCAGTACAAGTTACAATATGGTAGGGGCAGTACAAGTTACAATATGGTAGAGGCAGTACAAGTTACAGTATGGTAGAGGCAGTACAAGTTACAGTATGGTAGAGGCAGTACAAGTTACAATATGGTAGAGGCAATACAAGTTACAGTATGGTAGAGACAGTACAAGTTACAATATGGTAGAGGCAGTACAAGTTACAGTATGGTAGAGGCAGTACAAGTTACAGTATGGTAGAGGCAGTACAAGTTACAATATGGAGGAAGCAGTACAAGTTACAATATGGTAGAAGCAATACAAGTTACAGTATGGTAGGGGCAGTACAAGTTACAATATGGTAGAAACAGTACAAGTTACATTATGGTAGGGGCAGTACAAGTTACAATATGGGAGAAGCAGTACTAATTACAATATAGTAGAAGCAATACTTACTAGTTACACTAGGAGAGGCTTATAGCAGAAGACGTGGATAGTCTACCCGGGGGTTAACTATTTCTGTCTAGGTTGAAGGGATATTAGCTGTTATCTAGAAGGTTGAGAGGGAAGGATAGTAGAGCGGAGGTAGAGAGAGATACCTAGTAAACATCTCGTACCTTGAGGCTT
The DNA here is from genome assembly GCF_026875155.1 of Cherax quadricarinatus. Classification (NCBI taxonomy): domain Eukaryota; kingdom Metazoa; phylum Arthropoda; class Malacostraca; order Decapoda; family Parastacidae; genus Cherax; species Cherax quadricarinatus. Next base: position 5,336,011 of record NC_069460.1, read on the forward strand.
CTCCCGTAGACTACAGGGAGTCTGTGGTTCAGCAAGTGGACGTAGCCTCGCACTCATCCAGATATTGACTGTACTCACCAGAATGTTGATAGGAGGATGAATACCAGGATGAGTAGGCGTCTGCCTTCCTCACCGGCTGCCTTACTCGCGCCCACACCCATAGTGTCTTCAGTCATCCTTCAGGTCACGACACAATCATCTTCAGAGATAGAGAGATCAGTCTTCAGTATTGACGTATCTAACTAGTTCATTTATATTATACGAGACAACCATCTTTATTGATACACGTTTTTATTTACTTTGTAAATGTTTCTGACGTATTTTTGTAAATGAGAAGTACTCTTTATTGCATAAAGTTGCATAAAAAGAATAATCATTATAATAATTGATATACTATATATATATATATATATATATATATATATATATATATATATATATATATGTGTGTGTGTGTGTGTGTGTGTGTGTGTGTGTGTGTGTGTGTGTGTGTGTGTGTGTATCGTGCCGAATAAGTAAAACGCTATTTTCGCTTAAACAGCAACGCTCTTCTTGCCGAATAAGGCAAGCGAGAATTTGTGTATGCAATAATTTCCCAAAAATCATTTGGAATCTAACGAGAAAAATGTATTTCATTGTGTTCGTTTATTATTAAATTACTGAGACCTTGTATGAAATATATGTAGTTGGATTAGGCTAAATTAAATTGCTCTTGTTATAATAAGGTTGACCAAGGTTATTATAATACAAATTTGTTTTGATAAGGACCTGCCTCGTATGGGCCAGTAGGCCTTCTGCAGTGTTCCTACATTCTTACGTCTGCCTCGTATGGGCCAGTAGGCCTTCTGCAGTGTTCCTACATTCTTACATTCTTATGTTCTTAAATTGTTAATTTTTATGATCTCTTGAGGCAGACAACGTAGCGAGAGGTTCTATAATGTTCGATGCTAGGTGCTGGTTGCTAGGTGCTAGGTGCTGGTTGCTGGTTGCTAGGTGCTCGTTGCTAGGTGCTCGTTGCTAGTTTCTGGTTGCTAGGTGCTGGTTGCTAGGTGCTAGTTGCTAGATACTGGTTGCTAGGTGCTGGTTGCCAGGTGTTAGGTGCTAGTTGCTAGGTGCTAGGTTCTGGTTGCTAGGTGCTGGTTGCTAGGTGCTAAGTGCTGGTTGCTGGTTGCTAGGTGCTCTGCTCGTTGCTAGGTGCTCGTTGCTAGTTTCTGGTTGCTAGGTGCTGGTTGCTAGGTGCTAGTTGCTAGATACTGGTTGCTAGGTGCTGGTTGCCAGGTGTTAGGTGCTAGTTGCTAGGTGCTAGGTTCTGGTTGCTAGGTGCTGGTTGCTAGGTGCTAAGTGCTGGTTGCTGGTTGCTAGGTGCTCGTTGCTAGGTGCTCGTTGCTAGTTTCTGGTTGCTAGGTGCTGGTTGCTAGGTGCTGGTTGCTAGGTGCTAGTTGCTAGATACTGGTTGCTAGGTGCTGGTTGCCAGGTGTTAGGTGCTAGTTGCTATGTGCTGGTTGCTAGGTGCTAGGTTCTGGTTGCTAGGTGCTGGTTGCTAGGTGCTAAGTGCTGGTTTCTAGGTTCTAGTTTCTAGGTGCTGGTTGCTAGGTGCTAGGTGTTGGTTGCTAGGTGCTAGGTGCTGGTTGCTATGTGCTAGGTGCTGGCTGCTAGATGCTCGTTGCTAGGTGCTGGTTGTTAAATACTGGTTGATAGGCGCTGGTTGCTAGGTGCTGGCTGCTAGGTGCTGGTTGCAAAGTGCTGGTTGTTAGGTGCTAGGTGCTGGTTGCTAGGTGCTAAGTGCTGGTTTCTAGGTGCTAGTTGCTAGGTGCTGGTTGCTAGGTACTAGGTGTTGGTTGCTAGGTGCTAGGTGCTGGTTGCTAGGTGCTAGGTGCTGGCTGCTAGATGCTCGTTGCTAGGTGCTGGTTGTTAAATACTGGTTGATAGGCGCTGGTTGCTAGGTGCTGGCTGCTAGGTGCTGGTTGCTAGGTGCTAGTTGCTAGGAGCTAGGCGCTGGTTGCTAGATGCTCGTTGCTAGGTGCTAGTTGCTAGATGCTCGTTGCTAGGTGCTGGTTGCTAGATGCTGGTTGCTAGGAGCTGGTTGCTAGATGCTGGTTGCTAGGAGCTGGATGCTAGATGCTGGTTGCTAAGTGCTGGTTGCTAAGAGTTGGCTGCTAGGAGCTGGCTGCTAGGTGCTGGTTGCAAAGTGCTGGTTGTTAGGTGCTAGGTGCTGGTTGCTAGGTGCTAGTTGCTAGGAGCTAGGCGCTGGTTGCTAGATGCTCGTTGCTAGGTGCTAGTTGCTAGATGCTCGTTGCTAGGTGCTGGTTGCTAGATGCTGGTTGCTAGGAGCTGGTTGCTAGATGCTGGTTGCTAGGAGCTGGATGCTAGATGCTGGTTGCTAAGTGCTGGTTGCTAAGAGTTGGCTGCTAGGAGCTGGTTGCTAGGTGCTGGTTGCTAGGTGGTAGGGCATCGTGGAAATGTGTTTATAAGACTGTCAGCGAATCTTGCAGCAGCTTAGTGCCAGTGTTGTGCCAGATCTTAATACGTTGCGTCTTAGTTAAATATATTAAGTCTTAGTTTAATATACTGCGTCTCAGTTATATATTTAAAATATATATATATATATATAGATATAATATATATATATATATATAATATATATATAAAATATATATATATATATATTTTATTGCGTCTTAATTATATTCCGTCTTTGTTAAATATGTCGTGTATTCGAAGTTTTTAACAAATATTAAAAAGTAATAATAATAATAATAATAATAATAATAATAATAATAATAATAATAATAATAATAATAACAATAATAATTTTCCTCCTCATTGTGTTCATAACTGAACGAAAACAATGGGAAATAATTCGTAGATAATCAGAAAGTGTAGAGAAAAGCAAGTAGACGGGTAGAAAGGAGGGAAGAATAAAAAGGGGAATGGAGTGTGGAAGAGAGAGAAGTGAGGGGAGATCTGCCATTCCACCTTTAATAGTCATGCTCTCTCTCTCTCTCTCTCTCTATGTATATATAATATATATATATATATATATATATATATATATATATATAATATATATATATATATATATATATATATATATATATATATATATAATATATATGTCGTGCCGAATATGTAAAACTGGTCAATTAGCAAGAACTCATTTAAAATTAAGTCCTTTCTAATATTTTCTCTTATACATTTAAAGATATAATTTTTTTCATTAATGTTAATGCAAAAAATTTTTATTTTGCACCAAAAGAATCTTAGAAAACTTACCTAACCTTATTATAAAAAGTGCAATTTATTTTAGCCTAACCCAACTAAATATATTTTAGATTTGTTTACAATAATTTAATACTAAACAAACACAGTGAAATATATTTTTTTCGTTAGGTTCAGAATGATTTTGGCGAAATTATTGCATACACAAATTTTCACTTGTCCTATATGGCAAGATGAACGTTGCTATTTAAGCCAAGATCGCAAGTTCTGCCTATTCGGCACGACATATATATACATATGTATACATATATATACATATATATACATATATATACACACACACACACACACACACACATATATATATATATATATATATATATATATATATATATATATATATATATATATATATATATATATATATATATAGATGTGTGCGTGTGTTCATGTGCGCGTGTGTGTGTGTGTGTGTGTGTGTGTGTGTGTGTGTGTGTGTGTGTGTGTGTGTGTGTGTAGTGCCGAATAAGTAAAACTTTCGATTTTGGCTTAACTAGCAACGCTCCTCTTGCCGAATAAGGCAAACGAAAAATTGTGTATACAACAATTTCGCAAAAATCATTCTGAAACTATCGAAAAAAAATATATTTCATTCTGTTTATTATTAAAATACTGTAAACTTATTACCCTTCTGGATCGCAACACTGAGTCTCTGGAAGAGGAAGCTGGCCGCCCTGTGGTCCTTGGTTTTTAGGATGAGTTTTTCACCCAGCTCTCTGAGGAACTTTAGAGCACACTTGCCCCATGCTCCAAGGGTTTCCGACCCTATTGGGATGAGGTTATAGCAAGGGGGAAGGTCTTCATATTTGCGGATCTTCTGGGTCTCCCTGTGGCTGGCAGCTCCACCCCCTTCAGCTTCAGAGTATGGCAAGTAGGTGTCTGCCAATGTGGCGGCACAGGTGTAGTCCCAGGCAATCTGCTTTCCATCCTTCCAAGGTAGCATAGTGGCTCCATCAGGACGCTTTTGACTTTCGTCAGACCTCTGTACTTGGGGTTCCCGTTGAGCTGGGCAACGGGCTGTGGCGAGGCTTCTCTTTATGTCATTGACCTCCTCATGCCTGGCATACTTCCCTTCTGATGTGTGACACACGAGACCATGAAGTCCGAATTGATCGTTGATATATATATATATATTATATATTAATATATATATATATATATATATATATTATATATATATATATATATATATATATATATATATATATACATATTGTGTTTTTTTGTTTTATTTCTTTTAATATATCTCTAGTTATATCATTCATAATATATCTTAGGATCTTGATAGATATATCTATTCCGTATAAATTTAGATGTATCTGTTATATCTGAGATCTACACTTGATAAATCTCTTTTTAAAGCAAATTATATTGCGCAGTTTTCAAGTGTTTGTTGTGTCTTGAAAACTATCTTGGGATGACCTTGGGATAATTTTGGGGTTATCTTGCTATTATCTTGGGGTTATCTTGGGGTTATCTTGGGGATTATCTTGAGGTGGTATTTTGATTATCTTGGGGTTATGAAAACTGAGGCACATGTGCAACATCTGGGTATCTTTATTGTAGACGTTTCGTCATGGCGAAACGTCTACAATAAAGATACCCAGATGTTGCACATGTGTCTCAGTTTCCATCTTGTCGGTATTGTATACCATTCTTGTACATCTTGGGGTTATCCCGGAGTTATCTTGGATTGATCTTGGGGTTATCCCGGAGTTATCTTGGATTGATCTTGGGGTTATCCTCCTGTTATCTTTTGGTTATCTTCCTGTTATCTTGGGGTTATCTTCCTGTTATCTTGGGATTATCTTCCTGTTCTCTTGGGATTATCTTCCTGTTATCTTGGGGTTATCTTCCTGTTATCTTGGGGTTATCTGCCTGTTTTCTTTGGGTTATCTTCCTGTTATCTTTTGGTTACCTTCTTGTTATCTTGGGTTATCTTCCTGTTATCTTTTGGTTGCCTTCCTGTTATCTTGGGATTATCTTCCTGTTATCTTGGGGTTATCTTCCTGTTATCTTGGAATTATCTTCCTGTTATCTTGGGGTTATCTTCCTGTTATCTTGGGGTTATCTTCCTGTTATCTTTGGGTTATCTTCCTGTTATCTTGGGATTATCTTCCTGTTATCTTGGGGTTATATTCCTTTTATCTTGGGATTATCTTCCTGTTATCTTGTGGTATCTTCCTGTTATCTTGGGATTATCTTCTGTTATCTTGGGGTTATCTTCCTGTTATCTTGGGGTTATCTTCCTGTTATCTTTAGGTTATCTTCCTGTTATCTTGGGATTATCTTCCTGTTATCTTTGGGTTATCTTCCTGTTATCGTAGGGTTATCTTCCTGTTATCTTGGGGTTATCTTCTTGTTATCTTGGGGTTATCTTCCTGTTACCTTGGGTTATCTTCCTGTAATCTTAGGGTTATCTTCCTGTTATCTTGGGGTTATCTTCCTGTTATCTTGGGGTTATCTTCCTGTTATCTTGGGATTATCTTCCTGTTATCTTGGGGTTATCTTTCTGTTATCTTGGGGTTATCTTCCTGTTATCTTGTGGTTATCTTCCTGTTATCTTGGGATTATCTTCCTGTTATCTAGGGATTATCTTGCTGTTATCTTGGGGTTATCTTCCTGTTATCTTGGGGTTATCTTCCTGTTATCTTGGGAATATCTTCCAGTTATCTTGGGATTATCTTCCTGTTATCTTGGGATTATCTTGCTGTTATCTTGGGGTTATCTTCCTGTTATCTTGGGGTTATCTTCCTGTTATTTTGGGGTTATCTTCCTGTTATCTGGGGTTATCTTCCTGTTATCTTGGGATTATCTTCCTGTTATCTTGGGGTTATCTTCCTGTTATCTTGGATTATCTTCCTGTTATCTTGGGGTTATCTTCTCTTACTTGGGGTTATCTTCCTGTTATCTTGGGATTATCTTCTGTTATCTTGGGATTATCTTCCTGTTATCTTGGGATTATCTTGCTGTTATCTTGGGGTTATCTTTCTGTTATCTTGGGATTATCTTCCTGTTATCTTGGGATTATCTTGCTGTTATCTTGGGGTTATCTTCCTGTTATCTTGGGATTATCTTGCTGTTATCTTGGGGTTATCTTCCTGTTATCTTAGGGTTATCTTCTGTTATCTTGGGATTAATTCCTGTTATCTTGGGGTTATCTTCCTGTTATCTTGGGATTTCTTCCTGTTATCTTGGGGTTATCTTCCTGTTATCTTGGGATTATCTTCCTGTTATCTTGGGGTTATCTTCCTGTTATCTTGGGATTATCTTCCTGTTATCTTGGGGTTATCTTGCTGTTATCTTGGGGTTATCTTCCTGTTATCTTGTGGTTATCTTCCTGTTATCTTGGGATTATCTTCCTGTTATCTAGGGATTATCTTGCTGTTATCTTGGGGTTATCTTCCTGTTATCTTGGGGTTATCTTCCTGTTATCTTGGGAATATCTTCCAGTTATCTTGGGATTATCTTCCTGTTATCTTGGGATTATCTTGCTGTTATCTTGGGGTTATCTTCCTGTTATCTTGGGGTTATCTTCCTGTTATTTTGGGGTTATCTTCCTGTTATCTTGGGGTTATCTTCCTGTTATCTTGGGATTATCTTCCTGTTATCTTGGGGTTATCTTCCTGTTATCTTGGGATTATCTTCCTGTTATCTTGGGGTTATCTTCCTCTTATCTTGGGGTTATCTTCCTGTTATCTTGGGATTATCTTCCTGTTATCTTGGGATTATCTTCCTGTTATCTTGGGATTATCTTGCTGTTATCTTGGGGTTATCTTCCTGTTATCTTAGGGTTATCTTCCTGTTATCTTGGGATTATCTTCCTGTTATCTTGGGGTTATCTTCCTGTTATCTTGGGATTTCTTCCTGTTATCTTGGGGTTATCTTCCTGTTATCTTGGGATTATCTTCCTGTTATCTTGGGGTTATCTTCCTGTTATCTTGGGATTATCTTCCTGTTATCTTGGGGTTATCTTGCTGTTATCTTTGGGTTATCTTCCTGTTATCTTGGGGTTATCTTCCTGCTATCTTGGGATT
>NC_069460.1:5348326-5355826 GCF_026875155.1 Cherax quadricarinatus
GCTGCTATTGCTGCTGCTATTGCTGCTGCTCCTGCTGCTGTTCCTGCTGCTGCTCCTGCTGCTGTTCCTGCTGCTGCTGCTGCTGCTGCTCCTGCTGTTATTGCTGCTGCTCCTGCTGCTGTTCCTGCTGCTGCTGCTGCTGCTGCTCCTGCTGTTATTGCTGCTGCTCCTGCTGCTGTTCCTGCTGCTGCTGCTCCTGCTGCTGTTGTTCCTGCTGCTGCTGCTCCAGCTGCTGCTGCTGCTGCTGCTTCTGCTGCTGCTGCTGCTGCTGCTGCTGCTCCTGCTGCTGCTCCTGCTGCTGCTCCTGCTGCTGCTCCTGCTGCTGCTCCTGCTGCTGCTGCTGCTGCTGCTGCTGCTCCTGCTGCTGCTCCTGCTGTTGCTCGTGCTGCTGTGTTCCTTCCACTACTACTCGCCTTTGTGCTTCTGCTGCTGCCGGAGGAGAGAAGACAGCAGCTGCTGCACCTGCAGGAAGTCTCACCGCTGTCCTCCGCTTGTCAGCAATTACTGAGAGCTGAAGGCGGATCTTCATTGTCTCCATGGGGCCCTAGGGCCCTCTCTTGGGGCCATTCCCCGGACCACTTCATTAGTGGGCCCCTTCCTGCCCTCCTGCACGCACCGTCTGCAGGCAGGAGAACTGAGACTTGCAGCAGCAACATAATGTTGGCGGGCGAAATGTGCAAACACACTCGCCAGCTCAATGCAACTCATACACCTGCTCTAAGCTCTCTAGTTTTACCCTTCCTCTAAGACTGCTTTGCATGTCGGGGCTTTATATTGTGACTGCGTAGAGCTTTTTTGGGTCATGTAAGAGCTCTACAGAGAGTGAAACATGACGTGATGAAGCTCTGTACAGAGCGAAACGTGACTTGATAAAGCTTTATGCAGACCGCTAAGTGACTTGATAAAGCTCTCTAGAAAGTGATACATGGCTTGATAAAGCTCAACACAGAATGAAACATGCCTAGATAAAGCTCTACTTTGAGTGAAAAATAACTTGATAAAGCTCTACACTGAGCGAAACGTGATATGATAAAGTTTTACGAAGACCGGTAAGTGATTTGATAAAGCTCCCTAGGAAGTGAAACATGGCTTGATAAAGCTCTACGCTGAGCGAAATGATAAAGCTCTACACTGAGAGACACATAACTTGATGAAGCTCTACACTGAGTGAAACATAACTTGATAAAGCTCTACACTGAGAGAAACATAACTTAATAAAGCTCTACACTGAGAGAAACATAACTTAATAAAGCTCTACACTGAGAGAAACATAACTTAATAAAGCTCTACACTGAGAGAAACATAACTTAATAAAGCTCTTCACTGAGAGAAACATAACTTAATAAAGCTCCACACTGAGAGAAACAACTTAATAAAGCTCCACACTGAGAGAAACAACTTAATAAAGCTCCACACTGAGAGAAACATAACTTAATAAAGCTCCACACTGAGAGAAACAACTTAATAAAGCTCCACACTGAGAGAAACAACTTAATAAAGCTCCACACTGAGAGAAACAACTTAATAAAGCTCCACACTGAGAGAAACATAACTTAATAAAGCTCCACACTGAGAGAAACAACTTAATAAAGCTCCACACTGAGAGAAACAACTTAATAAAGCTCCACACTGAGAGAAACAACTTAATAAAGCTCCACACTGAGAGAAACATAACTTAATAAAGCTCCACACTGAGAGAAACAACTTAATAAAGCTCCACACTGAGAGAAACAACTTAATAAAGCTCCACACTGAGAGAAACAACTTAATAAAGCTCCACACTGAGAGAAACATAACTTAATAAAGCTCCACACTGAGAGAAACAACTTAATAAAGCTCCACACTGAGAGAAACATAACTTAATAAAGCTCCACACTGAGAGAAACATAACTTAATAAAGCTCCACACTGAGAGAAACAACTTAATAAAGCTCCACACTGAGAGAAACATAACTTAATAAAGCTCCACACTGAGAGAAACATAACTTGATAAAGCTCCACACTGAGAGAAACACTTAATAAAGCTCCACACTGAGAGAAACATAACTTAATAAAGCTCCACACTGAGAGAAACATAACTTAATAAAGCTCCACACTGAGAGAAACATAACTTAATAAAGCTCTTCACTGGGCGAAACATAACATAATAAAGCTCTTCACTGGGCGAAACATAACTTAATAAAACTTTATTTTTTCATGTATATTTTTTCTCCTACTTTATTTTCCTACTTTACTAACTCCTATTATTTCCAGGTCATAATTTTGTTTCTTTATTACTGTTTTTACTTTATTTTCTCTGTTAGGTCCGAGACCCTCACCGGCTCTTGCGGGTTTAGCGCTTCCCCCAACCCCCTGGCCTTATTACTGCGTTTATTTTCCTGCTTTAAGAAGTGATGCAAAAAATAACAATAACAGAGTAATAAAGAAGCAATAAAGAAAATAACAGAAGCTAATAAAAAATAACAGAAGCAAATAAAAAATAACAGAGGGAAATAAAAATAACAGAGGCAAATGAAAAATAACAGAAGCAAATAAAAAATAACAGAGGGAAATAAAAAATAACAGAAGCAAATAAAAAATAACAGAAGCAAATAAAAAATAACAGAGGCAAATGAAAAATAACAGAAGCAAATAAAAAATAACAGAGGCAAATGAAAAATAACAGAAGCAAATAAAAAATAACAGAGGCAAATGAAAAATAACAGAAGCAAATAAAAAATAACAGAGGCAAATAAAAAATAACAGAAGCAAATGAAAAATAACTGAAGCAAATAAAAAATAACAGAAGCAAATAAATAATAACAGAAGCAAATAAAAAATAACAGAAGCAAATAAAAAATAACAGAAGCAAATGAAAAATAACAGAAGCAAATGAAGAAAATAACAGAAGCAAATAAAAAATAACAGAAGCAAATAAAAATAACAGAAGCAAATGAAAAATAACAGAAGCAAATAAAAAAATAACAGAAGCAAATAAAAAATAACAGAAGCAAATAAAAAATAACAGAAGCAAATGAAAAATAACAGAAGCAAATAAAAAATAACAGAAGCAAATGAAGAAAATAACAGAAGCAAATAAAAAATAACAGAAGCAAATAAAAAATAACAGAAGCAAATGAAGAAAATAACAGAAGCAAATGAAGAAAATAACAGAAGCAAATGATGAAAATAACAGAAGCAAATGATGAAAATAACAGAAGCAAATGATGAAAATAACAGAAGCAAATGAAGAAAATAACAGAAGCAAATGATGAAAATAAAAGCAATAAAGAAAGCAGAGAAGCAATAAAGAAAATGAGAGAGAGGAGCAATAAAGAGAACAATGAGAGAGGTTCAATAAAGCAGGTTGGCAGACAAGAGATCAAAGCCTCGAACAGAGTATTGGATTCCACTGTAATACTCAGTAGATAGGTTCCAAACCTATGTAAGCTATTATTAGATGATTGTGATACAATCATCATCACTGCTACCATGATGGTGATACAGTCACTGCTATCATGATGATACAATAACTGCTACCATGATGACACAATAACTGCTACCATCATGGTGATACAATCACTGCTAAAATGATGATACAATAACTGCTACCATGATGACACAATAACTGCTACCATGATGGTGATACAATAACTGCTACCATGATGGTGATACAATAACTGCTACCATGATGGTGATACAATAACTGCTACCATTATGGTGATACAATAACTGCTACCATGATGGTGATACAATAAGTGCTACCATGATGGTGATACAATCACTGCTACCATGATGGTGATACAAAAACTGCTACCATGATGGTCATACAATAACTGCTATCATGATGGTGATACAATAATTGCTACCATGATGGTGATACAATCACTGCTACCATGATGGTGATACAATAACTGCTACCATGATGGTGATATAATCACTGCTACCATGATGTTGATACAATCACTGCTACCATGATGGTGATACAATCAACGCTGCTGCCATGATGGTGATAAGATCACTGTTACCATGATGGTTATACAATCACTGCTACCATGATGGTGATACAATCACTGCCAGAGCCTGAGCGGCCCTCAATACACACACACACACACACACACACACACACACACACACACACCACACACACACACACACACACACACACACACACACACACACACACACACACACCACACACACAACACACACACACACATACACACACACAGGAGTTGAATGGGAAAAGCCTGACTATAAAAGAGGGGACTACATAGGGTTGAAGAACTTCCTGCGGGAGGTCCAGTGGGACAGAGAACTGGCAGGAAAGCCAGTAAATGAAATGATGGAATATGTAACAACAAAATGCAAGGAGGCAGTGGAAAGGTTTATTCCCAAGGGCAACAGTAACAACGGGAAGACCAGAACGAGCCCCTGGTAAGGAGGCAAAAACAAAGTGCAATAGAGAATGAAAAAAGTACAGAAGGCAGAGAACACACGAAAATAGGGAGATCAGTCGCAGAGCCAGGAATGAGTACGCACAGGTAAGGAGGGAGGCCCAGCGACAGTATGAAAATGACATAGCATCGAGAATCAAGACTGACCCGAAACTGTTGTATAGCCACATCAGGAGGAAGACAACAGTCAAAGACCAGGTGATCAGATTAAGGACAGAAGGTGGAGAACTCACAAGAAATGATCAGGAGGTATGTGAGGAGCTGAACAGGAGATTTAAGGAAGTTTTTACAGTAGAGACAGGAAGGGCTGTGGGAAGACAGCACAGAAGGGAACATCAAGAGGGGATATACCAACAAGTGTTGGATGACATACGAACAACTGAGGAGGAGGTGAAGAAGCTCTTAAGTGACCTTGACACCTCAAAGGCGATGGGACCGGACAACATCTCCCCATGGGTCCTTAGAGAAGGAGCAGAGGTGCTGTGCGTGCCTCTAACCACAATCTTCAACACATCCCTTGAAACTGGGCAACTACCTGAGAAATGGAAGACAGCTAATGTAGTCCCCATATTTAAGAAAGGAAACAGAAACGAGGCACTAAACTACAGACCTGTGTCTCTGACATGTATTGTGTGCAAAGTCATGGAGAAGATTATCAGGAGAGTGGTCGAACACCTGGAAAGGAACAAGATTATAAATGAAAACCAGCATGGGTTCATGGAAGGCAAATCTTGTATCACGAACCTCCTGGAGTTTTATGACAAGGTAACAGAAGTAAGACACGAGATAGAGGGGTGGGTAGATTGCGTTTTCCTAGACTGCAGGAAGGCCTTTGACACAGTCCCCCACAAGAGATTAGTGCAGAAGCTGGAGGATCAGGCGCACGTAGAAGGGAGGGCACTGCAATGGATAAGGGAATACCTGACAGGGAGGCAGCAACGAGTCATGGTACGTGAAGAGGTATCACAGTGGGCGCCTGTTACGAGCAGGGTCCCACAGGGGTCAGTTCTAGGACCAGTGCTATTTTTGATATATGTGAACGACATGATGGAAGGAATAGACTCTGAAGTGTCCCTGTTCGCAGATGACGTGAAGTTGATGAGAAGAATTAAATCGGACGAGGATGAGGCAGGACTGCAAAGAGACCTGGACAGGCTGGATATGTGGTCCAGCAACTGGCTTCTCGAATTCAATCCAGCCAAATGCAAAGTCATGAAGATTGGGGAGGGACAAAGAAGACCGCAGACAGAGTATAGACTAGGTGGACAAAGACTACAGACCTCACTCAGGGAGAAAGACCTTGGGGTGACCATAACACCGAGCACATCACCGGAGGCACACATCAACCAAATAACCGCTGCAGCATACGGGCGCCTGGCAAACCTGAGAATAGCGTTCCGATACCTTAATAAGGAATCGTTCAAGACACTGTACACTGTGTATGTTAGGCCCATACTGGAGTATGCAGCACCAGTCTGGAACCCACACCTGGTCAAGCACGTCAAGAAGTTAGAGAAAGTACAAAGGTTTGCAACAGGGCTAGTCCCAGAGCTCAAGGGAATGTCGTACGAGGAAAGGTTAAGGGAAATCGGACTGACGACACTGGAGGACAGAAGGGTCAGGGGAGACATGATAACGACATGCAAGATACTGCGGGGAATAGACAAGGTGGACAGAGATAGGATGTTCCAGAGAGGGGACACAGGGACAAGGGGTCACAACTGGAAGCTGAAGACTCAGACGAGTAACAGGGATGTTAGGAAGTATTTCTTCAGTCATAGAGTTGTCAGCAAGTGGAATAGCCTAGCAAGTGAAGTAGTGGAGGCAGGAACCATACATAGTTTTAAGAAGAGGTATGACAAAGCTCAGGAAGCAGAGAGAGAGAGGATCCAGTAGCGATCAGTGAAGAGGCGGGGCCAGGAGCTGAGTCTCGACCCCTGCAACCACAATTAGGTGAGTACAATTAGGTGAGTACACACACACGCACATACACACACACATACACATACACACACACACACACACATACACACACATACACACACACACACACACACACACACACACACACACACACACACACACACACACACACACACACACACACACACACACACACATAACAGTGCAATAAAGAAAATAACAGAAGCATGAACCAGCGAGGCTGGACTTAGTATTCACCTTGAGTAGTGCATATATCGAGGACATCACATATGAAAGACCCCTTGGAGCCAGCGATCATGTGATTTTAAGCATCGAATACACAGTAGAGCTACAAGTGGAGGGGGAAGCAGGAAGGCCAGGACGAATGAAGCCAAACTACAAGAAAGGGGACTACACAGAAATGAGGAACTGTGCACCAACAGACACAAACGGTTCACCAACAGACATAAACGGTGCACTAACAGACACAGACGGTGCACCAACAGACACAAACGGTGCACCAACAGACGCAAACGGTGCACCAACAGACACAAACGGTGCACCAACAAACACAGACGGTGTACCAACAGACGCAAACGGTGCACCAACAGACACAAACGGTGCACCAACAAACACAGACGGTGTACTAACAGACACAAACGGTGCACCAACAGACACAAACGGTGCACCAACAGACACAAACGGTGCACTGGGGTTGCCAATCCATCTCCGCTCACGAACTGCACACGAATAAGTAAAGAGGATCACGAACGATAATTCCCTCTATCAATTCCTTTCAATTCACTCGTCAATCACCAGAAAAGATCACTGTACTCTGAGTGGCGGCCTCAGAACGGTAAGTTGTAGCTGGGAGATCAGGTATGGTACTATTACACTGCTCAGCATTTGGAATGTTTATAATTTATATTTTTATTTATGGTTGTGATCTTACATATTCTTCGGCTGCTGATTGTAAATATCTGAACCATTTTGCTCTCTCACGTAAAGATTTTGAATAAAATGCAAATTAATGATAATACAAGAATGTGAATTTTTAATAAATTGTTAATTTATTAAAATTAGGCAAGTAATCACGGACAAGTACATTCTCTTAGTTTTAAGGACATATGAATTCCAAATCA
>NC_069460.1:5360826-5375826 GCF_026875155.1 Cherax quadricarinatus
ACTTGTTATCATACTGTTTCTCAGACTTGTTATCATTCTGCTTATCAAACTTGTTATCATACTGTTTCTCAGACTTGTTATCATACTGTTTCTCAGACTTGTTATCATACTGTTTCTCAGACTTGTTATCATACAGTTTCTCAGACTTGTTATCATACTGTTTCTCAGACTTGTTATCATACTGTTTCTCAGACTTGTTATTATACTGTTTCTCAGACTTGTTATCATGCTGTTTCTCAGACTTGTTATCATACTGTTTCTCAGACTTGTTATCATACTGTTTCTCAGACTTGTTATCATTCTGTTTATCAAACTTGTTATCATACTGTTTCTCAGACTTGTTATCATACTGTTTCTCAGACTTGTTATCATACTGTTTCTCAGACTTGTTATCATTCTGTTTATCAGACTTGTTATCATACTGTTTCTCAGACTTGTTATCATACTGTTTCTCAGACTTGTTATCATACTGTTTCTCAGACTTGTTATCATACTGTTTCTCAGACTTGTTATCATACTGTTTCTCAGACTTGTTATCATACTGTTTCTCAGACTTGTTATCATACTGTTTCTCAGACTTGTTATCATACTGTTTCTCAGACTTGTTATCATTCTGTTTATCAGACTTGTTATCATACTGTTTCTCAGACTTGTTATCATACTGTTTCTCAGACTTGTTATCATACTGTTTCTCAGACTTGTTATCATACTGTTTCTCAGACTTGTTATCATACTATTTCTCAGACTTGTTATTATACTGTTTCTCAGACTTGTTATCATACTATTTCTCAGACTTGTTATTATACTGTTTCTCAGACTTGTTATCATACTATTTCTCAGACTTGTTATTATACTGTTTCTCAGACTTGTTATTATACTGTTTCTCAGACTTGTTATCATACTATTTCTCAGACTTGTTATCATACTATTTCTCAGACTTGTTATTATACTGTCTCGAAGACTTGTTATACTGTCTCGCATAACAAGGGAGATACACTATTCTGCGAATGTCCACTGATTAAATATACACCAGTAGATGTATGTACACTGATAAATATACCCAAATGTATATATACAATGAGATTGCTCGGTGTAAATGGGAATGTACACACATCTGACTGTATACACACTCATACACACCACTCATTGTATATTAACTGAGAGACGCATATATCTAAGTGTATATACACTGGGAGATACTCTCGGTAAATACATTTATATATATATATATATATATATAATATATATATATATATATATATATATATATATATATATATATATATATATATATATATATATATATATATATATATATATATATATATATATATATATATATATGCAATAAGATCACAGTAAACAGGTGATTTCAGAATATGCAAAACAATAACAACCACTCTGAAAGAATAGAGAATTTCCAAGCGCTTTCGTGACTACTCACATTATCAAGGAACTATGAAAGTAAAGCATCCAAGGAAGGTATATAAGGGGTCTGGCCAACACCTCACTATCAGATCCCACAACGGTTAAACACCTGACGCGCGCCGGCCCAACTGGACAGATCCTTTGCACAACCCACCAACAAACTATTCTACCCAAGAAAATTTTAAAAATTATTATTTGTCCAGTGTATTATTAAATTCTTCCCAAATTCTATTAATTATAAATGGATCTAATTTATATAAACCAAAGGAAATATTCATATTATTGTCAAAACTGCTTTTTATGAAACAAGATTCAATTATATTCCTGTCGACCATGGACTTGCTTGATACTACTTTCTGAACTTTTTGAAAATCAATTGGATGGTTAAAATCTCTTACATGAATAAATAGAGCATTGGAATCTTGTCCAGTTCTAATGCTATATTTATGTTGTTTTAATCTTAGTTCGAGATTTTTACCAGTTTGACCGTAATAAACTTTATCGCAAATTTTACAAGGAATCTTATAGACACATCCGTCAGCATTTTGGGGGAATTCTTTATCAAAAGTTTTTTTTACTGTATCAAGATTTTTGAATACAACTTTAATATTAAAAGTCTTAAGAAGAGAAGGCATATCAACCAAGTTTTCATGGTAAGGGAGAACCAACATATTTTTAGTTGAATAAGGCTGGTTGTCCCTTTTTGGATTGTAAAAAGTATTTCTAGCAACTTTAAAAGATTTATCAATTACATTTCTTGGGTATTTTAAATCATTACCTATTTCATAAATTTTGGATATTTCCTCATCTATGAACTCAGGACTACAAATTCGTAAAGCTCTCAGAAACATTGATGGGAAAACAGACAGTTTGACTCTATCTTGATGCGAGGAATAATAGTGGACGTAGGAACAGTTATTTGTAGGTTTTCTGTAAATTTTAAATTTGAATTCATTATTACCCTTAATAATTAAAACATCTAGAAAAGGCAATGAGTTATTTTCTTCAAACTCAACAGTAAAGTTTATAGAATGGGCTAAGCTATTTAATTTTCCAAGGAAATGGTGTATATCTACATTTTTGGGCATAAGACACAAAATATCATCAACATATCTGAACCATTTAGTCACGAAAGCTCTTGGAATTTCTCTATTCTTTCAGAGTGGTTGTTTTGCATATATATATATATATATATATATATATATATATATATTATATATATATATATATATATATATATATATATATATATATATATATATATATATATATATATATATATATATGCAGGACAAGCCACGGGGGGAGTGGAAATCATTAGCTCAAGTACTTTCACACTTCTCAGAGCGTCATCAGGAGCTGTGCAATGTTGCAAGGGAGCAAGCAAAGCATGGAGGGAGGTTTCAGAGTTAGCGTAGGTGTCACCGTCCACAGTGACACTACGTTACTGGTGACGCACTGACCTAAAGATTTCCAACCCCGTGGCTTGTCCTGCATATTTAAGATCGCCCGTCTGCGATTGTTTGTTTGCATATATATATATATATTATATATATATATATATATATATTTATATATATTAAATATATATATATATATATATATTATATATATATATATATATATATATAGGGAAGTACCACCTATATATATATATATATATATATATATATATATATATATATATATTTTTTTTTTTTTTTTTTTTTTCAACAAGTCGGCCGTCTCCCACCGAGGCAGGGTGACCCAAAAAAGAAAGAAAATCCCCAAAGAGAAAATACTTTCATCATCATTCAACACTTTCACCACACTCGCACATTATCACTGTTTTTGCAGAGGTGCTCAGAATACAACAGTCTAGAAGCATACACATATAAAGATACACAACATATCCCTCCAAACTGCCAATATCCCAAACCCCTCCTTTAAAGTGCAGGCATTGTACTTCCCATTTCCAGGACTCAAGTCCGACTATATGAAAATAACCGGTTTCCCTGAATCCCTTCACTAAATATTACCCTGCTCACACTCCAACAGATCGTCAGGTCCCAAGTACCATTCGTCTCCATTCACTCCTATCTAACACGCTCACGCACGCTTGCTGGAAGTCCAAGCCCCTTACCCACAAAACCTCCTTTACCCCCTCTCTCCAACCCTTTCGAGGACGACCCCTACCCCGCCTTCCTTCCCCCATAGATTTATATGCTTTCCATGTCATTCTACTTTGATCCATTCTCTCTAAATGACCAAACCACCTCAACAACCCCTCTTCTGCCTCTGACTAATACTTTTATTAAACTCCACACCTTCTCCTAATTTCCACACTCCGAATTTTCTGCATAATATTTACACCACACATTGCCCTTAAACAGGACATCTCCACTGCCTCCAACCGTCTCCTCGCTGCTGCATTTACCACCCAAGCTTCACACCCATATAAGAGTGTTGGTACTACTATACTTTCATACATTCCCTTCTTTGCCTCCATAGATAACGTTTTTTGACTCCACATATACCTCAACGCACCACTCACCTTTTTTTCCCTCATCAATTCTATGATTAACCTCATCCTTCATAAATCCATCCGCCGACATGTCAACTCCCAAGTATCTGAAAACATTCACTTCTTCCATACTCCTCCTCCCAATTTGATATCCAATTTTTCTTTATCTAAATCATTTGACACCCTCATCACCTTACTCTTTTCTATGTTTACTTTCAACTTTCGACCTTTACACACATTCCCAAACCTCCACTAACCTTTGCAATTTTTCTTTAGAATCTCCCATAAGCACAGTATCATCAGCAAAGTAACTGTGTCAATTCCCATTTTGAATTTGATTCCCCATAATTTAATCCCACCCCTCTCCCAAACACCCTAGCATTTACTTCCTTTACAACCCCATCTATAAATATATTAAACAACCATGGTGCCATTACACATCCCTGTCTAAGACCTACTTTTACCGGGAAGTAGTCTCCCTCTCTTCTACACACCCTAACCTGAGCCTCACTATCCTCATAAAAACTCTTTACAGCATTTAATAACTTACCACCTATTCCATATACTTGCAACATCTGCCACATTGCTCCTCTATCCACTCTATCATATACCTTTTCTAAATCCATAAATGCAATAAAAACTTCCCTACCTTTATCTAAATACTGTTCACATATATGCTTCAATGTAAACACCTGATCTACACATCCCCTACCCACTCTAAAACCTCCTTGCTCATCCGCAATCCTACATTCTGTCTTACCTCTAATTCTTTCAATTATAACCCTACCGTACACTTTTCCTGGTATACTCAGTAAGCTTATTCCTCTATAATTTTTACAGTCTCTTTTGTCCCCTTTCCCTTTATATAAAGGGACTATACATGCTCTCTGCCAATCCCTAGGTACCTTCCCCTCTTTCATACATTTATTAAACAAAAGTACCAACCACTCCAACACTATATCCCCCCCTGCTTTTAACATTTCTGTCATGATCCCATCAGTTCCAGCTGCTTTACCCCCTTTCATTTTACGTAATGCCTCACGTACCTCCCCCACACTTACATTCTGCTCTTCTTCACTCCTAAAAGATGGTATACCTCCCTGACCAGTGCATGAAATTACTGCCTCTGTTTCTTCCTTAACATTTAAAAGTTTCCTCAAAATATTCTCGCCATCTACCCAATACCTCCATCTCCCCATCTACTAACTCCCCTACTCTGTTTTTTAACTGACAAATCCATATTTTCCCTAGGCTTTCTTAACTTGTTTAACTCACTCCAAAATTTTTTCTTATTTTCATTAAAATTTCTTGACAGTACCTCTCCCACTCTATCATCTGCTCTCCTTTTGCACTCTCTCACCACCTCTTTTACCTTTCTTTTACTCTCCATATACTCTGCTCTTCTTATAACACTTCTGCTTTGTAAAAACCTCTCATAAGCTACCTTTTTCTCTTTTATCACACCCTTTACTTCATCATTCCACCAATCACTCCTCTTTCCTCCTGCCCCCACCCTCCTATAACCACAAACTTCTGCCCCACATTCTAATACTGCATTTTTAAAACTATTCCAACCCTCTTCAACCCCCCCACTACTCATCTTTACACTTGCCCACCTTTCTGCCAATAGTCGCTTATATCTCACCCGAACTTCCTCCTCCCTTAGTTTATACACTTTCACCTCCCTCTTACTTGTTGTTGCCACCTTCCTCTTTTCCCATCTACCTCTTACTCTAACTGTAGCTACAACTAAATAATGATCCGATATATCAGTTGCCCCTCTATAAACATGTACATCCTGGAGCCTACCCATCAACCTTTTATCCACCAATACATAATCTAATAAACTACTTTCATTACGTGCTACATCATACCTTGTATATTTATTTATCCTCTTTTTCATAAAATATGTATTACTTATTACCAAATTTCTTTCTACACATAGCTCAATTAAAGGCTCCCCATTTACATTTACCCCCTGGCACCCCAAATTTACCTACTACTCCTTCCATAACATTTTTACCCACTTTAGCATTGAAATCCCCAACCACCATTACTCTCACACTTGATTCAAAACTCCCCACGCATTCACTCAACATTTCCCAAAATCTCTCTCTCTCCTCTACACTTCTCTCTTCTCCAGGTGCATACACGCTTATTATAACCCACTTTTCACATCCAATCTTTATTTTACTCCACATAATCCTTGAATTAATACATTTATAGTCCCTCTTTTCCTGCCATAGCTTATCCTTCAACATTATTGCTACTCCTTCTTTAGCTCTAACTCTATTTGAAACCCCTGACCTAATCCCATTTATTCCTCTCCACTGAAACTCTCCCACCCCCTTCAGCTTTGTTTCACTTAAAGCCAGGACATCCAGCTTCTTCTCATTCATAACATCCACAATCATCTCTTTCTTATCATTCGCACAACATCCACGCACATTCAGACTTCCCACTTTGACAATTTTCTTCTTCTTATTCTTTTTAGTAATCTTTACAGGAAAAGGGGTTACTAGCCCATTGTTCCCGGCATTTTAGTTGACTTTTACAACACGCATGGCTTACGGAGGAAAGATTGTTATTCCACTTCCCCATGGATATAAGAGGAAAAGTAATGAGACCAAGAACTATTAAGATAAAATCAAAGAAAACTCAGATGAGTGTGTATAAATAAACGTGTACATGTATGTGTAGTGTGACCTAAGTGTAAGTAGAAGTAGCAAGACGTACCTGTAATCTTGCATATTTATGAGACAGACAAAAGACACCAGCAATCCTACCATCATGTAAAACAATCACAGGCTTCGTTTTACACTCACTTGGCAGGACGGTAGTACCTCCCTGGCTGGTTGCTGTCTACCAACCTACTATATATATGTATATATATATATAATATATATATATATATATATATAATATATATATATATATATATATATATATATATATATATATATATATATATATATATATATATATATATATACATATATATATATATATATATATATATATATATATATATTTATATATATATATATATATATATATATATATATAATAGATACCCCTCTAACTGTATATACAAAGAGTTAGAGTTAGGCGTACACGTAAAGGTATACACAAAGGGATATATACACACAACTCTGTATAAATCCCTGGCTGGTACAGCAGAGTATTCGTGTGTAGTAGTCTTGTCGTCTACACGAACGCCACCAGGATTTAAGATCCGCTCTCACGAACGAGTCCGGATTCCTTGACTTTATCTACGTAATTATTATTCTTTATTACTCTTCTTCCCTTCTTTGCTAAATAATTATTTGAAGAAGCTCTGCTTATTTTGATTTTTTCTTCTTATTTAGCTTTTATTTAATCTTCTTTATCCTCTTTTTATCAGTTTATTGAGTTTATTCGTTTTTTTATATTTTCTTGGTCACTCAGAGAGAGTGATATGCTGGCCACTCAGTGAGCTTGACATATTGACCACTCAATGAGCTTGAAATGCTGGACACTCAGTGAGCTTGACATGCGGGCCACTCAGTGACCTTGACATACCTGTCACTCAGCTTTGCATTCTGACCACTCAGTGAGCTAGATATGCTGGACACTCAGTGAGCTTGACATACCGGTCACTCAGTGAACTCTGCATTCTGATCACTCAGTGGCTTGATATGCTGGCCACTCATCGAGCTTGACATGCTGGCCACTCAGTGAGCTTGACATGCTGGCCACTCAGTGAGCTTGACATGCTGGCCACTCAGTGAGCTTGACATTCTGACCACTCAGTGAGCTTGACATTCTGACCACTCAGTGAGCTTGACATTCTGGCCACTCAGTGAGCTTGACATTCTGGACACTCAGTGAGCTTGATATTCTGACCACTCAGTGAGCTTGACATTCTGGTCACTCAGCGAGATTGACATTCTGGCCACTCAGTGAGCTTGATATTCTGACCACTCGGTGAGCTTGACATTCTGGCCACTCAGTGAGATTGACATGCTGGCCACTCAGTGAGCTGGACATGCTGGCCACTCAGCGAACTTGACATGCTGGCCACTCAGTGAGCTTGACATGCTGGCCACTCAGTGAGCTTGACATTCTGGCCACTCAGCGAGATTGACATTCTGGCCACTCAGTGAGCTTGATATTCTGACCACTCAGTGAGCTTGACATTCTGGCCACTCAGTGAGATTGACATGCTGGCCACTCAGTGAGCTGGACATGCTGGCCACTCAGCGAACTTGACATGCTGGCCACTCAGTGAGCTTGACATGCTGGCCACTCAGTGAGCTTGACATTCTGACCACTCAGTGAGTTTGACATTCTGACCACTCAGTGAGCTTGACATTCTGGCCACTCAGTGAGCTTGACATTCTGGCCACACAGTGAGCTTGACATTCTGACCACTCAGTGAGCTTGACATTCTGACCACTCAGTGAGCTTGACATTCTGACCACTCAGTGAGCTTGACATTCTGGCCACTCAGTGAGCTTGACATTCTGGCCACTCAGTGAGCTTGACATTCTGACCACTCAGTGAGCTTGACATTATGACCACTCAGTGAGTTTGACATTCTGGCCACTCAGTGAGCTTGATATTCTGGCCGCTCAGTGAGCTTGATATTCTGGCCGCTCAGTGAGCTTGATATTCTGGCCGCTCAGTGAGCTTGATATCCTGGCCACTCAGTGAGCTTGACATTCTGGCCGCTCAGTGAGCTTGATATTCTGGCCACTCAGTGAGCTTGATATTCTGGCCGCTCAGTGAGCTTGATATCCTGGCCACTCAGTGAGCTTGACATTCTGGCCACTCAGTGAGCTTGATATTCTGGCCACTCAGTGAGCTTGATATTCTGGCCGCTCAGTGAGCTTGATATTCTGGCCACTCAGTGAGCTTGACATTCTGGCCACTCAGTGAGCTTGATATTCTGGCCACTCAGTGAGCTTGATATTCTGGCCACTCAGTGAGCTTGATATTCTGGCCACTCAGTGAGCTTGATATTCTGGCCGCTCAGTGAGCTTGATATATGTTACACTCAGCTAGAAATATTTATAATACAATTGTTATTAATAACCTGGATTGATAATTATTTATGTGAAGAACATTTATTACGCAAAATTACAGTGAACAGGTGTGGAACAGTGAACAGGTGTGGAACAGTGAACAGGTGTGGAACAGTGATCATGTGTGGAACAGTGATCAGGTGTGGAACAGTGATCAGGTGTGGAACAGTGATAAGGTGTGGAACAGTTATCAGGTGTGGAACAGTGATCAGGTGTGGAACAATGACCAGGTGTAGAACAATGATCAGGTGTGGAACAATGACCAGGTGTGGAACAATGATTAGGTGTGGAACAATGACCAGGTGTGGAACAATGACCAGGTGTGGAACAATGACCAGGTGTAGAACAATGATCAGGTGTGGAACAATGACCAGGTGTGGAACAATGATTAGGTGTGGAACAATGACCAGGTGTGGAACAATGACCAGGTGTAGAACAGTGACCAGTTGTGGAACAATGACCAGGTGTAGAACAGTGACCAGGTGTGGAACAATGACCAGGTGTGGAACAATGATTAGGTGTGGAACAATGACCAGGTGTGGAACAATGATTAGGTGTGGAACAATGACCAGGTGTAGAACAATGACCAGGTGTGGAACAATGGCCAGGTGTGGAACAATGATTAGGTGTGGAACAATGATCAGGTGTGGAACAGTGATCAGGTGTGGAACAATGACCAGGTGTGGAACAATGATTAGGTGTGGAACAATGACCAGGTGTAGAACAATGACCAGGTGTGGAAGAGTGATCAGGTGTGGAACAATGACCAGGTGTGGAACAATGACCAGGTGTGGAACAATGACCAGGTGTGGAACAATGACCAGGTGTGGAACAATGATCAGGTGTGGAACAATGACCAGGTGTGGAACAATGACCAGGTGTGGAACAATGATCAGGTGTGGAACAATGATCAGGTGTGGAACAATGACCAGGTGTGGAACAATGATCAGGTGTGGAACAATGACCAGGTGTGGAACAATGATCAGGTGTGGAACAATGACCAGATGTGGAACAATGATCAGGTGTGGAACAATTACCAGATGTAGAACAATGATCAGGTGTGGAACAATGATCAGGTGTGGAACAATGATCAGGTGTGGAACAATGACCAGGTGTGGAACAATGACCAGGTGTGGAACAATGACCAAGTTTAGAACAATGACTAGGTGTGGAACAAAGATCAGGTGTGGAACAATGACCAGGTGTAGAACAATGACCATGTGTGGAACAATGACCAGGTGTGGAACAATGATCAGGTGTGGAACAATGATCAGTTGTGGAACAATGACCAGGTGTGGAACAATGACCAGGTGTGGAACAATGACCAGGTGTGGAACAGTGATCAATTGTGGAACAATGACCAGGTGTGGAACACTGACCAGGTGTGGAACAATGACCAGGTGTGGAACAGTGATCAGGTGTAGAACAATGACCAGGTGTGGAACAATGACCAGGTGTGGAACAGTGATCAAGTGTGGAACAATTACCAGGTGTGGAACAGTGATCAGGTGTGGAACAATAACCAGGTATGGAACAATGACCAGGTGTGGAACAGTGATCAGGTGTGGAACAATGACCAGGTGTGGAACAATGACCAGGTGTGGAACAATGACCAGGTGTAGAACAATGACCAGGTGTGGAACAATGACCAGGTGTGGAACAGTGATCAAGTGTGGAACAATTACCAGGTGTGGAACAGTGATCGGGTGTGGAACAATAACCAGGTATGGAACAATGACCAGGTGTGGAACAGTGATCAGGAGTGGAACAATGACCAGGTGTGGAACAAACGACGACCAGGTGTTGAATTGTTCAGTTTTCCAAATCACTGGACTTGGTCTATTTTTATTTATTGCTTGGAACCAGGCGAATGGTTAGCTCTGATGCCTTGGATCAAGAGCCCTTCATTATCTCTGGTTGACCTGGTCAGGGAGACCTGGTCAAGGACACCTGGTCAGGGAAACGTGGCTAGGGGACCTGGTCAGAAAGACCTGAGCAGGGGGACCTAGTCATGGGGATCTGGTCAGGGAGACCTAGTCAGGACCTGGTCAAGGAGACCTGGTTATGGAGATCTGGTCAGGAAGACTTGGTCAGGGAGACCTGGTCAGGGAGTCATGGTCAGGAGGGACCTGATTAGAGAGACCTGGTTAGGGAGACCTGGTCAGAAGGACCTGGTCATGGAAACCTGGTCAGTGAGACATGGACAGGGAGATCTAGTCAGGGGGACTTGGTCAGGAGGACCTGGTCAGGGGGACCTGGTCAGAGAGATCTGATCAAGTGGACCTGGTCGGGAGGACCTGGTCAGGGGACCTGGTCACGATAACCTGGTCAGGGGACCTGGTCAGGAGGACCTGGTCTGGGGGACCTATTCAGGAGGACCTGTTCAGGGGATCTTGTCTGGAGGACATGGTCAGGGAGACCTGGTCAGGGAGACCTAGTCAGGGAAACCTGGCCAGGGGGACCTGGTCAGAGAGAACTGGTCAGAGGGGACCTGGTCAGGGGGGATCTGGTCAGGGAAACTTAGTCAGGACCTGGTCAGGGAGACCTAGTCATGACCTGGTCAGGAAGACCTGGTCAGGGAGACTTGGTCAGGGAGACCTGGTCATTGGGGACCTGGTCAGGGAGATCTGGTCAGGGAGACCTGGTCAAGGGAACCTGGTCAGAGAGACCTGGTCAGGGAGACTTAGACAGAACCTGGTCAGGGAAACCTGGTCAAGGAGACCTGGTCAGGGGGCCTTAGTCAGGGGAACCTGGTCAGGGGGATCTGGTCAGGGAGACCTAGTCAGGCCCTGGTCACGGAGACCTGGTCAGGGGGACCTGGTCAAGGAGACCTGATCAGGGAGACATGGTTGGGAGGGACCTGGTCAGGGGGACCTGGTCAGAAAAACCTAGTCAGGGAGGCCTAGTCATGTTAGACCTGATCATTGAGACCTGGTCAGAAGAATCTGGCCAGGGGAACCTGGTCAGGGAGACCTGGTCAGGGGGATCTGGTCAAGAGGAGCTATTCAGGAGGACCTGGTCAGGGGAACCTGGTCAAGGGGACCTGGTCAGGAATTGGGCTGGGAGACCTGGTCAGGAGGACCTAATCAACGGGACCTGATCAGGAGGACCTGCTCAGAGTTATCTTGTCTGGAGGACCTGGTCAGGGAGACCTGGTCAGGGAGACCTGGTCACGGAGACCTGTTCAGGGGGACTTTGTCAGGGTGACCTGGTCAGAAGGACTTGGTCAAGGGAACCTGGTCTGGAGGACCTGGTCAGGGGGACCTGGTCAGGACCTGGTCAGCGGGACCTGGTCAGGAGGACCTGGTCAGTAGGACCTGGTCAGGGGGACCTGATCAGAGAGACCTGAAGTCTCGAGTCATTTTGTTAGATAATTTATTTAGTAATTAAAAAAGGCGGTTTATGAGGCAATTTAAAAGGTCGTTTGAGGTAATTTAAAATGTCCTTTATTGGGTTACTTAAAAGATCGTTAATAGGTAATTTAAAAGGTTACTTACCGGGTAATTTAAATTGTCATTTATAAGGTGATTTGGATAATTTATGAGGTGATTCTAAATGTCATTTATGGGGTAATTTAAAATGTTATTTAGTAAATGACTTGAAATACACACACACACACACACACACACACACACACACACACACACACACACACACAGGAACCATACATAGTTTTAAGGCGAGGTATGATAGAGCTCATGGGGCAGGGAGAGAGAGGACCTAGTAGCAATCAGCGAAGAGGCGGGGCCAGGAGCTGTTACTCGACCCCTGCAACCACAAATAGGTGAGTACAAATAGGTGAGTACATACGCACACACACTCGCACACTCACACAAATGCACACACTGCAATGGAGGCAACTAAATCGAATCAGGGGATACATAGGGATATGCAGTGGTAGACTGAAAGGGAGAGATCAGTCTTTGTTTATGGTTCCAGGAAGTTGAAAGGGAAACTTACGAACAAGAAGACAAGGGGAGACAAAAGCGATTGCAAGCATCATGAAAGCAATAGGAGAAGATGACGTGACCCAGCTGGCAAATTTTCTGAGAATGGTGGTGTTTGCAAGATGAAGAATCCGGCCAGTCAAAGTGATTTTCAATGCAGAATCGGTTTGAAATAGGATCATGCAGGAAAAAGCAAAGCTAAGGGACATGTCGGCGTACCGGAGGGTGTATCTTGAATGTGACAAAATGTGAGGAGTGGCATGAAAGAATCAAGGAGACATCCCCAGACATAATAGTACTCACAGAAACGAAACTCAACAGGATGATAACAGATGCAATCTTTCCACTCGGATATCAAATCCTCAAGAAAGATAGAGGGATAGAGGGGAAGGAGGAGTTGCTCTGCTCATTGAAAACCAGTGGGGATTTGAGGAAATGGAAGGAATGGATGGAATGGGCGAAAGAGACTACATAGTACGAACAACCCAGTTTGACGGCCATGAGGTGGTAATTGCAGTAATGTACAACACGCCATAGAACTGCAGGACGCCAAGAGAAGAATACGACGAGAGCAACAGAGCAATGTTAGACACACTAGCCGAGGTGGCTAGAGGAGCTCACATGGGAAGAGCAAAGTTAATAGTTGTGGGTGATTTCAATGACAAGGAGAATGACTGGGAAACCTGGAGCCCCATGGGAGTCCTGAAACATGGAGAGCCAAGATGATGGATGTGGTACTGGAAAACCTCATGCATCAACATGTTAGAGACACTACTAGAGAGAAAGGTGAGGATGATCCGGCAACACTGGACCTATTATTCACCTTGAGTAGTTCGGACATTGATGATATCACGTACGAAAGGCCCCTTGGAGCTAGAGATCATGTAGTTCTGTGCTTTGATTACATAGTTGAGCTACAAGTGGAGAGAGCAGCAGGAATGGAATGGGAAAAACCAAACTACAAAAGGGGGGGATTATGCAGGCATGAGGAACTTCCTATAAGACGTTCAGTGGGAGACAGAATTGGCAGGAAAACTAGTAAAAGAAATGATGGACTATGTGACAACAAAATGCATGGAGGCAGAGGAGAGGTTTGTTCCGAAGGGAAACAGAAATAATGGGAAGATCAGAACGAATCATTGGTTGATCCAAAGGTGTAGGGAGGCAAAAACTAAGTGTACTAGAGAATGGAAAGAGTACCAAACACAAAGGACCCAGGAAAATAAAAAGATTAGCCGAAGAGCCAGAAACGAATATGAACAGATAAGAAGGGAGGTTCAGCTACAATACGAAAATGACATAGCATCAAAAGTCAAGTCTGACACGAAACTGTTGTATAGCCTTATCAGGATGAAAACAATCAAGGACCAGGTAATCAGGCTGAGGGAGGAAGGTGAGGAGTTTACAAGAAACGACCAAGAGGTATGTGAGGAGCTCAACATGAGATTCAAAGACGTATTCACAGTGGAGACAGGAAGGACTTCAGGAATTCAGAATAGGGAGGTACACCAACAAGTGTTGGATGAAATACACACAACCGAGGAGGAGGTGAAGAAGGCGGTGGGACCAGACATCTCTCCATGGGTCATTGGAGAGGCAGCAGAGATGCTGTGTGGGCCACTAACAAAAATCTTCAACACATCCATTGAAACTGGGAAACTATCTGAGGCATGGAAAATGGCAAATGTATTCTCGATTTTTAAGAAAGGAGACGGAAACGAGGCACTAAACTATAGATCAGTGTCACTGATGTGTCTGGCATGCAAAGTCATGGAGAAGATTATCAGGAGAGTGGTGGAGCACCTGGAATGGAACAAGATTATAAACGACAACCAGCACGGATTAATGGAAGGCAAATCCTGTGTCACAAATCTACTGGAGTTTTATGACAAGGTAACAGAAATAAGTCACGAGAGAGAGGGTTGGGGTGATTGCATTTTCTTGGACTGTAAGAAGGCCTTCGACACAGTTCCTCACAAGAGATTAGTGCACAAACTAGAGGATCAGGCACGTATAACAGGAAGGGCACTGCAATGGATCAGATTATTGTTATTAT
>NC_069460.1:5385826-5393326 GCF_026875155.1 Cherax quadricarinatus
TATTGCCAACACTGTTGTCTTGCATTATTGCCAATACTGTTGTCTCGTATTATTGCCAGCACTGTTGTCTTGCATTATTGTCAACACTGTTGTCTAGCCTTATTGCCAACACTGTTGTCTTGCATTATTGCCAAGAATGTTCTCTTACATTATTTTCAACACTGTTGTCTCGCGTTTTTGCCAAAGCTGTTGTCTCCGATTATTCCCATTATTGCCAACACTATTGTCTTGCATTATTGCCAACACTGTTGCATAGGTTAATTGCCAACACTGTTGTCTTGCAATACTGCCAACACTGTTGTCTTGCAATATTCCCAACACTGTTGTCTTGCATTATTGCCAACACTCTTGTCTTGCAGTATTGCCAACACTGTTGACTTTCAATATTGCCAACACTGTTGTCTTGCATTATTGAAAACACTGTTGTCTTGCAAAATTGCCAACATTGTTGTCTTGCATTATTGCCAACAATGTTCTCTTGCATTATTTCCAACATTGTTGTCTCGCGTTATTGCCAACACTGTTGTCTCCCATTATTGCCAACACTATTGTCTTGCATTATTGTCAACACTGTTGTCTAGCTCAATTACCAACACAGTTATTTTGCATTATTTGACAACACTGTTCTATTGCATTATTGCCAACACTCTTGTCTTGATGTATTGCCAACAATGTTGTCTTTCAATATTGCCAACACTGTTGTCTTGCATTATTGCCAACACTGTTGTCTTGCAGTATTGCCAACACTGTTGTCTTTCAATATTGCCAACACTGTTGTCTTGCAATATTGCCAACACTGTTGTCTCGCATTATTGCCAACACTGTTGTCTTGCATTATTACCAACACTGTTGTCTAGCTTAATTACCAACAGTGTTCTCTTGCATTATTGCCAACACTGTTGTTTTGCATCATTGCCAAAACTGTTGTTTCGCATTATTGCCAACACTGTTGTCTAGCTTAATTGCCAACACTGTTGTCTTGCAATATTGCCAACACTCTTGTCTTACAATATTGCCAACACTCTTGTCTTGTGCTATTGCCAACACTGTTGTCTTGCATTATTACCAGCACTGTTGTCTTGCATTATTTTCAACACTGTTGTCCTGCATTATTGCCATCACTGTTATCTTGCATTATTGCCAACACTGTTGTCTTGCAATATTGCCAACACTGTTGTCTTGCGCTATTGGCAACACTGTTGTCTTGCATTATTGCCAACACTGTTGTCTTGCATTATTGCCAACACTGTTGTCTTGCATTATTGCCAACACTGTTGTCTTGCACTATTGGCAACACTCTTGTCTTGCATTACTGCCAACACTGTTTTCTTGCAAAATTGCCAACATTGTTGTCTTGCATTATTGCCAATACTGTTGTCTCGTATTATTGCCAACACTGTTGTCTTGCATTATTGCCAACAATTTTCTTTTGCATTATTTCCAACATTATTGTCTCGCGTTATTGCCAACACTGTTGTCTCCCATTATTGCCAACACTATTGTCTTGCATTATTGTCAAAACTGTTGTCTAGCTCAATTGCCAACACTGTTATTTTGCATTTTTTGACAACACTGTTCTCTTGCATTATTGCCATCACTCTTGTCTTGCAGTATTGCCAACACTGTTGTCTTTCAATATTGCCATCACTGTTGTCTTGCATTATTGCCAACACTGTTGTCTTGCAGCATTGCTAACACTGCTGTCTTGCAATATTGCCAACACTGTTATCTTGCAATATTGCCAATGCTTTCGTCTTGCAATATTGCCAACATTGTTGTATTGCAATATTGCCAACATTGTTGTATTGCAATATTGCCAACACTGTTGTCTTGCAATATTGCCAACACTTTTGTCTTGCAATTTTTCTAACACTGTTGTCTTGCAATATTGCCAACACTGTTGTCTTGCAATATTGCCAACACTGTTGTCATGCATTTAAATTACTGCTAACCAGAATTCCTAAAAATAATGTCATTGAGATTGAAATCTACAAATTTGTTCATCTTGAACTACATCTGCCACTTTGTTCGCCTTGAATTTCATCTGTGCTAGAGTGCATGTAGTTTGTGCTATAGTGTATGTAGTCTGTGCTATAGTGTATGTAGTCTGTGCTATAGTGTATGTAGTCTGTGCTATAGTGTATGTAGTCTGTGCTATAGTGTATGTAGTCTGTGCTATAGTGTATGTAGTCTGTGCTATAGTGTATGTAGTCTGTGCTATAGTGTATGTAGTCTGTGCTATAGTGTTTGTAGTCTGTGCTATAGTGTACGTAGTCTGTGCTATAGTGTATGTAGTCTGTGCTATAGTGCATGTAGTCTGTGCTATAGTGTATGTAGTCTGTGCTATAGTGTATGTAGTCTGTGCTATAGTGTATGTAGTTTGTGCTATAGTGTATGTAGTCTGTGCTATAGTGTATGTAGTCTGTGCTATAGTGTATGTAGTCTGTGCTATAGTGTATGTAGTCTGTGCTATAGTGTATGTAGTCTGTGCTATAGTGTATGTAGTTTGTGCTATAGTGTATGTAGTCTGTGCTATAGTGTATGTAGTCTGTGCTATAGTGTATGTAGTCTGTGCTATAGTGTATGTAGTCTGTGCTATAGTGTATGTAGTCTGTGCTATAGTGTATGTAGTCTGTGCTATAGTGTATGTAGTTTGTGCTATAGTGTATGTAGTCTGTGCTATAGTGTATGTAGTCTGTGCTATAGTGTATGTAGTCTGTGGTATAGTGTATGTAGTCTGTGCTATAGTGTATGTAGTTTGTGCTATAGTGTATGTAGTCTGTGCTATAGTGTATGTAGTCTGTGCTATAGTGTATGTAGTCTGTGCTATAGTGTATGTAGTCTGTGCTATAGTGTATGTAGTCTGTGCTATAGTGTATGTAGTTTGTGCTATAGTGTATGTAGTCTGTGCTATAGTGTATGTAGTCTGTGCTATAGTGTATGTAGTCTGTGCTATAGTGTATGTAGTCTGTGCTATAGTGTATGTAGTTTGTGCTATAGTGTATGTAGTCTGTGCTATAGTGTATGTAGTCTGTGCTATAGTGTATGTAGTCTGTGCTATAGTGTATGTAGTCTGTGCTATAGTGTATGTAGTCTGTGCTATAGTGTATGTAGTCTGTGCTATAGTGTATGTAGTCTGTGCTATAGTGTATGTAGTTTGTGCTATAGTGTATGTAGTCTGTGCTATAGTGTATGTAGTCTGTGCTATAGTGTATGTAGTTTGTGCTATAGTGTATGTAGTCTGTGCTATAGTGTATGTAGTCTGTGCTATAGTGTATGTAGTCTGTGCTATAGTGTTTGTAGTCTGTGCTATAGTGTTTGTAGTCTGTGCTATAGTGTATGTAGTCTGTGCTATAGTGTATGTAGTCTGTGCTATAGTGTATGTAGTCTGTGCTATAGTGTTTGTAGTCTGTGCTATAGTGTATGTAGTCTGTGCTATAGTGTATGTAGTCTGTGCTATAGTGTATGTAGTCTGTGCTATAGTGTTTGTAGTCTGTGCTATAGTGTTTGTAGTCTGTGCTATAGTGTATGTAGTCTGTGCTATAGTGTATGTAGTCTGTGCTATAGTGTATGTAGTCTGTGCTATAGTGTTTGTAGTCTGTGCTATAGTGTATGTAGTCTGTGCTATAGTGTATGTAGTCTGTGCTATAGTGCATGTAGTCTGTGCTATAGTGTATGTAGTCTGTGCTATAGTGTATGTAGTCTGTGCTATAGTGTATGTAGTCTGTGCTATAGTGTTTGTAGTCCGTGCTATAGTGTATGTAGTCTGTGCTATAGTGTATGTAGTCTGTGCTATAGTGTATGTAGTCTGTGCTATAGTGCATGTAGTCTGTGCTATAGTGAATGTAGTTTGTGCTTTAGTGTATGTAGTCTGTGCTATAGTGTATGTAGTCTGTGCTATAGTATATGTAGTCTGTGCTATAGTATATGTAGTCTGTGCTATAGTGTATGTAGTCTGTGCTATAGTGTATGTAGTCTGTGCTATAGTGCATGTAGTCTGTGCTATAGTGTATGCAGTCTGTGCTATAGTGTATGTCGTCTGTGCTATAGTATATGTAGTCTGTGCTATAGTATATGTAGTCTGTGCTATAGTGTATGTAGTCTGTGCTATAGTGTATGTAGTCTGTGCTATAGTGCATGAAGTCTGTGCTATAGTGTATGTAGTCTGTGCTATAGTATATGTAGTCTGTGCTATAGTATATGTAGTCTGTGCTATAGTATATGTAGTCTGTGCTATAGTGTATGTAGACTGTGCTATAGTGTATGTAGTCTGTGCTATAGTGCATGAAGTCTGTGCTATAGTGTATGTAGTCTGTGCTATAGTATATGTAGTCTGTGCTATAGTATATGTAGTCTGTGCTATAGTGTATGTAGTCTGTGCTATAGTGTATGTAGTCTGTGCTATAGTGCATGTAGTCTGTGCTATAGTGTATGTAGTCTGTGCTATAGTGTATGTCGTCTGTGCTATAGTATATGTAGTCTGTGCTATAGTATATGTAGTCTGTGCTATAGTGTATGTAGTCTGTGCTATAGTGTATGTAGTCTGTGCTATAGTGCATGAAGTCTGTGCTATAGTGTATGTAGTCTGTGCTATAGTATATGTAGTCTGTGCTATAGTATATGTAGTCTGTGCTATAGTGTATGTAGTCTGTGCTATAGTATATGTAGTCTGTGCTATAGTGTATGTAGTCTGTGCTATAGTATATGTAGTCAGTGCTATAGTGTATGTAGTCTGTGCTATAGTGCATGAAGTCTGTGCTATAGTGTATGTAGTCTGTGCTATAGTGTATGTAGTCTGTGCTATAGTATATGTAGTCTGTGCTATAGTATATGTAGTCTGTGCTATAGTATATGTAGTCTGTGCTATAGTACATGTAGTCTGTGCTATAGTATATGTAGTCTGTGCTATAGTATATGTAGTCTGTGCTATAGTATATGTAGTCTGTGCAATAGTATATGTAGTCTGTGCTATAGTGTATGTAGTCTGTGCTATAGAATATGTAGTCTGTGCTATAGTGTATGTAGTCTGTGCTATAGTATATGTAGTCTGTGCTATAGTGTATGTAGTCTGTGCTATAGTGTATGTAGTCTGTGCTATAGTGTATGTAGTCTGTGCTATAGTATATGCAGTCTGTGCTATAGTGTATGTAGTCTGTGCTATAGTGTATGTAGTCTGTGCTATAGTATATGTAGTCTGTGCTATTGTGTATGTAGTCTGTGCTATAGTGTATGTAGTCTGTGCTATAGTGCATGAAGTCTGTGCTATAGTGTATGTACTCTGTGCTATAGTATATGTAGTCTGTGCTATAGTGTATGTAGTCTGTGCTATAGTGCATGAAGTCTGTGCTATAGTATATGTAGTCTGTGCTATAGTGTATGTAGTCTGTGCTATAGTATATGTAGTCTGTGCTATAGTGTATGTAGTCTGTGCTATTGTGTATGTAGTCTGTGCTATAGTGTATGTAGTCTGTGCTATAGTGTATGTAGTCTGTGCTATAGTGTATGTAGTCTGTGCTATAGTGTATGTAGTCTGTGATATAGTGTATGTAGTCTGTGCTATAGTATATGTAGTCTGTGCTATAGTGTATGTAGTCTGTGCTATAGTATATGTAGTCTGTGCTATACTGTATGTAATCTGTGCTGTAGTGTATGTAGTCTGTGCTTAGTGTATGTAGTCTGTGCTATAGTATATGTAGTCTGTGCTATAGTGTATGTAGTCTGTGCTATAGTATATGTAGTCTGTGCTATAGTATATGTAGCCTGTGCTATAGTGTATGTAGTCTGTGCTATAGTATATGTAGTCTGTGCTATAGTGTATGTAGTCTGTGCTATAGTGTATGTAGTCTGTGCTATAGTATATGTAGTCTGTGCTATAGTATATGTAGTCTGTGCTATAGTGTATGTAGTCTGTGCTATAGTGTATGTAGTCTGTGCTATAGAGTATGTAGTCTGTGCTATAGTGTATGTAGTCTGTGCTATACTATATGTAGTCTGTGCTATAGTGTATGTAGTCTGTGCTATACTATATGTAGTCTGTGCTATAGTACATGTAGTCTGTGCTATAGTATATGTAGTCTGTGCTATAGTGTATGTAGTCTGTGCTATAGTGTATGTAGTCTGTGCTATAGTATATGTAGTCTGTGCTATAGTATATGTAGTCTGTGCTATAGTGTATGTAGTCTGTGCAATAGTGTATGTAGTCTGTGCTATAGTGTATGTAGTCTGTGCTATAGTATATGTAGTCTGTGCTATAGTATATGTAGTCTGTGCTATAGTGTATGTAGTCTGTGCTATAGTGTATGTAGTCTGTGCTATAGTGTATGTAGTCTGTGCTATAGTATATGTAGTCTGTGCTATAGTGTATGTAGTCTGTGCTATAGTGTATGTAGTCTGTGCTATAGTGTATGTAGTCTGTGCTATAGTGTATGTAGTCTGTGCTATAGTATATGTAGTCTGTGCTATAGTGTATGTAGTCTGTGCTATAGTGTATGTAGTCTGTGCTATAGTATATGTAGTCTGTGCTATAGTGCATGAAGTCTGTGCTATAGTGTATGTAGTCTGTGCTATAGTGCATGAAGTCTGTGCTATAGTGTATGTAGTCTGTGCTATAGTATATGTAGTCTGTGCTATAGTATATGTAGTCTGTGCTGTCGTATATGTAGTCTGTGCTATAGTGTATGTAGTCTGTGCTATAGTATATGTAGTCTGTGCTATAGTGTATGTAGTCTGTGCTATAGTGCATGAAGTCTGTGCTATAGTGTATGTAGTCTGTGCTATAGTGCATGAAGTCTGTGCTATAGTGTATGTAGTCTGTGCTATAGTGTATGTAGTCTGTGCTATAGTATATGTAGTCTGTGCTATAGTGCATGAAGTCTGTGCTATAGTGTATGTAGTCTGTGCTATAGTGCATGAAGTCTGTGCTATAGTGTATGTAGTCTGTGCTATAGTGTATGTAGTCTGTGCTATAGTGTATGTAGTCTGTGCTATAGTGTATGTAGTCTGTGCTATAGTGTATGAAGTCTGTGCTATAGTGTATGTAGTCTGTGCTATAGTATATGTAGTCTGTGCTATTGTATATGTAGTCTGTGCTATAGTATATGTAGTCTGTGCTATAGTGTATGTAGTCTGTGCTATAGTATATGTAGTCTGTGCTATAGTGTATGTAGTCTGTGCTATAGTATATGTAGTCTGTGCTACAGTGTATGTAGTCTGTGCTGAAGTGTATGTAGTCTGTGCTACAGTGTATGTAGTCTGTACTGAAGTGTATGTAGTCTGTGCTACAGTGTATGTAGTCCGTACTGAAGTGTATGTAGTCTGTGCTACAGTGTATGTAGTCTGTACTGAAGTGTATGTAGTCTGTGCTACAGTGAATGAAGTCTGTGCTACAGTGTATGTAGTCTGTGCTGAAGTGTATGTAGTCTGTGCTACAGTGTATGTAGTCTGTACTGAAGTGTATGTAGTCTGTGCTATAGTGTATGTAGTCTGTACTGAAGTGTATGT
>NC_069460.1:5397272-5404772 GCF_026875155.1 Cherax quadricarinatus
ACGGGATTTTCCAGAGAGGGGACACAGACCAAGGGGTCCATTGGAATTGAAGACTCGATGAAAAAAAGGGGTGTTAGGAAGTTTTTTTCAGTCATAGATAGTCGGGCCATGGAATGCCAGAAAGTGATGTGGTGGAGGCGGGAAACCAACATTTTTTTAAAGGCGAGGTAGATAAGCTCATGGGGGGGGAGAGAGGGGGACCTAGAGCAATCAGCAAAGGGCGGGGCCAGGAGCTGGACTCGCCCCCTGCAACCCCAAAAATTGGTGAGTAAAAATAGGTGAGTACACACACCACAAAACACACACCCCAAAACACACACACACACACCACACACACACATACACACACACACACACACACACCACCACACACAACCATAAACCCCCCCCAAAAACCCAAACACCCAACACCCCACACACACCCCCACACCACACACACACACACAACAAACACACACACACACACACCCCCAAGGGAAAACAGAAAAATAGGAAACCAAACGAGCCCTTGGTTTACCCCAAGGTGTAGGGGAGGCAAAAACAAAGTAAAAAGAGAATAGAAAAGGTCAGGAGGCATAGGGACCAGGAAAAAAAGGATTAGTTGAAGGCCAAAAACGAGTATGCCGAAAAGGAGGGAGGCCAGCGACGTATGAAAACGACATAGCTTTTGAAAGTCAAATCTGCCCCAAAACTGCGTATAGCCCCTTAGGGGGAAGACAAATAAAGGGACCAGGTGTAAGGTGAGGAAAGAAGGGGGAAAAAACCAAAGAAACGATCAAGATTTTGGGGGCTCAACAGAGTTTTTAAGGGAAGTATTTACAGTGAACAGGAAGGATCTGGGGGCAGCAGATGGGGCCCCAGAAAGGGAAATACACCAACAAGTTTTTGGACGCATACTACAGGATGGGAGGGGGTTTTGAAGAAACTGCTGGGGGACATCGATACTCAAAGGCAAGGGGGACCGGACAACATCTCTCCGTGGGTCCCTTTGAGAGGGAGCAGATATTTGTGCGGCCATTACCAAATCTTCAACCTCCCTGGAAACTGGGCAACTACCTGAGGTATGGAAGCGGCAAAAGTAGTTCCCATTTTTTAAAAAAGGAGACGAAAAGAGGCATAAATATAGACCGTGTCATTGACGTGTAAGTATGCAAAGTTATGGAGAAGATTATCAGGAGAGTGGTGGAGCACCTGGAACGGAACAAGAGTATAAATGCCAACCAACACCGATTCATTGAAGGCAAATCCTGTGTCACAAACATTCTGGAGTTATATGATAAAATAACAGAAGTAAGACACGAGAGAGAGGGGTGGGTTGATTGCATCTTCTTGGACTGCAAGAAGGCCTTTGACACAGTTCCTCACAAGAGATTAGTGCAGAAGCTAGAGCATCAGGCGCATATAACAGGAAGGGCACTGCAATGGATCAGAGAATACCTGACAGGGAGGCAACAACGAGTCATGGTACGTAATGATGTATCACAGTGAGCACCTGTGACGAGCGGGGTCCCACAGGGGTCGGTCCTAGGACCAGTGCTATTTTTGGTATATGTGAACGACGTGATGGAAGGGTTAGACTCAGAAGTGTCCCTGTTTGCAGATGATGTGAAGTTAATGAGGAGAATTAAATCAGATGAGGACCAGGCAGGACTTTAAAGAGACCTGGACAGACTGGACACCTGGTCCAGCAAATGGCTTCTCGAATTTAATCCTGCCAAATGCAAAGTCATGAAGATAGGGGAAGGGCACAGAAGATCACAGACAGAGTATAGGCTAGGTGGCCAAAGACTGCAAACCTCACTCAAGGAGAAAGATCTTGGGGTGAGTATAACACCGAGCATGTCTCCGGAAGCACACATCAATCAGATAACTGCTGCAGCATATGGGCGCTTGGCAAACCTGAGAACAGCATTCCGATACCTTAGTAAGGAATCATTCAAGACACTGTACACCGTGTATGTCAGGCCCATACTGGAGTATGCAGCACCTGTTTGGAACCCGCACTTGATAAAGCACGTCAAGAAACTAGAGAAAGTACAAAGGTTTGTGACAAGGTTAGTTCCAGAGCTAAGGGGAATGTCCTATGAAGAAAGATTAAGGGAAATCGGCCTGACGACACTGGAGGACAGGAGGGAGACATGATAACGACATATAAAATTCTGCGTGGAATAGACAAGGTGGACAAAGAAAGGATGTTCCAGGGAGGGGACACAGAAACAAGAGGCCACAATTGGAAGTTGAAGACACAAATGAGTCAGAGAGATATTAGGAAGTATTTCTTCAGTCATAGAGTTGTCAGGCAGTGGAATAGCCTAGAAAATGACGTAGTGGAGGCAGGAACCATACACAGTTTTAAGACGAGGTTTGATAAAGCTCATGGAGCGGGGAGAGAGAGGGCCCAGTAGCAACCGGTGAAGAGGCGGGGCCAGGAGCTAAGACTCGACCCCTGCAACCACAAATAGGTGAGTACAAATAGGTGAGTACACACACACACACACACACATGTAACAACAAAATGCAAGGAAGCAGTGGAAGTTTTATTCCCAAGGGCAACAGTAACAATGGGAAGACCAGAACGAGCCCCTGGTTTACCCGACGGTGTAAGGAGGCAAAAACAAAGTGCAATAGAGAATGGAAAAAGTACAGAAGGCAGAGAACACACGAAAATAGAGAGATCAGTCGCAGAGCCAGGAATGAGTACGCACAGGTAAGGAGGGAGGCCCAGCGACAGTATGAAAATGACATAGCATCGAGAATCAAGACTGACCCGAAACTGTTGTATAGCCACATCAGGAGGAAGACAACAGTCAAAGACCAGGTGATCAGATTAAGGACAGAAGGTGGAGAACTCACAAGAAATGATCAGGAGGTATGTGAGGAGCTGAACAGGAGATTTAAGGAAGTTTTTACAGTAGAGACAGGAAGGGCTGTGGGAAGACAGCACAGAAGGGAACATCAAGAGGGAATATACCAACAAGTGTTGGATGACATACGAACAAACTGAGGAGGAGGTGAAGAAGCTCTTAAGTGACCTTGACACCTCAAAGGCGATGGGACAGGATAACATCTCCCCATGGGTCCTTAGAGAAGGAGCAGAGATGCTGTGCGTGCCTCTAACCACAATCTTCAACACATCCCTTGAAACTGGGCAACTACCTGAGAAATGGAAGACAGCTAATGTAGTCCCCATATTTAAGAAAGGAAACAGAAACGAGGCACTAAACTACAGACCTGTGTCTCTGACATGTATTGTGTGCAAAGTCATGGAGAAGATTATCAGGAGGAGAGTGGTCGAACACCTGGAAAGGAACAAGATTATAAATGAAAAACGGCATGGGTTCATGGAAGGCAAATCTTGTATCACAAACCTCCTGGAGTTTTATGACAAGGTAACAGAAGTAAGACACGAGAGAGAGGGGTGGGTAGATTGCGTTTTCCTAGATTGTAGGAAGGCCTTTGACACAGTTCCCCACAAGAGATTAGTGCAGAAGCTGGAGGATCAGGCGCATGTAAAAGGGAGGGCACTGCAATGGATAAGGGAATACCTGACAGGGGGGCAGCAACGAGTCATGGTACGTGAAGAGGTATCACAGTGGGCGCCTGTTACGAGCGGGGTCCCACAGGGGTCAGTTCTAGGACCAGTGCTATTTTTGATATATGTGAACGACATGATGGAAGGAATAGACTCTGAAGTGTCCCTGTTCGCAGATGATGTGAAGTTGATATGAAGAATTAAATCGGACGAGGATGAGGCAGGACTGCAAAGAGACCTGGACAGGCTGGACATGTGGTCCAGTAACTGGCTTCTCGAATTCAATCCAGCCAAATGCAAAGTCATGAAGATCGGGGAGGGGCAAAGAAGACCGCAGACAGAGTATAGGCTAGGTGGACAAAGACTACAGACCTCACTCAGGGAGAAAGACCTTGGGGTGACCGTAACACCGAGCACATCACCGGAGGCACACATCAACCAAATAACCGCTGCAGCATCATACGGGCGCCTGGCAAACCTGAGAATAGCGTTCCGATACCTTAATAAGGAATCGTTCAAGACACTGTACACTATGTATGTTAGGCTCATAATGGAGTATGCAGCACCAGTCTGGAACCCACACCTGGTCAAGCACGTCAGGAAGTTAGAGAAAGTACAAAGGTTTGCAACAAGGCTAATCCCAGAGCTCAAGGGAATGTCGTACGAGGAAAGGTTAAGGGAAATCGGACTGATGACACTGGAGGACAATAGGGTCAGGGGAGACATGATAACGACATACAAGATACTGCGGGGAATGGACAGGGTGGACAGAGATAGGATGTTCCAGAGAGGGGACACAGGGACAAGGGGTCACAACTGGAAGCTGAAGACTCAGACGAGTCACAGGGACGTTAGGAAGTATTTCTTCAGTCATAGAGTTGTCAGCAAGTGGAATAGCCTAGCAAGTGAAGTAGTGGAGGCAGGAACCATACATAGTTTTAAGAAGAGGTATGACAAAGCTCAGGAAGCAGAGAGAGAGAGGACCCAGTAGCGATCAGTGAAGAGGCGGGGCCAGGAGCTGAGTCTCGACCCCTGCAACCACAATTAGGTGAGTACAATTAGGTGAGTACACCCCACACACACAAAACACACTACACACACCGCAAAACACACAACCACACACACACACACACACACACACACACCACACACACACACACACGCACACACACCACACACACACACACACACACCACACAACACACACACACACACACACACCACACACACGCACACACACACACACACACAAACACACACACAACACACACACACACACACACACACAGGTCAACACGTGATACCTCGATATATTTCCTGGATGTCTCCCTTCCGATTTATTCTCTTGACCTAAATTCTGTTTGACAACAGTGATGATAATGTTTGAAAAACAGTGATGACAATGTTTGACAACAGTGATGACAATGTTTGGCAACAGTGATGACCATTTAATTGTACCATATTTGACGTGTTCGTGAATGAGCACTCACCTAGGTGCACTCACCTAGGTGCACTCTCCTAGGTGCACTCACCTAGGTGCATTCACCTAGGTGCACTCACCTACGTGCACCACCTACGTGCATTCACCTAGGTGCACTCACCTAGGGTCTTTCGCCTAGGTGCACTCACCTAGGTGCACTCACCTAGGTGCACTCACCTATGTGCACTCACTTAGGTGCACTACCTAGGTGCACTCACCTAGGTGCATTCACCTAGGTGCATTCGCCTAGGTGCACTCACCTAGGTGCATTCACCTAGGTGCACTCACCTACGTGCACTCACCTACGTGCATTCACCTAGGTGCACTCACCTAGGTGCATTCGCCTAGGTGCACTCACCTAGGTGCACTCACCTAGGTGCACTCACCTATGTGCACTCACTTAGGTGCACTCACCTAGGTGCACTCACCTAGGTGCATTCACCTAGGTGCACTCACCTAGGTGCACTCACCTAGGTGCACTCACCTAGGTGCACTCACCTATGTGACGGCTCCCGGCCTGGCGAGCCGTGTCGTGTCTGTACTGGAAGCTTTGTGCATCATGTGCGTGTATGTGCTCACCCAGCTGTGGCTACGGGGGTTCGAATCTTGGCTCTTGGCCCAGCCCTGTCTACTACTGCTGTCCTCGTGCGCCACGTCGTATATATTCCTGAAGCTGCGTATGGAATATATCACCAAGTTCAGGCTGGTCAGTGATTGGTGAACGGAGGACCGAGCCTCCACCACTCCATGCGCTGAAAAAGACTCACGGGTTTAGCTCTTTACCTCCTGTTCCTGCTGGTGTCAAGCTCCAGGACCCGTTCCTCAGATGCAAGGAAAACACTAAACCCGTAAGGGGGGTCATACAGAGCCAGGTGGTAAGTAAAGGTCATCAGAATTTGTTCAAGGGGAGGATAGCTCCACTGCTCTGGATGAAGAGCTCTTATTAGCACCACAGTAATTCTCTTAATTAAAGGCGATGAAGTCAGCGGGAACGACCTGAGGAACACACAGCCTTGTTTCAGGTCCCAGACCAATTATACTGTGTGTGTGTGATAGTGTCATAGCTGATGTGTGTGTGTGTGTGTGTGTGTGTGTGTGTGTGTGTGTGTGTGTGTGTGTGTGTGTGTGTGATAGTGTCATAGCTGATGTGTGTGTGTGTGTGTGTTGTGTGTGTGTGTGTGTGTGTGTGATAGTGTCATAGCTGATGTTGTGTGTGTGTGTGTGTGTGTGTGTGTGTGTGTGTGTGTTGTGTGTGATAGTGTCATAGCTGTTGTGTGTGTGTGTGTGTGTGATAGTGTCATAGCTGTTGTGTGTGTGTGTGTGTGTGTGTGTGTGTGTGATAGTGTCATAGCTGTTGTGTGTGTGTGTGTGTGTGATAGTGTCATAGCTGTTTGTGTGTGTGTGTGTGGTGTGTGTGTGTGTTGTGTGTGTGTGATAGTGTCATAGCTGTTGTGTGTGTGTGTGTGTGTGATAGTGTCATAGCTGTTGTGTGTGTGTGTGTGTGTGTGTGTGTGTGTGTGATAGTGTCATAGCTGTTG
Organism: Cherax quadricarinatus; assembly: GCF_026875155.1. NCBI lineage: Eukaryota > Metazoa > Arthropoda > Malacostraca > Decapoda > Parastacidae > Cherax > Cherax quadricarinatus. The sequence continues at coordinate 5,403,823 of NC_069460.1, forward strand.
TGTGTGTGTGTGTGTGTGTGTGTGTGTGATAGTGTCATAGCTGTTGTGTGTGTGTGTGTGTGTGATAGTGTCATAGCTGTTGTGTGTGTGTGTGTGTGTGATAGTGTCATAGCTGTTGTGTGTGTGTGTGTGTGTGATAGTGTCATAGCTGTTGTGTGTGTGTGTGTGTGTGTGATAGTGTCATAGCTGTTGTGTGTGTGTGTGTGTGTGTGTGTGTGTGATAGTGTCATAGCTGTTGTGTGTGTGTGTGTGTGATAGTGTCATAGCTGTTGTGTGTGTGTGTGTGTGTGTGTGTGTGTGATAGTGTCATAGCTGTTGTGTGTGTGTGTGTGTGTGATAGTGTCATAGCTGTTGTGTGTGTGTGTGTTGTGTGTGTGTGTGTGTGATAGTGTCATAGCTGTTGTGTGTGTGTGTGTGTGTGATAGTGTCATAGCTGTGTGTGTGTGTGTGTGTGTGATAGTGTCATAGCTGTTGTGTGTGTGTGTGTGTGTGTGTGTGTGTGTGATAGTGTCATAGCTGTTTGTGTGTGTGTGTGTGATAGTGTCATAGCTGTTGTGTGTGTGTGTGTGTGTGATAGTGTCATAGCTTTTTGTGTGTGTGTGTGTGTGTGTGTGTGTGTGTGTGTGATAGTGTCATAGCTGTTGTGTGTGTGTGTGTGTGTGATAGTGTCATAGCTGTTGTGTGTGTGTGTGTGTGTGATAGTGTCATAGCTGTTGTGTGTGTGTGTGTGTGTGATAGTGTCATAGCTGTTGTGTGTGTGTGTGTGTGTGATAGTGTCATAGCTGTTGTGTGTGTGTGTGTGTGTGTGTGTGTGATAGTGTCATAGCTGTTGTGTGTGTGTGTGTGTGTGATAGTGTCATAGCTGTTGTGTGTGTGTGTGTGTGTGTGTGTGTGTGATAGTGTCATAGCTGTTGTGTGTGTGTGTGTGTGTGATAGTGTCATAGCTGTTG
>NC_069460.1:5409772-5443517 GCF_026875155.1 Cherax quadricarinatus
CCTCTGTCTTAGTTCTGACAGTATTTCATATATCTGCTGGTAAATACATTGAAGTTTTAGGCCATGGATGTTGACAAAGTATCCTCTAATTTTAACAATGGCCCACTGTTCATCACTGGGCCATGGATGTTGACAAAGTATCCTCTAATTTTAACAATGGCCCACGTTCATCACTGGGTTTATTAAACACTTTCTCCTTCATCTTTGACCCCAGTAAAACTACTATAACAGTGTAGACGTTAGGAACAAGACCCTCAAAACACCTAAGAACATAAGAACATAAGAATGGAGGAACACTGCAGAAGGCCTACTGGCCCATACAAGGCAGGTCCTTATCAAAACGACCTCTACCCAAAGCTACCCAAGAATTAACTCCCGTAAAAATAATCCATAATGAAAAGGGCCAAGTCAGCAAATTGAAGTCTCCTCCAGTCTGTTGTTAGCCCTCAGAGTTACACATTCAAATGAGCTACAAATATACCAGAGATTATTTCTTGAACATAAGAGCGATGCACTTTGGAAAAATTGATGAAGACACTGCAGATCCCGACTAAATGCAAAGATTAAAAATAGATAAACAGGAATATATCGAGTCAATCATTCAAAAATAACATGGCAGGATAGAAATTTAAACTTCCCATCCCCCTCCCCCTCCCCCCAACCTGGTTGAACAGGCACTCAACAGAAAAGCCTGTGTGTGTGTGTGTGTGTGTGTGTGTGTGTGTGTGTGTGGTGTGTGTGTGTGTGTGTGTGTACTCACCTAGTTGAGGTTGCGGGGGTCGAGTCCGAGCTCCTGGCCCCGCCTCTTCACTGATCGCTACTAGGTCACTCTCTCTGAACCGTGAGCTTTATCATACCTCTGCTTTGTGTGTGTACTCACCTATTTGTACTCACCTATTTGTGATTGCAGGGGTCGAGTCACAGCTCCTGGCCCCGCCTCTTCGTGTGTGTGTGTGTGTGTGTGTGTGTTCACCTAATTTTGGTTGCAGGGGTCGAGACTCAGCTCCTGGCCCCGCCTCTTCACTGATCGCTACTAGGTCCTCTCCCTCTCTGCTTCCTGAGCTTTGTCATACCTCTTCTTAAAACTGTGTATATGTCTGTGTGTGTGTGTGTGTGTGTGTGTGTGTACTCACCTATTGTGGTTGCAGGGGTCGATTCATAGCTCCTGGCCCCGCCTCTTCACCGATTGCTACTGGGTCCTCTCTCTCCCTGCTCCATGAGCTTTATCAAACCTCGTCTTAAAACTGTGTATGGTTCCTGCCTCCACTTTCTAGGCTATTCCACTGTCTGACAACTCTATGACTGAAGAAATACTTCTTAACATCCCTTTGATTCATCTGAGTCTTCAACTTCCAATTGTGACCTCTTGTTTCTGTGTCCCATCTCTGAAACATCCTGTCTCTGTCCACCTTGTCTATTTCACGCAGTATTTTGTATGTCGTTATCATATCTCCCCTGACCCTCCTGTCCTCCAGTGTCGTCAGACCGATTTCCCTTAACCTTTCTTTCTGTGTGTGTGTGTGTACTCAATGAGGTAGCACCTTACACACATACCTGATTTACCACACCTGATATTCCCTCTCCGAATTCTCTGCATAATATGCACACCTCACATTACTCTTAAATACATTTCCACTGACTCCAGCCTCCTTGCTACAACGTTTAAAACCCATGCTTCACACCCATACATCAGTATTGATAACACTGTGCTCTGGTATATTTTCCTTTTTGCTTCCCTACATAAAGTTCTTCGTCTCTACAAGATGCCTTAATGCACCACCCACATATTTCCTTTTATTTTCTATTCTGTGGTTCATCTCGTCTTTCAATAGGCCGATAGTTCTACTCACAAATATCTGAATACATTTACCTCTTCCATACTCACTCTCTCAAATCTCGTATGCAATCTTTCATCGCCTTGATAATTTGTTGCTGTCATTACCTGGTTGTCTTCAAGAGGGAGCTTGATTTGTTGCTGTCATTACTTGGTTGTCTTCAAGAGTGAGCTGGACAGTCACCTAAAATCAGTACCTGACCAGCCGGGCTGTGGTTGGTACGTCGGTATGTGTGAGGACGGCAGTAAAAGTGTCAGTAATGTCATAATTACCTATAGGCCAGATGTTATAAAAGTAACAACGAGTATGACGGTTGCTAGAACATATGTTTCCTGTGATCCCACCATATTAGTATTCCTCCTAGCCTCTATGTGGAAGCCTCTATGTGGGAGCCTCTATGAGGGAGCCTCTATGAGGGAGCCTCTATGTGGGAGTAGTTCAGTTAGAAATTGGACCTTGTAGAAGCAGGACCTCTGCTCGGTAGACGGAGATATCACTTGATAATAAACAACCAATTGTCCTCCACACTCCCCCCGTTTCACCCACAACAACAATAGCCTGGTCATGGACCGAGCCGCAGGGGTGTTGACCCCCGGAACACCCTGCACGTATATTCCAGATATACCTTGTTCTCTCTTATGTTCACATTTAAATTCCTTCTTTTATATACTCTGCCAAATTCCTCCACTAAGGTTTGCAACTTCTCTTCAGAATCTCCGAAAAGTAGCAACATATTTCAAATCATTATGAAGCTGTGTGTAGTCTGCAATCAATCAAACAAACGGGCTTCCACATGGATAAATTGTCATTTTTGTGGAAATTGGTGTCACGCCCCTTGTGCAGATATCCAAGAACTAGCTACAAGCAGTATTAAAACAGGGAAGTGTTTTTGGGTATGCCCAAATGAGGAAAATCTGTGGACTAAAATCACAAGGGTATTAAAAGAGGATAACATCAAAGCTGCTTTCATAGACAACCTGGAAGCTTTCTACAACAGATGGGAACTTAAAAAGTCTGGGCTGAATGGTACTGCCCTTGATACTGGCCATGTAGTCAGAAACTGTAAGGCTGGAGGTGATGCCCTGGTAGTCAGTAAATGTGGGGCCGATAGTGCTGTCCTGGGAGATAGTAATGGTGAAGCTGGAGGTGCTGTCCTGGGAGACAGTAATGGTGAAGCTGGAGGTGCTGTCCTGGGAGACAGTAATGGTGAAGCTGGAGGTGCTGTCCTGGGAGACAGTAATGGTGAAGCTGGAGGTGCTGTCCTGGGAGACAGTAATGGTAAAGCTGGAGGTGCTGTCCTGAGAGACAGTAATGGTGAAGCTGGAGGTGCTGTCCTGGGAGACAGTAATGGTGAAGCTGGAGGTGCTGTCCTGGGAGACAGTAATGGTGAAGCTGGAGATTTTGTCCAGGTAGTCGGGAATTACACGCAGGAAGGAATACATATAAATGACCTCATAGGGGACAGGAGCCGTAGTGGGGAAACAAGTGTAGTCAAAGATAAGATAAAACCAATATTGCAAACTAGAAATACCACAGGAAATAGCAAACAAGAGGACTCCACTAACAATAGTGAGGATATATTACCAAAAACAACTGGTGGGAGCTCCATTGTTGGTGCTAGGGAGGATAGGAATAAGACAGGGAAACCATGCACCAACAGGGAATACAGTCACAGAAACCCAAGGCAAACGGAAACCAAGCCTGTGCACATACTATGCACTTGGTATCTGCAGACATGGGAAATCTGGAAAAACAGACGGGACGTGCAACTATGACCACCCTAGAAAATGCCATGCCCATATGACAACAGGAAAATCCAAACTCCCTTCCTGTAAGCTTTTTCACCCTGAAATGTGTACCTCTTCAGTACAGGAAAGACTGTGCTATAACTTAAATTGCCAGGCATACCATCTAAAGGGGACAAAAAGATACAAAACATCCAGGCCATGGGAAAACCTGGGTAGCCACAGCCACTCAAGAGGGAGAGGTTTTTTTAGTGCCAGGAAGGAAAAAAAACTGGCAGGAAATGGCAGAAATCGTACACCAAATCCAGTCATTCCTGGAGTGGAACCACAGTCGATACAGATACTAATGCCGGAAAAAAAATCCCCCCCAGTACCAACAATACCACCAGTCCGATGACATTCTTCTTTGCAAATATACAGGGTCTAAAGCCAGCAACAAACAACAAAATACCTTTCATCCGTGGACTGCTTGCAGAGGCAAAGGCAATGTTCGCGGCTTTCACTGAGACCCACATAAAGGATCACTTGGACAACGAAATATGGATCCCAGGTTACAACCTACACAGATGTGACAGAGTGAACAGGCAAAAGGGGGGGGGGGTTGGCCTGTACATTGCAGAGTCACTTGTTTGCACACATCCCAGCAATTTCAGGAACAGCTGTTAAAAATTGACCACTGTCTGGAAAATCTTCCAGCTCCTGCACCCAACATCTTGCTCCTGGGGGATTTCAACTTAAGGCACCTAAAATGGAGGAATATAGCAAATTTATTTATTTATTTATTTATTTTATTTATTTATTATAAATTTGTGCACACATACAGAGGTACAAAAAAATACAGATAAGAGCAGTATGCCAAAGCCACTTATACTATGCATAGCATTACGGGCTGGCTTAAAATTAACTTAAGATTAATTAAGCAATGATGAAGTCAGTGATAAAACATTAATGTAAACAGATTACTATAAAGCACAAGTGAGTATTACAAAGACAGGTCAATGAAGGTTTCTTTTAGGATTATTTAAAAAAAAATAAAGTTGATTGGGTTTTAGGTTTAACATTTAGTGATAAAAATTGTAGAAACTTTTTGAATACAATTTTAAGGTTCAGTTATTCATTTTTTTTGGGTTTTTGGGTTATAAGTGATCTTTGAGTAGAGACTTAAATTTTTATAAACAGGTAGTGTTTTTTTATATTTACAGGTATTGATTCCCAGATTTTGGGGCCTTTTATGTGCATTGGTTTTTGCATAGTGGAATGAACACGAGGAACTCAAAAGGATCTGTGCCTTGTGTTTGGTCAGTGTTCTGTTGGGGTTTTGGAAGGAGTTTTGAGGGGGGGGTTAAATCAAGTTAAGTGTTCTATTATGTAATAGGTGCAGTAATAAGTATGGATTTTTGTATGTAAAGGGGTTTAGGTATTGAATATTGGGGGAGTGTGCTCCCTGTAGTGAGAATTTGTTACATTCAAACTGCAGCCTTTTTTGGGGTAATTAGTGGTCTGAGAGGGTTTAACTGTTGTTGAGCCCATGCACAAATTCCATAGGTGAGATAGGGGTAAATAAGAGAGTGATATAGGGCCGGAGGGTGACTGTGGAACAATCCCTATCTTCGTGTATGCCACAGTTTTGGGAAATTTTCTTAGAAATTTTTTGTATATTTAAAAATTTGGTTTTAATAAAGGTGGTTCCTAAAAAATTTTTCCCTCTGTTAGTTTTGTTGGGGTGACCTTTTATCATTAGTTAAGAGGGCTTTTAGTTTCTGTTCCAAACTGAATAAAAAGTAGGTTTTGTCAATGTTTAGTGTAGTTTTTTTAGTCCTCTCCAGTAATATTTTCTGTAATTCGGTATTTTACGATTGGCTAGTGTGACGGGGCTCGGGTGAGAAGACGTATGTAGTGTATCTCAAATAGTGTGGGTTTATAATTGCGAAGCTTTTGGGAAGGTCATTTATGTATGGGAAAAGAAAAGAGGCCAAGGACATTCCCTGGGGAACCAACTGTAAGGGTTGCGCGAAGATTTTCCCCCTTTTGCGTACACTTTGGCTTCTGTGTGGGTATGACTTGGGTAATTGAGGAGTGCCCCTTAACCAAGTGTGAAAAATTTTACGTGGAGCAAGTCATGGCAACTTTTTCAAAAGCTTTACTAAGTCAATGAAGATCCCCAGTGGATTTCTTTTTTCCTATTGCGTGTAAAATGTTCGCATGTGTAAATACATCATTAGATTTTTATTAGCCTAAAATCCAAATTGGGCAGGGTTGATATTTTCTGGGGTTTAAGGTAGGAGAGTTTTCGTTTAGAATTTTTTTAAAGATTTTTGAGAGGGGGGTGTAATTTGGGATATGGCCTATAGTTATTCAACTCTTTTGGTCTCCTTTTTGTGATCGGGGTGACCCTTCTATTTTGAGACTGTGGGGAAAAGGGGAGGATTCATGGATTTTTTAAAGGTGTTGCAATTTTGGGAAATAGCATTTGGACACTTTTTATATATAAAGGGGGGAAGGTACAAAATCTCCTCCTTGTTTTTAGTGCATTGATAAAAAGGGAACTTCGTATGGGTTATCGGAGCTGGGAACAGTGTGTTGGGGTAGTTGCCGGGGTAGTTATTTGGTGGGGTATCTGGTTTGGGTTTTTATGGGCAAGGTTTTGTCCTATGTGGAAAGAATCATTGATCGTTTGCTGTTTCTTTTTGGTGGGAGTTGGGGTTCATTGATTTTGCTATTTTATTTCGCTATTTCGGATATCTTTTTTTTCCCCAAATTTCAGATAGTTTTTTCCCCGGGTCTTTTTTTTCCCTCGAAGTGGAAAATCTTTTCTCATAATACAATTTTTTTGCCCTTCTTATCGGGCGGGTTTAGGTTTGACGAGTAACGTTTTTTTTGGTCTCTGGTTATGTGCCCCATTCTGTACGTTTTTCAATTGGTGTTTTGATTTATGGATTTAGAATGCTGGGGGTTAGCCGGGGATTTTCAGTCTCTTGCTGTATCTGTTTATTTTTTTTTGGGGCATGTTTGTTATAGAGGATTGGTCTTTTTTAGAAAATTTTTAAATAATTCGTCATATCGTATAGTTTTTAGTCAGTGGGGCCAATTCAATTTTTTGCAAGCGTTGCGAAGTTTTAATGGCTGCCTCATTGTGAAGTCTGAAGGTGATTTAGTAGTGTCTTGGGGTATTTCCCAAGGTTTTTGGGGAAAGTAGGGTAGTGGTCTGGGTATTATCTGAAATTATCCTGTTTTTAAAGGGGGATATGGTTGGCCAGATGTGGTAAAGTGGGAAACACTATCTCTGTAACTTTTGTAGGTTTTGTTATGTTGGTAGAACATACATTCTCTTGTTTTTGGAAATTTCATAACGTGTGGGTCCTGGTCTTGCAGGAATTTATATTGAAGTACCTGAGAGTGTAATGATTTTTTGTTCATGCGTGTCATTATCATACTTCCTAGATTTTGACTAAATTGGCTAATGTTTGACTGTGGAACTCTGTAGATTTTATAAATGTGAGAGGTTTTTTGTAGGTTTTTGGTTTTGAATTTACTATTTATTTTCCCTGTTAAACCCTTTGTGCAAGTATTAGTGATACTTTCTAGTTGGTCTGAGTATAATGGCTGTGCCACCCCTTGTTGGTCTGGCCTACAGTTGTTAGGGCTGGAAACCGGGAATGGCATAGACCTGTACTATCAGCTTTAGCCGGTTTTCAGTTAGTGTAATGATGGACATATTGGATGTAAGGAATTTGTATGCATGAGGTCATCGTAATGCTTGTTTAAAATGATTGTTATTGTAGTTAAAGAAGTTATGTTTTTGTTGGCCTGAGGTGCCTTTTGATTGTTCCATGTAGAATTACAGTCTGTTTGATTCATTTAATTTTAAATAAGAGGTTGGATGGGATCAAGTTTGTAATCTTAAGTTTTGTATGAATCTATTTAGAATTAAGTATAAAAAAAAAGTAAATAGTTAACAAAAAAAGCACCTGAATTTTTTAAAAAATTTAAAATAAGGCTAAGGGGCTAAACAAATAAAGTGATGATCTAAATAGTGCTTTTGGGGAAAATGATTTGTAGGTATACTATAAAAGGAAAATTTTTAAAGTTATAATTATAGTTTTAAAAATTTTAATAAAAAGGGGCTAATAAGGTTTGAATAAATGACTTTGGAATATAATGGGAAAATTTTTGACTTATTTTTATTTAGCACCTGAGAATACACCTTGATTATTTTAACATTGTGGATATATAAACGGATAGTTATATAAACTAAAATAAAGGGGGAAAAAATAAAAGGGACTAAAAATTTAATAAGGTAAGCAAAATTAAATGGACAGATGGTGGAATTATAATAAAACTTATAATAAAAAATCAATTTGAAATGGTACTTGCAATTGCATAGAGTCTGGGATGGGGGTTACAAGATAATTATAACTATAGATTTAAAATTTACAAAATAAAATTCACAAATTAAAGTACAAAAAATAAAAGTAAAAAATCACAATGGTAATTTTTGGTTAAAAATAAAGATGGGAGACAGGTACCCCGGGAACAGTACAAAGGATAATATAATTGGGGTTTTAATAAAAAATTTTAAAAAATTTTGGGAAAAAAATGTTAGGGGGAATAAAATAATTTTTAAAGTACAAAATAAAAAATTACTGGGAGTAAATAGGTGTTTTAAAAAAATTTTAAAATAATTAATGATTTTTAAAAAATGAAATAGTAATGTTTATTTCATTTAATTTGCATGGTAGTTATACTTGAGGTTATATGGCATACAAGGGAATTTAAAAGTAATCTGGATGTAAATGGGTATTAAAACAGGTAAGGGTAATTAGTCAAGTAATGGTTATTAAAAAGTCAAAAAGTTAAAAGAAAAAAGAAAATTTTTAAAAAAGATTTTATTAATTTTGTAAGTAATTCAATTGTAGTATTTTAAAAAAAAGAGGGATAAATGGGCAAGAAATATCAAAATTTAGCTAATTTCAAGCGAACAATAGTAAAAAAGAAAAACACATAAGGTGATTTATGCCCCTTACAGTAAAAACACAAAAGGGTAGTTGAATTTTAAATACTAAGAATTGTCAATGAAAATTTAAAAATAAAGGGGGCAAAACTAAACATACGTAACTTTTAAGTTGGACATTGTTTAGTTTTTCGTAAGATTATATCCCTGAAAACGTATAGATATTTTCCCTGTGATTGTGTACAGTTACCTACATTTGTTTTCCTAACTAGAATTTTTCCCCCTCCCGTGTGAAACATTGGTGTTTGTGTCATTATTCTCCCGCTTTAAATTTTTTTACCTATACAGGAGGTTTTACTTTTTTTTAAACACTCGTTTATGTAAACCTCTTTCTTTATTTTTAGATGCAATAATTTGTTTTTTTCCATCATGTGAGTTGAATCTACTAAACTTTTTTTCCATGGGGGTCCAGTAATCTGGCTTCTTTTTTTTCAGACTCTGTACAATAACACTTGTTTGGTCCTTTATGATCTGCAGAGTAATTTTTTACTGTTTTTTTGGTTCATACACGGGGAAAAAGTGGACGTAAATATACTGCGTCCGATAGTTTTTCTTTCTCATTTTATCTTTTTGGAGAGCAAAGTAGTCACTGAACTGGGGTTTTCTAAGTTGTTCTTCCCTTTTTTTACTGCTTTTTCAACCTTGATTAAGAGATTTATTTGTTTTGGGGATGGCTATCATGACTGTTTGGATGGTCTTTTCACAGTTAGTCATTCCATGTTGATAACTTTTTTTCAAACTGAGGATTTTGTTCGATTGTGTATCCTGGTGTTTGTTTTGTTAGGGCTCTCGAAGATTCATATTTTCAATAAAATAAATTGGGGATGCTGACTTTAGGGGACTGGTCGTTGGGCATACCTGAAGACACTAGGAGGTTGAATCCCGGGAAAAAAGGGGAGGATGGGCGGTGGGAGCCATGTTTTTTGTTTTTTGTTTTGGTGTCGCCTTGAGTGGTGGGAGTGGGGTGGTTGCTGGGCCGGCGTCCTCCTGGGTACACTTGTTGAAAAGTTTTTTTTTCGGGGTTTTTTTGTGGGCCCTTGGGTTTTTCCTCTTAGATTGCGCCCTAATACACAGGGAAATTTTTTTTTAAGAAAATTTTAGTATACAAAGCTTAGGGTTACGTTGTTCGGCGGCCGGGGGGTTGCTTTCGGTTTGTGTGCCTTTTCCTTTGATCTCTCTTTTTTTTTTGATTTGTAGGTTTTATGTTGGTAATCTTTTGTCATTCGGGTGCTACGTTGGGAGTGAGTTTTTTTCTTGTAAAAGGTCATCATAGGGGCATTTTAGCTCTGGTAGTTGGAGAAAAATACGGGGCTTGGAAGTCGCTGCTGCCGCTGCCGCTGCCCCGAGGCACCTATAAAAACCCCCTCACGCGGTTTTAAATCCTGCACAAAATTCAATTAAAAAGCAAATAAAAGCCTACAACCTGGAGAATAACTGACCCCTCTTCCTAACAAAGATGATCGAAAGAAATGTCACCATATAAAAACAATTAAAATCAGTCACAACAAATTAGGTTCAGATAGTATGGCGGAGCCCGACCGACTAATGAACAAATCACAGGGAGCATTCACCAAATTCAACTTTAAAACAAAAACATAAATGGACCAATAAACCAAGTCCTAACCCATATAAGCTTTGGGAAAATATATAAGCAACACAGACCCCCAATTTTGCCCCAGAACAGATTAAATTTTTGCACTCATGTATGCCAAGGGTTATTCCTCAAAAAAAAGGGGAGAGATGTAAAAAGAAAGAGACAGGGGCTCCCTTTACAGCCGGAAAAGAATAAAAGAGCGGGTAAAAGATCAATATATCTGAAATCGTAGGGAACACTGGTCAGAGAAATAGCAAGCATCGAACTCAAGCTAAAGGAATCTTATAGGAGTCAGGAATCGCGGGAAGAACTAAAAGCCATAAATGAAATCGAAAGAAACCCAGAGTATTTCTTCTCCTATGCCAAATCAAAGTCGAGAACAACGTCCAGTATTGGGCCCCTACTTAAACAAGATGGGTCCTACACAGGTGACAGCAAGGAAATGAGTGAGCTACTCAAGTCCCAATATGACTCAGTTTTTAGCAAGCCGCTAACCAGACTGAGAGTCGAAGATCAAAATTAATTTTTTATGAGAGAGCCACAAAATTTGGTTAACACAAGACTATCCGATGTTATCCTGATGCCAAATGACTTCGAACAGGCGATAAATTACATGCCCATGCACTCTGCCCCAGGGTCAGACTCATGGAACTCTGTGTTCATCAAGAACTCTCCTATGGAGAGGGAGCATGGACACGGGGGTCGTCCCACAGTTACTAAAAACAACAGACATAGCCCCACTCCACAAAGAGGGCAGTAAAGCAACAGCAGAGAACTACAGACCGATAGCACTAACATCCCATATCATAAAAATCTTTGAAAGGGTTCTAAGAAGCAAGATCACCACCCATCAGTTACACAACCCAGGGCAACATGGGTTTAGAACAGGTCGCTCCTGTCTGTCTCAACTATTGGATCACTACGACAAGGTCCTAAATGCACTAGAAGATAAAAAGAATGCAGATGTAATATATACAGACTTTGCAAAAGCCTTCGACAAGTGTGACCATGGCGTAATAGTGCACAAAATGCGTGCTAAAGGAATAACAGGAAAAGTCGGTCGATGGATCTATAATTTCCTCACTAACAGAACACAGAGAGTAGTCGTCAACAGAGTAAAGTCCGAGGTAGCTACGGTGAAAAGCTCTGTTCCACAAGGCACAGTACTCGCTCCCATCTTGTTCCTCATCCTCATATCCGACATAGACAAGGATGTCAGCCACAGCACCGTGTCTTCCTTTGCAGATGACACCCGAATCTGCATGACAGTGTCTTCCATTGCAGACACTGCAAGGCTCCAGGCGGACATCAACCAAATCTTTCAGGGGGGCTGCAGAAAACAATATGAAGTTCAACGATGAGAAATTTCAATTACTCAGATATGGTAAACATGAGGAAATTAAATCTTCATCAGAGTACAAAACAAATTCTGGCCACAAAATAGAGCGAAACACCAACGTCAAAGACCTGGGAGTGATCATGTCAGAGGATCTCACCTTCAAGGACCATAACATTGTATCAATCGCATCTGCTAGAAAAATGACAGGATGGATAATGAGAACCTTCAAAACTAGGGAGGCCAAGCCCATGATGACACTCTTCAGGTCATTTGTTCTATCTAGGCTGGAATATTGCTGCACACTAACAGCACCTTTCAAGGCAGGTGAAATTGCCGACCTAGAAAATGTACAGAGAACTTTCACGGCGCGCATAACGGAGATAAAACACCTCAATTACTGTGAGCGCTTGAGGTTCCTAAACCTGTATTCCCTGGAACGCAGGCGGGAGAGATACATGATTATATACACCTGGAAAATCCTAGAGGGACTAGTACCGAACTTGCACACGAAAATCACTCACTACGAAAGCAAAAGAGTTGGCAGACGATGCACCAACCCCCCAATGAAAAGCAGGGGTGTCACTAGCACGTTAAGAGACCATACAATAAGTGTCAGGGGCCCGAGACTGTTCAACTGCCTCCCAGCATACATAAGGGGGATTACCAACAGACCCCTGGCAGTCTTCAAGCTGACACTGGACAAGCACCTAAAGTCGGTTCCTGACCAGCCGGGCTGTGGCTTGTACGTTGGTTTGCGTGCAGCCAGCAGCAACAGCCTGGTTGATCAGGCTCTGATCCACCAGGAGGCCTGGTCACAGACCGGGCCGCGGGGGCGTTGACCCCCGGAACTCTCTCCAGGTAAACTCCAGGTATATCCTCGCTAAAGAGCAACAATGACATCTTCCACTTGTATAAGATTCATCATCTTTAGTCCGACATCTCTCCCCAACACCCTACCATTCATTTTTTTTTCAACTGCATCTATAAATTGTTAAACATCCATACTGACATCCCACATCCCTGTCTAGGGCTTAGATTTGCTGTAAATATCACCCCCTTTCTCTTTCTCTAACCTGAACCTCACTATCCGCATACAGATTTTTTACCTATTACATATATTTGCAACATATGCCGTATTAGTCTTCTATCTACCATATTGCATTCCCTTTCTAACACTAGATATGCAACAAAAAGCTCCTTGCTTTTCTCTAAGTACTGTTCACTTATATGCCTCAGTGTCAAGACTTGCTCTACACATCCCTTATCCTTCCGAAAAATACCTTGTTCTCTTCTGTCTTATTTTCAATTCCTTCAGTAATAATTCTTCTATACACTTTACCTGGTATACTCATCATGCTTATACCATGGAAATAAATGGTATAAAATACCGACACAATAGAAATATAAAACAAATGCAGTATAATGTGATCCTTTATTGACAACGTTTCACCCACACAGTGGGCTTTTTCAAGTCACACACGGATCTACCTGGGGTTGGAAGGTACTATAAATACTCTCGTACCTTCCAACCCCAGGTAGATCCGTGTGTGACTTGAAAAAGCCCACTGTGTGGGTGAAACGTTGTCAATAAAGGATCACATTATACTGCATTTGTGTTTATATTTCTTATACCATGCAAAAAGATCACAATAAACAGTTGATAGCACAATATGCAGAACAACTACCGTAAAAAAATAGTGAACTTCCAAGCTCTTTCATGATTTCTCACATTATCAAGGAATTGTAAAAATATGAAAACAGCAGAAGGCATATAAGCGCAATATTACACCTCATTCTTTCTTTTATGATGATAATGATGATGTGGGTGAGATGGTCAAGGTCCTGCCAAACAAAGCTTACATTCTTCCCAAGTTTTAAAGTCTGAACCTGTTGAATATATCTTAAATTCCTCCCAAATTTTATTAGTTATAAATGAATTTACTTTGTATAATCCTTGACCAATATTCATATTAAATTCAAAACTATTTTCTTATGAAACTTGATTCAGATATATTTTTCTCAACCATAACTTGCTTGATCCAACTTTCTCAAACTTTTGAACATCAATTGGATGGTTAAAATCTGTCATGTAATGTTTATGTTGTTGTCATTCTTAGTTCAAGACTTTTCCCAGTTTGACCGTAATAAACTTTATCGCATGTTTCACAAGGAATCTTGTAGACACATCCGTCAGTATTCTGGAGGGAATTTTTAATCATAATTTTTTCACTGTATCAAGATTCTTAAATGTAATTTTGATTTTAAATTCTTAAGCAGATGAGGTATATCATGAGAGTTTTCATGGTCTGGGAAAACCAACATATTCTTGGTTGAATATGGTTGTTTGCTCTTTATTGAATTGTAAAGAATATTTCTAGCAATTTTAAAAGATTTATCAGTTGAGTGTTTTGGGTATTTTAGATCATTAGCTACTTTATAAATCTTCAAGATTTCTTCATCTATGAACTCTGGGCAGCAAATATACGAAACTCTCAAAAATATTAATTCTTACACTCACTTTTGTCCCCCTTTCTCTTATACAAATTAACTATGCACTCTCTCTGCCAGTCCCTAGGCACCTTCCCCCTTCCATGCATATATTAAATAAATATACCAACCACTCCTGCCTGTTGTTAACATTTGTCTTAATTCCATTTTTCGCAGCTGCTTTACCCTCTTTCATTTTACTCACTGCCTCGTGTACGTGACTCACACACTCATCTGGAGTATATCTGGAGAGGGTTTCGGGGCTCAACGCCCCCACGGCCCGGTCTGAGACCAGGCCTCGTGGTGGAACAGGGTTTGATCAACCAGGCTGTTACTGCTGACTGCAAGCAAACTGACGTACAAATCACAGCCCGGTTGGTCAGGTACTGACTTCAGGTACCTGTCCAGTGCCTTCTTGAAGACAGTCAGGGGGTCTACTGGTAATCCTCCTTATGTATGCTGGGAGGCAGCTGAACAGTCTTGGGCCCCTGACACTTATTGTGCTGTCTCTCAGTGTACTCGTGGCGCCCCTGCTTTTCATTGAGGGAATGTTGCATCTCTTGCCAAGTCTTTAGCTTTCATAGGGAGCGATTTTCCTGTGCAAAATTGGTACTAATCCCTCTAGGAGAATCCACGTGCATATTATCATGTATCTCTCTCGCTTGCGCTCCAGGGAATACACATCAAGGGACTTCAACCGTTCCCAGTAATTTAGGTGCCTTATCGTACTTAGGTGTGCCGTGAAATTTCTTTGTACATTCTCCTGGTGAGGAATTTCCCCTTCATTGAAGGGGGCAGTTAGTGTACAGTAGTATTCCAGCCTAGAGAGAACAAATGACTTGAAGAGAATCATTATGGGATTGGCGTCGCCTTTTCTTATTCCTACAAGATGTTATAAATTCTTGCCCACTGCATGACGTCACTGTGCCCTTTCTTCATCAACATCTAGTAACTGAAAGTATTCACTCCATCTCCCCAGTACCTCTATCTCCCTGTCTATCTCCCTATCTCCCTTCTTTTGTTCTTATCTGGTAAATACATCTGGTCCCTAGACTTCATTAATCTCCCTCCAAGTTTTTTTCTTATTCGCAACTAAATTTAATAATTAAACCTCACCCTCACTGTCTCTCTTCTTGTTCTCCCTCACCACTGCATATAACTTCTACACTGTTATAACCTTTCACATGTTAATCTTTACTTCCTTATCATCATATTTACCTCATCATTCCACCAATCGCTCCTGCACCCGCCCTCCTGTACTCACAAACTTCTGCTATACACTCTAACACTATTCGTAAATCTACCCGAGACCTCTATGACCCTTCATCATTACCTGTGCTCACTATATCTAGTAAGCTTTCTCTCAGTAGTTACTCCTCTCAGTAGTTACTCCTCTCAGTACTTACTCCTCTCAGTAGTTACTCCTCTCAGTAGTTACTCCTCTCAATAGCCGCCGCGGGGGGCGTTGATCCCCGAAATCCTTTCCAGGTATACTCCAGGTAAAGGTTCGTCAGGAAGCAGGGCAGTCAGATGATGACCCGCCGTTGGAGCTTTTGGTCATCTGACCGAGTCCTTTCTCTGGCTTACCGGTCTACCCCCTCTAAAAAATTATGGTCATAGTTATAACCCATTTTTTGTTTTAATTAATTTCCTTTAACAAGTTTATTTATCTAAAAATTGAGGTTTGTCAGGAAATACTTGAAACGTCTAAATATGCAATAAAATAACGTTATAGAACATTGTTCTATATTTTTAAATATTTCACATATTTTTTAAAAATCGTATAAAAACTCTATCAAATATGTATTACGCATAAGTACAACCATAAAAGTGTAAATTACCTAGGATAACCCTCCAAAAAAGTCAAGGTGACTTGTTTCAATTGGGTTTTTTTCACGTCCCTGGTATCCAGTGATGACGTTTTCCAGTAGTTCTGGGAAATTGGAGGAGAGAATAGCTCTGATTTCCTTAATGAAGAACTCTTCACCAGCAGCGAGGTACGTTGTTGAGGGGTAACTTAGCTAGAACCAGTTAGATCAGTTTATAGCAGTCTCCCCTACTGACTCTAGTGAGAGAGAGAACATGGGAAACCCAGAGACACCTGTCACCCTGACGTAGTTGTGGCTACAGTGTTGCAGGACAATGACTGTCTTTGGATTGTTAAGACTGAGGGTCCAGGATCGATCCCAGCCACGGGTGAAACGTTGGGTATGTTACATTACACCTGCTGTACCTGTTCACCTAGCAGTAAGTAGGGACCTGGGTGTTAGGTGGCTGCTGTGAGTCGCATCCTGAAGGGACAAGATTAATCTAAGTTGCCAGACATGTTCTACATAGCCAGGAATTTTCTAAATAATACGTCAGTGATGCAGCCAAATCTTTAATAGTTGCATTATATATGTGTAGAAATTATTACATGCTTCTACGTATGATAATTTATGTAACTGGATTTATGTATACTTTTACCTGGATAAACTCACATATCTGCGGTTTGATCCCCGGCCGGGTGGAAACACTGGGCGTGTTTTCTAATGTCCCCGTTCACCAAGTAGGTACCTGGGTGTTAGTCGACTGGTGTGGGTCGCATCCTGTGGGACAAAATTAATCTAATTTGCCAGAAATGCTCAGCATAATAAGGGGCTTTCTATATAGTATGTCCGTGATGTTAGCTGTGGTCCGTGTACGTTGTACATGTAGAAATAAAGATTATTATTATTATTATTATTATTATTATTATTATTATAAATATTAAACCCTCTGAGAGCTGCAACATCTATATAGAGCAAAATATATATATATATATATATATATATATATATATATATATATATATATATATATATATATATATATATATATATATATCTCATTGATATTTCAAGTGGTCGACAGATCCCGGGTAGAAACTCCATGCAGATAAGAGGTCAAAAATAATGAACTCTCCATCACAAGATTGAAAGAAAAACTTTATCTACCAACTACTTCAAAAATATTGTTTAAAAATGATTCCTAAATTTGATTTCATTCATGATTCACACGCGCACACTTGTCTCCACTACTGAGTTGGCTAATGGGGCTTAAATAATAAGGTAATACAAGGACCCTAATGGAAATAAGAGTTTTGAGTTATCCTGGTTTGTAGTTTGTGTCTGATGAATGTAGCTACAGAAAGGGAGGGGAATTATTTTCTATTTTTTAGCTAACATACGTGTAAATTTTACCTTATTCCTAGTAATGACCCTCGTATTGTAGATAGTCTTAATGACCCTCGTGTAGTAGATAGTCTTAATGACCCTCGTGTAGTAGATAGTCTTAATGACCCTCGTGTAGTAGATAGTCTTAATAACCCTCGTGTAGTAGATAGTCTTAATGACCCTCGTGTAGTAGATAGTCTTAATGACCCTCGTGTAGTAGATAGTCTTAATGACCCTCGTGTAGTAGATAGTCTTAATGACCCTCGTGTAGTAGATAGTCTTAATGACCCTGGTGTAGTAGATAGTCTTTATGACCCTCGTGTAGTAGATAGTCTTAATGACCCTCGTGTAGTAGATAGTCTTAATGACCCTCGTGTAGTAGATAGTCTTAATGACCCTCGTGTAGTAGATAGTCTTAATGACCCTCGTGTAGTAGATAGTCTTAATGACCCTCGTGTAGTAGATAGTCTTAATGACCCTCGTGTAGTAGATAGTCTTAATGACCCTCGTGTAGTAGATAGTCTTAATGACCTCGTGTAGTAGATAGTCTTAATGACCCTCGTGTAGTAGATAGTCTTAATGACCCTCGTGTAGTAGATAGTCTTAATGACCCTCGTGTAGTAGATAGTCTTAATGACCTCGTGTAGTAGATAGTCTTTATGACCCTCGTGTAGTAGATAGTCTTAATGACCCTCGTGTAGTAGATAGTCTTAATGACCCTCGTGTAGTAGATAGTCTTAATGACCCTCGTGTAGTAGATAGTCTTAATGACCCTCGTGTAGTAGATAGTCTTAATGACCCTCGTGTAGTAGATAGTCTTAATGACCCTCGTGTAGTAGATAGTCTTAATGACCCTCGTGAAGTAGATAGTCTTTTTAGTATGATAATAAGATGTTATCTTCATTATAGAATAATAAGAAAATATTATAACCTTTATATTATAATAATAAGGTAAAAGGACCACAATGGAAATAAGTCACTCTGACTTTTTTGGGTTATCCCAGGTTCTCTACACACATGCTGCTATGTATGATAATTCTATGTAACTGTATTTGTGCATACCTGAATAAACTTACTTACTTACTAACTTAGTTGACACATATGTTACTGTGTATGATAATTTGTGACTGTAATTATGTTTACCTAAATAAGCTTACTTATTGATAATTCCGACTATATCTGTTAAGAATGTTGGCCACCTGTCAAGAATGTTGGCCGCCTGTCAAGAATGTTGGCCACCTGTCAAGAATGTTGGCCGCCTGTCAAGAATGTTGGCCGCCTGTCAAGAATGTTGACCACCTGTCAAGAATGTTGGCCACCTGTCAAGAATGTTCACCACCTGTCAAGAATGTTGACCGCCTGTCAAGAATGTTGGCCACCTGTCAAGAATGTTGGCTGCCTATCAAGAATGTTCATCACCTGTCAAGAATGTTGGCCACCTGTCAAGAATGTTGACCACCTGTCAGGAATGTTGGCCACCTGTCAAGAATGTTGACCACCTGTCAAGAATGTTGACCGCCTGTCAAGAATGTTGGCCACCTGTCAAGAATGTTGGCCACCTGTCAAGAATGTTGGCTACCTGTCAGGAATGTTGGCCACCTATCAAGAATGTTGGCCACCTGTCAAGAACGTTGGCCACCTATCAAGAATGTTGACCACCTGTCAAGAATGTTGACCATCTGTCAAGAATGTTGGCCACCTGTCAAGAATGTTGGCCACCTGTCAGGAATGTTGACCACCTGTCAAGAATGTTGACCACCTGTCAAGAATGTTGACCACCTGTCAAGAATGTTGCCACCTGTCAAGAATGTTGGCCACCTGTCAAGAATGTTGGCCACCTATCAAGAATGTTGGCCACCTGTCAAGAATGTTGAGTACCTGTCAAGAATGTTGACCACCTGTCAAGAATGTTGGCCGCCTGTCAAGAATGTTGGCCATCTGTCAAGAATGTTGACCACCTGTCAAGAATGTTGACCACCTGTCAAGAATGTTGGCTGCCTGTCAAGAATGTTCACCACCTGTCAAGAATGTTGGCCACCTGTCAAGAATGTTGGCTGCCTGTCAAGAATGTTGGCTGCCTGTCAAGAATGTTCATCACCTGTCAAGAATGTTGGCCACATGTCAAGAATGCTGGCTGCCTGTCAAGAATGTTCACCACCTGTCAAGAATTTTGGCCACCTGTCAAGAATGTTGGCCACCTGTCAAGAATGTTGGCTACCTGTCAGGAATGTTGGCCACCTATCAAGAATGTTGGCCACCTGTCAAGAACGTTGGCCACCTATCAAGAATGTTGACCACCTGTCAAGAATGTTGACCATCTGTCAAGAATGTTGGCCACCTGTCAAGAATGTTGGCCACCTGTCAGGAATGTTGACCACCTGTCAAGAATGTTGACCATCTGTCAAGAATGTTGACCACCTGTCAAGAATGTTGGCCACCTGTCAAGAATGTTGGCCACCTGTCAAGAATGTTGGCCACCTATCAAGAATGTTGGCCACCTGTCAAGAATGTTGAGCACCTGTCAAGAATGTTGACCACCTGTCAAGAATGTTGGCCGCCTGTCAAGAATGTTGGCCACCTGTCAAGAATGTTGACCACCTGTCAAGAATTTTGACCACCTGTCAAGAATGTTGGCTGCCTGTCAAGAATGTTCACCACCTGTCAAGAATGTTGGCCACCTGTCAAGAATGTTGGCTGCCTGTCAAGAATGTTGGCTGCCTGTCAAGAATGTTCACCACCTGTCAAGAATGTTGGCCACCTGTCAAGAATGCTGGCTGCCTGTCAAGAATGTTCACCACCTGTCAAGAATGTTGGCCACCTGTCAAGAATGTTGGCCACCTGTCAAGAATGTTGGCCACCTGTCAAGAATGTTGGCCACCTGTCAAGAATGTTGGCCACCTGTCAAGAATGTTGGCCACCTGTCAAGAATGTTGGCCACCTGTCAAGTATACTTTCATCCCTGAAACAGAGGTCAAAGTATACTCATCCACCAGACAGTGAGAGACATCATCCACCAAATAGTGAGACACATTATCCACCAAACAGTGAGAGACACCATCCACCAGACAGTGAAAGGCAGTATCCACCAGTGAGAGACATTACCTACCAATGAGAGACATTATCCACCAGTGAGAGACATTACCTACCAGTGAGGCATTATCCACCAGTGAGAGACATCTACCAGTGAGAGACATCATCCACGAAACAATGAGACACATCATCCACCAGACAGTGAGAAAGATCATCCACCATTGAGAGACATCATCCACCAGACAGTGAAAGGCATCATCTACTCGTGAGAGACATCATTCACCAAACGGTGAGACATCATCCACCAAACAGTGAGACACATCGTCCACCAGTGAGAGACATCATCCACCAGACAGTGAAAGACATCATCTACCAAACAGTGAGAGACATCATCCACCACACAGTGAAAGACATAATCCGCCAACAATGAGACACATCATCCACCAGTGAGACACATCAGCCACCAGACGGTGTAATCACCAGAATTAGGTTCTAACCTCTCCACTTGTGGTAAGTGGACGCTGACTAAGCCACCTTGTCTCCTGAATTCCGTTTAATTCTCACAACATCAGTAATGGTGAAACATTACGTAATGCCAGCGGTGATGCTGTCTTTGTTGGCAGACACCGTAAAAAAATAGAGAATTTATGAACGTTGCATCGTTTGAACACCTGGGGTTAGAGCACCTCTGGAACGTGTTAGCAAGAATTAGAACACTTCTGGAAGTGTTAGCAAGAATTAGAACATATCTGGAAGTGTTAGCAAGAGTTAAAACACATCTGGAAGAGTTAAAAGACATCTGGAAGGTGTTAGAACACGTCTGGAAGGTGTTAGCAAGAGCCAAAACACCTCTGGAGGGTTTTAGCAAGAATTAAAACACATCTGGAAGGTGTTAGCAAGAGTTACAACTCCTCAGGCAGATGCATGCTAGGCAGGTCCAACTTACACTTAACCACACCCACGCATGTACCCGTCCAACCTACATTTAAAGCTGGCCAAAGTTCTCGCCTCAATGACGCAACCAGGGAGTCTGTTCCACTCCTCTGCAACTCTGTAAATCTACAACGGACAAACTCTCCCTCAATCTGTTCTTTGTGATAACCAACTCAGTGGAGCTTTCGGTCATTTGATCAAGGCCTTCCCAAGGCCTACCGATGCACCCCAAATTCAATGTGTAATAAAAATGCGATTTTTGGCCCAGCTCTAAAAAAAAATGATATCATTGGCCAACAATGGTTTCAATTCACATGTAAAGGCGTATGTTTCTAACTAGTTTTGGGACATTGTAGGAGAACCCCACCATGAGCGATTTCACCACAAGACAGTCATCATGGAAAGGATATATCAGGGGAACCTGAGGATCAGTTTGATGACCGACTACTGATGGATGCTGGTGCGGGAGAGCCAAACTGAACATAAGAAACCTGAAAACTGTGATGTTAATATTCTTGTATGACTGCATAGAAATTTTTGTTATGCATGGATATAATGAATTTAGATTAAGCAACATTAGGTTTTGTCATTGTAAGCACCACTGTGGTATGCAAAGAGTATGTTACAATTTATTCCACTTATGTCACACTTCCATATAGGCTGCCTCCCAACCAGCGAACTGGGTGCTAAGGGTTTAACGATCAGTAGGGTACCTATTGTTTAATCAGTACATTGGTTCATTGGCCAATCACAGATAAGCCCGCCAAAGCTGAAGCAACGTAGTTCACCTGCGGTAAGCATTGGCAGACTTGCCTACCTGCTGGTTGAGTACCGTGTACTCTCTCTCTCTCTGGCTTCTGCTTTGCCATCTGTCACAGTGGTGTACACTTTTTATTCTATCTGCATATACTGTACATAGTGTACATACCTGTATATAATAGGTGAAGGCAAATACGTACATTATAGTCTACTGCTGAATTTGTTTACCTGGAGAGGGTTTTGGGGGTCAACGCCCCCGCGGCTTGGTCTGAGACCAAGCCTCACGGTGGATCAAGGTCTGATCAACCAGGCTGTTACTACTGGCCGTACGCAAGCTGACGTACGAACCACAGCCCGGTTGGTCAGGTACTGACTTTAGGTACCTGTCCAGTGCCTTCTTAAAGACAGCCAGGGGTTTGCTTCCATTTCCATTACGACCAGGTCTTACAGTCATTCATTACCTGTGTTCGTAATAACCACACTTAAAATCTTTGCATAATATAATACCTATGACTGTTAGGTAACTTATATCTTGTGGCTCTTCAATCTTAAATAGTCAAAATATTGACCATGAGATTCCATAAAGCCTTACATCATAGACGCTAAGCACACTGTAATTTGTGATTATCGCATTAACTTAAAACAACCAATTTGGGTTCTGAATTGGATTAAAAAAAGTTCAATTTCGTTCGTTAGCGTAATCGCATATTGTCCAAGGACTGCATAAAGGAGAACTCAGGGCATCAAGGATTTTACATCTGTAGCACTAAGTCTAGTGATACTTGTGTGGCACAGTAACACCATGGAATCTTGGCACGAAGAATATTTTCTGCCCACATGTGACCACGTCTTAAACTGCTGCATTTCACAAATTCATTTACTAGTTCCAATATGTCTCGGTATTAGATTCATGAAGTTTGCTGTGCTGGTGAAACATCTCTGGGTAATGGCACCCAGACATTCGTCGCTCAACCTCTGGGACGAGCGGACGTGAGCTGAGCCTGCCCTCTGCTGTCAGCCGGTGACAACTTGGTTTTCTCAAAATGGCGCAGCAGGCAAGAAGAAGGGTAAACACTGTCGGCATAGAAGTGGTGCGTGGGGCTGTGCATGCCCACTCAGCTCAAGTTTTATTACCTGCCATCATCAGGGACACATACGGCATTGCCAACGAAGAGCTGTATGGTGTAGCCTTGAATGGGGCATATAGAATTTTTGTGAAATTTCTCAATGCAAGTGTATATGAGGACATAGTCGCCAGGTTCCAAGATCTTTGTGTACCAGTGAATCCTGCAGTGACGGTAAGGCTACATGATGTGTCCCGCCATTATACGTGGGTGAAGATCAGAAATGTACCCTTTGAGGCTGATGAGGCAGACCTACGTGTCGTCTTCGAGAAGTTTGGGACTGTTCATATGGCGACATTGTGGAAATGGAAGGAAGGATCGTATTCTGGGATGCCTGAAGGAAGTTTTTCCTTAAAAATGACATTGAGGCATCCTATTCCTTCCTATATTTTCCTAGAAGACTTCAGGACTCAAGTAATGGTGACTTACGCAGGGCAACGACGTACCTGTCGATTATGCAGTGCCTATGATCACATTGCTGCACAATGTGTTAAACAACAGGGTACACAGGCGAAGGAGCAGCATAAGGAGGCATCAGAGGACCTTGAGATGTTGAATTTGGCACGACCTGAGTCGGTTTCCTTGAACAAGGCTTGGAGTGTGGAGGTCGAGGAGGTCTTGAGGGAGGAAGAGTGTGTAACTCTTCCGAGAGAGTCAAGCACTACCGGGCAGGCACCGAAGACCAAAGATATGGTGTCACTGGGTGAGAACAGGGCCGTGGAGGCTACCATTGATTCAGTCCTCCACGACCTGTTAGGGACCCCAGGAGAGGTCACAGTTGAGGGGCTTGTGGGTGCCCTGGATGCTGCTGGGGTTCCAGGTGGTGAGAGGGGGGAGGCATGTCAGAGACCCAGGTTGAGGCTGGGTTGCAAATTGGCACGGTGGTGGCGGAAGTGCACGGGGATGGCTTCCGGGTGGAGGCGGGGAGAAAGGCTCGAGTGTCATGGAAGAGAGCGGCAGTGCCCTCGGACATGGACGATGTGCTCACTCCGGCACAGCGTACGGGCAAAAAGGTTTGGGCTGAAGTGGTTGAGCATGGACCTGGGGGGTCCAGGAGCAAGGGGCATGTGAAAGCAGATCACAGAATGGTGATTGAAGATCAAGGGCGTATAAAGGGGAAGGGGGATAAAGGTGGTGCAATACGTAAAGGAAAACCTCCATTGACAAATTCAAGAGTCTCTCTATAAATGTTAATGGTCTGAAAAATTCTAGGAAGTGTGCATGGTTTCATGAGATGCTCATTAGGTATGGTGTAGATGTAGTGTTTGTGCAAGAGCACAACCACAAGCTGGGTTGTATGTTGATGATTGAGGGGTATACTGTATATGCTGCACACTCAACGAGATTGAAAGGAGGAGTGGCTATTTTGATGAGGGAGGCTAGCCCGTTTACTGTACATCATTGTGAGGAGGGGGGTGAGGGGAGGGTTATAAGAGTGGATGGGACATGGGGAAGAGATAAGATGTCTTTTGTGTGTGTTTATGGTCCGGCGGAGGGGGACAGTCGAGTGAAGAATGAGTTTGTACGTGAAGTGTTGGTGTATCACTTAAGGTCGCTTCCAGCATTAGCTGTGGTGGGAGGGGACTGGAATTGCATTATACGCCGCAAGGATGTGGAACCTAGGGGAGCAGGATATTGTTCTGGCGTTCTGAGGGACCTGTTAACCGGGGTGGGGTTGGTGGATGTGGAGGGGGGGGCGGCGTGGGAGGTGCAGCACATCTTTGTGAGGCAGGGGTTATGCTGCACGGCTGGACAGGATATACGTGACAAGGAAAGCAGTGGTGCGGAGTGTAAGGGTTTTGGATGTCTTTTTTTCTGATCATAGAGGTGTTTTGGTGGATTTGGGATGGGAGGGTCGGCCGAACAGGTATAAGAGTTATTGGAAATTGAATGTTCGGTTGCTTCAAGATGTTGAGGGGAGGGTCCTATTTGCACAATGGTGGAAAGGCTTATGGGAGGGGATGGAAGTCAATGGGGATGTGTTGAGATGGTGGGATGTGACAGCGAAGATGAGGATTCGAGAGTTCTATGTCCGACAGGGAAGGCACGAGAATCAGTTGGCTTATGGGCTTATTAGGTATCTTGAGGGGCAGTTAAGGGAGTATTATGAGAGAGGAAGGGGGGAGATGGGAGCCCTAGTGGCTGACATAGAGGGAGTGAAGGAATGCCTAATGGAAGTGCAAAATGAGAGGTTTGATGCGGCAAGGGTTTTAGGGGGGTTGGAGGAGGTCATGTGGGGTGATAGACCATCGGCGTGTGTCCTGCGAGGGCAGGGGCACCGGCGCGTTGCAATGGAAATGGTGGGTTTGAGAGTTCTTGAGGACATCGAGGGGTATAGGGAGGGACAAGATTTGGTGACGACGGAGGGGATGGGAGGGTATGTTGATGCTTGGCTTAGTGCACATATGAGGAGTGTGGGTGTGAGAGAGGGGGCTTTAAGAGAGACAGGGGGATGGGTGTGGCGTGTGCTGGACAGGGACGACAGGGAACAGTTACAGGGGCATATTGTGGAGGAAGAGGTGTGGACGGCTTTAATGAGTATGAGCAGGGGTAAGGTGCCGGGGATAGATGGGCTGCCTACGGAGTTTTACATACAGCATTGGGGAGTATTAAAAGATTTTTTGGTGCAATTATTTAATATCATAAAAGAGAGGGGTGCGTTGGGACCTTTGCAGGCGACAGCGCTAGTAGTTTTGGTGCCAAAGGGTGAAAGTCAGTGCACAGTGAGAGATTACCGGATGATATCACTCATGTGTGCAGACTACAAACTTTTTGCAAAAATTTTGGGAAATCGTATAAAAAAGGTCATTGGAAAGGTAATAGTGAGGGGTCAATATGGGATTCCGGGGAGATCAATGTATGAGGGGCATGGGGTTATTAGAAGGTTTATTGAGGGTCCGCAAGAGGGGGAACGAGGGGTATTGGCGTTGGATTGGAGAACGGCATATGACAGTGTCGAGAGGGAGGCTCTGTGGAGAATCATGGAGCGGCAGGGGTTCGGGGAGGACATTGTGAATTGGGCACGTACTTTATATCGGGGAGCTGGGATGTGTGTACAGATTAATGGGAGGGTGGGGTTGCATGTGAAAATGAGCAGGGGATTGAGGCAGGGTTGCCCATTGTCACAAATATTATTTGCATGTTTACAGAATCCGTTTTATAGGGCAGTGGAAAGGTGCATACAGGAGGGGGTAAGGGAGGACATACGAGGTGGGAGTCCCGGTATCATAGGTTATGTTGATGACACAACTGTCCTAGTGAGTAGGAGGGAGGGATTGGAGGGTCTGGAGAGAGTTATAGATGTTTTTGGGATGGCAACAGGTATGGCAGTGAATGTGCATAAATCAAAGCTCATGAGATTGGGTGAATGGGATGGGCGGGAGGGCGGGGGTGGGGGGGTGAGGTGGTGTGTCGTGGACTGGGTGAAAATTTGTGGAGTTGTTTATATGGGTAATGCTCAGATGGCGAGGGAGAATAATTCAAAGGGTGTGGTAGATAGGGTATTGGGAAGATTGTCAGGATTGAGGCCGACACATCTTACGCTACACCAGAGGGTCATTGTGGTCAATGTGCTTTTGTACAGCAAAATATGGCATGTGGCAGCTTTGTACCCTTTGGTGTATGGGGACGTCCGGAGATTGTTGAGCAGAGTTTTCCGTTTTATCTGGGGTTCGGATGCGATTGGTTGAAAAGGGAGGTTTACCTGGAGTTTACCTGGAGAGAGTTCCGGGGGTCAACGCCCCCGCGGCCCGGTCTGAGACCAGGCCTCCTGGTGGATCAGAGCCTGATCAACCAGGCTGTTGCTGCTGGCTGCACGCAAACCAACATACGAGCCACAGCCCGGCTGATCCGGAACTGACTTTAGGTGCTTGTCCAGTGCCAGCTTGAAGACTGCCAGGGGTCTGTTGGTAATCCCCCTTATGTGTGCTGGGAGGCAGTTGAACAGTCTCGGGCCCCTGACACTTATTGTATGGTCTCTTAACGTGCTAGTGACACCCCTGCTTTTCATTGGGGGGATGGTGCATCGTCTGCCAAGTCTTTTGCTTTCGTTAGTGGGTGATTTTCGTGTGCAAGTTCGGTACTAGTCCCTCTAGGATTTTCCAGGTGTATATAATCATGTATCTCTCCCTCCTGCGTTCCAGGGAATACAGGTTTAGGAACCTCAAGCGCTCCCAATAATTGAGGTGTTTTATCTCCGTTATGCGCGCCGTGAAAGTTCTCTGTACATTTTCTAGGTCGGCAATTTCACCTGCCTTGAAAGGTGCTGTTAGTGTGCAGCAATATTCCAGCTAGATAGAACAAGTGACCTGAAGAGTGTCATCATGGGCTTGGCCTCCCTAGTTTTGAAGGTTCTCATTATCCATCCTGTCATTTTTCTAGCAGATGCGATTGATACAATGTTATGGTCCTTGAAGGTGAGATCCTCCGACATGATCACTCCAGGTCTTTGACGTTGGTGTTTCGCTCTATTTTGTGGCCAGAATTTGTTTTGTACTCTGATGAAGATTTAATTTCCTCATGTTTACATATCTGAGTAATTGAAATTTCTCATCGTTGAACTTCATATTGTTTTCTGCAGCCCACTGAAAGATTTGGTTGATGTCTGCCTGGAGCTTTGCAGTGTCTGCAATGGAAGACACTGTCATGCAGATTCGGGTGTCATCTGCAAAGGAAGACACGGTGCTGTGGCTGACATCCTTGTCTATGTCGGATATAAGGATGAGGAACAAGATGGGAGCGAGTACTGTGCCTTGTGGAACAGAGCTTTTCACCGTAGCTGCCTCGGACTTTACTCTGTTGACGACTACTCTCTGTGTTCTGTTAGTGAGGAAATTATAGATCCATCGACCGACTTTTCCTGTTATTCCTTTAGCACGCATTTTGTGCGCTATTACGCCATGGTCACACTTGTCGAAGGCTTTTGCAAAGTCTGTATATATTACATCTGCATTCTTTTTGTCTTCTAGTGCATTTAGGACCTTGTCGTAGTGGTCCAATAGTTGAGACAGACAGGAGCGACCTGTTCTAAACCCATGTTGCCCTGGGTTGTGTAACTGATGGGTTTCTAGATGCGTGGTGATCTTGCTTCTTAGGACCCTTTCAAAGATTTTTATGATATGGGATGTTAGTGCTATTGGTCTGTAGTTCTTTGCTGTTGCTTTACTGCCCCCTTTGTGGAGTGGGGCTATGTCTGTTGTTTTTAGTAACTGTGGGACGACCCCCGTGTCCTTGCTCCCTCTCCATAGGATGGAAAAGGCTCGTGATAGGGGCTTCTTGCAGTTCTTGATGAACACAGAGTTCCATGAGTCTGGCCCTGGGGCAGAGTGCATGGGCATGTCATTTATCGCCTGTTCGAGGTCATTTGGCGTCAGGATAACATCGGATAGGCTTGTGTTAATCAAATTTTGTGGCTCTCTCATAAAAAATTCATTTTGATCTTCGACTCTCAGTCTGGTTAGCGGCTTGCTAAAAACTGAGTCATATTGGGACTTGAGTAGCTCACTCATTTCCTTGTTGTCATCTGTGTAGGACCCATCTTGTTTAAGTAGGGGCCCAATACTGGACGTTGTTCTCGATTTTGATTTGGCATAGGAGGAGAAATACTTTGGGTTTCTTTCGATTTCATTTATGGCTTTTAGTTCTTCCCGCGATTCCTGACTCCTAAAGGATTCTTTTAGCTTAAGTTCGATGCTTGCTATTTCTCTGACCAGTGTCTCCCTACGCATTTCAGATATATTGACCTCTTTTAGCGCTCTGTTATTCTTTTCCGTCGCCTGTAAAGGGAGCGCCTGTCTCTTTCTGTTTTACATCTACTCCTCCTTTTTCTTAGAGGAATAAGCCTTGTGCATACATCGAGTGCTACCGAGTTAATCTGTTCTAGGCATAAGTTGGGGTCTGTGTTGCTTAGTATATCTTCCCAGCTTATATCGGTTAGGACTTGGTTTACTTGGTCCCACTTTATGTTTTTGTTATTGAAGTTGAATTTGGTGAATGCTCCCTCGTGACTAATCTCCTTATGTCGGTCTGGGGCTCCGCGCATACATGACTGAACCTCAATTATGTTGTGATCTGAGTATATTGTTTTTGATATGGTGATATTTCTTATCAGATCATCATTGTTAGTGAAGATGAGGTCTAGTGTATTCTCCAGTCTAGTAGGCTCTATTATTTGCTGGTTTAAATTGAATTTTGTGCAGAGATTTAAAAGCTCGCGTGAGTGTGAGTTTTCATCAGAGCTGCCTCCTGGTGTTATTACTGCAACAATATTATTTGCTATATTCCTCCATTTTAGGTGCCTTAAGTTGAAATCCCCCAGGAGCAAGATGTTGGGTGCAGGAGCTGGAAGGTTTTCCAGACAGTGGTCAATTTTTAACAGCTGTTCCTGGAATTGCTGGGATGTTGCATCCGGAGGCTTGTAGACTATCACAATGACTAGGTTTTGGTTCTCGACCTTTACTGCTAAAACTTCCACTACATCATTTGAGGCATTTAGCAGTTCTGTGCAAACAAGTGACTCTGCAATGTACAAGCCAACCCCCCCCCCTTTTGCCTGTTCACTCTGTCACATCTGTATAGGTTGTAACCTGGGATCCATATTTCGTTGTCCAAGTGATCCTTTATGTGGGTCTCAGTGAAAGCCGCGAACATTGCCTTTGCCTCTGCAAGCAGTCCACGGATGAAAGGTATTTTGTTGTTTGTTGCTGGCTTTAGACCCTGTATATTTGCAAAGAAGAATGTTATCGGACTGGTGGTATTGTTGGTACTGGGGGGGGATTTTTTTTCCGGCATTAGTATCTGTATCTGTTGGTTTGGAGTGGAGGCCATCGACTGTGGTTCCACTCCAGGAATGACTGGATTTGGTGTACGATTTCTGCCATTTCCTGCCAGTTTTTTTTCCTTCTGGCACTAAAAAACCTCTCCCTCTTGAGTGGCTGTGGCTACCCAGGTTTTCCCATGGCCTGGATGTTTTGTATCTTTTTGTCCCCTTTAGATGGTATTGCCTGGCAATTTAAGTTATAGCACAGTCTTTCCTGTACTGAAGAGGTACACAGTTCAGGGTGAAAAAGCTTACAGGAAGGGAGTTTGCATTTTCCTGTTGTCATATGGGCATGGCATTTCCTAGGGTGGTCATAGTTGCACGTCCCATCTGTTTTTCCAGATTTCCCATGCCAGCAGATACGAGTGCATAGTATGTGCACAGGCTTGGTTTCCGTTTGCCTTGGGTTTCTGTGACTGTATTCCCTGTTGGTGCATGTTTCCCTGTCTTACTTCTATCCTCCCTAGCACCAACAATGGAGCTCCCACCATTTGTTTTTGGTAATATTTCCTCACTATTGCTAGTGGAGTCCTCTTGTTTGCTATTTCCTGCGGTATTTCTAGTTTGCAATATTGGTTTTATCTTATCTTTGACTACACTTGTTTCCTACTATGGCTTGTGTCCCTATGAGGTCATTCATATGTATTCCTTCCTGCGTATAATTCCCGACTACCTGGACAAAATCTCCAGCTTCACCATTACTGTCTCCAGGACAGCATCTCAGCTTCCCCATTACTGTCTCCAGGACAGCATCTCCAGCTTCACCATTACTGTCTCCCAGGACAGCACCTCCAGCTTCACCATTACTGTCTCCCAGGACAGCACCTCCAGCTTCCCCATTACTGTCTCCCAGGACAGCACTATCAGCCCCCCATTTACTGACTACTAGGACATCATCTCCAGCCTTACAGTTTCTGACTACATGGCCAGTATCAAGGGCAGTACCATTCAGCCCGGACTTTTTATGTTCCCATCTGTTGTAGAAAGCTTCCAGGTTTTCTATGAAAGTGGTAACACTTCCGGTGGCCTTGGGAGGGCTGGGGTTAATTCATTTGGAAAGAAGGTTGAAGTGTGTATATGTGAAACATGGGTTGCTAAGGGCTCGGGGGGAAGGGAGTGGAGGGTTGGGGATGCTGCAGGGAGATCTTCGGAGATGGTGGAAGGGACAAGATTTGAGAGATGGTGAGGAGTTGTTGCGTCTATTGATGATGGTCAGAGAGCCGAGAAACATGCGGGTAGAGTCCATGGAGAGGAAGATATGGCCTAGGGTGGTAGTGGCAACGGAAGGAGTGTACCCGATGTATGCATGGGAAGACATTTGGGGTCGATTAAAAGGGTTACGCATCCGGCCACGCGTGAGGGAGGTAATGTATAGGTTTCTTCACGGAATATTGCCGTCTGGGGTTGTTTTACGAAATAGGCGAATAAGGGAGGGTGGGGAGTGTCAGGTTTGTGGGGTAGATGAATCAGCTTTTCATGTAGTTTATTTTTGTGAAAGCCTAGGGATTGTGTGGGAATGGTTAGGGAAAGTAATCCGGTATGTGGGGGGGGGGGGGGAAGGGTTGTCGGTTGTGAGAGCGCTCAGTTTAGATGTAGGTGGGGTTGGGGTAAAGGTTCAAAGGGCAGTGGCTTACTTAGTGGTTGATTTTGTGTATATATCATGGGCAATGAGAGACAAAGGGGCGGAGGAACGTAGGATGGCTATAGCAGCATCCTTTTATAGAACAAAGTGTCGCAACAGGGAAATATATGGTAGGAGGTGGGAGAGGGATTTCTCGGAGGGCTACAGGGACTTTCTTTTGAGGGATTTATGGTCTTTATAAGCGGTCAGGGGCATGAACGGGCTGGCCTTCCCGGGGGGGGGGGGGTTGTGTGTGTTGCAGAGGTCGATTGTGTGAGTGTGTGTGGAATTGTGTGAGGAAAGGATGTTGAGGTGATATTCAATGTGATATTCAATGTAATGTCTTGGTGTTATTGTGAACACCGATGATTATAATTTATCTAAGGATTCCTTCATGTTTTGTAAGGATGTACATAAGCATGTTAGTATATAAGCATATTTTAACCTGTAATTATACATGTCTACCTATATATGAGCAATGTAACTTGTCATAATAATGAGGTTTCATACCTGTTTTTTAACTAGTGGAACGTTTTGGTATTGTATATAATGTAAGATCTTGCCTGGGGTGTTTTTGCTTATGTATTGTTACAGATGTTTTTTCACATTTTCATTATATATGTTCAAGTGAATGAGTTTTTGATCTTGTGTATAGCCAGGTGAAACTGGTCAGTTTTTCACTGGGGGGGGGTAGGAGTTTAAGTAATCTCTGCAATAGCAGGTCATGTGATACACATGTCATATTTTAGATGTCTAATGTTGTCCATTCTCTGTAGGATGTGATGTATAGATTATCTCCGACAGTGTAAATAATCTGTCTGCTGGAGGGAATAATGTGTAAATTTATTTATTATTGTGGTAGGTTTGTGTATAGCGTGTTTTTAGGGTGATATATTATAAGACGCTAATTACCATCAATGACTGTTGGTGGTTATGAGTGGTGATGGCAGACACAGTTACTAGGCATATGGGGGGGGGGGGGTGTAGAGGTGTCAGCGGTAGTGTCTTAAACCCACCACCGTGCACGATATTAATTATTACCATAGGGTATATGAGGGTAGGGTGGATTGTGTTCTATGGTGGATGTGAGCCATCAGGTTCAGACATTTCTTGTATTATAGTGTCAGGCGTTTAGCTGGCTGGATTGTGTTTATATATTTTGTCATTGAAGTTTTTAATGCTTTTATAAATGTATAAGTATAAGAGATTTGTCACTGTGTATCTAAGGTGAAAGTGGCACGTTTTTCATGGGGGGGGGAAGTGTAAGCTTTACTGGGTAGGTTCTATCGTTTTTTATATGACCACCTTCTCATGTGAAGCACAGTACGTACAAGCGGTGTTTGATTTGAGTGCAGCAGCCAGTTCTGTCATTATATATGTGCTTCTTCAGTACTGTGTAGTCACAGTTGATTATTGTTCACTGCCTGTATCTTGTTACATATTGCTTATGTACCCATATATTTTTGTACCTGAGTTTTAAATAAAATATAAAAAAGAATGGCACCCAGGTGTTTCACATGTGTCGTACTCAACTTTACACCTGGTGGATAGGGGTCCATGAGCTACAACTAATATAGTGTAGCACAAGGAATGTAGTGGAGGACAATAGCAAGTGTTGCTCCAGATTAGGTACGGTAACTGGGACAGGTGTGGCTGGTTTTGTGTGTACACTCACCTACTTATCTTAAGTGGTTACAGGGGTGGAGTGTGTGTACTAACTTATTTGTGGTTGCAGGGGTCGATTCACAGCTCCTAGCCCTGCCTCTTTGCTGGTCGTTACTAGGGCCACTCTCTCCCTGCTCACAGTGTGTGCGTGTACTTGTACTCACCTAGTTATGTTTTCACAGGTTGATTCATGGCTCCTGGTCCCGCTTCCAAACTCTAATCGACAGGTTTCACTGATTTCTGGCCTCTAGTGCCTGATCATCTCTATTCTTAAAGCTGTTTAGAACCTATATGAGGCCTGGTCATGGGCCGGGCTGAGGGGGTGTTGACCCCCACAACACCCTGCATCTAAAGCAGTCCACTTGCCACCTAATACATGAAAAAATGTTTGAGTTCCCTGAGTTTTTCCTCGTAGCTGATTGTCTAAGTTGCAACACTAATCTCCTTACAAACCTCTTTATTTTCTCCAATTTCTTCATGTACGTGACAAGGTGCTGGCTCCATGCTGGTTCCGCATACTCCAAGACGGGCAGAATGTATATTGCCGGTGTAAGCAAGTCTATTGAGCTACAAGTTTATAAGTTTTTAGGT
>NC_069460.1:5444017-5469017 GCF_026875155.1 Cherax quadricarinatus
ATCCCCAAACCACCACAAAACACAAACCCCCACAAAAAAAACCACACCCCCCCAAAAATAAAAAACCCCCTACCACCACTAAATTTTCACTACCACCATAAAATTTACCCCAAACCCCCCACAATAAAACCCCCTACCACCACAAAAAACCCTACCCCCCACTAATTTTTTTTCCCAAACCCCCACTAAAATTTCACTACCACCACAAAAAAAACCCTACCACCACAAAATTACACACCCCCCCAAAACCAAAACCCCCCACTAATTACCAACCCCACTTTTTAAACTACCCCACTAAATTACACACCACCACTAATAAATTTTCCCCCAAACCCCCCTAAATTACCACTACCCCCCACTAAAAATTACACTACCCAAAAAAAAAATTATCACACCACCAATAATTTACCACTACCACCACTAATAAATTTTTAAATACCCCCCCACAATATTACACACCACCACAAAAAATTTCCACTACCCCACTATATTAACACTACCGCCAAAATTTCACACCACCACTAAATCCCCAAAAAACCCCACTAATATACACTACCACCACTAATATATCACTACCACCACTAATATAACCAATCCCCCTTATTCACACCCCCCCAAACCACTACCACCACTAATATTACCACTACCACCACTAATATTATCACTACCACCACTAATATTACCACTACCACCACTAATATTATCACTACCACCACTAATATTATCACTACCACCACTAATATTACCACTACCACCACTAATATTACCACTACCACCACTAATATTATCACTACCACCACTAATATTACCACTACCACCACTAATATTATCACTACCACCACTAATATTATCACAAACGCCACTAATATTATCACTACCACCACTAATATTACCACTACCACCACTAATATTATCACTACCGCCACTAATATTATCACTACCACCACTAATATTACCACTACCACCACTAATATTACCACTACCACCACTAATATTATCACTACCACCACTAATATTACCACTACCACCACTAATATTACCACTACCACCACTAATATTACCACTACCACCACTAATATTACCACTACCACCACTAATATTATCACTACCACCACTAATATTACCACTACCACCACTAATATTATCACTACCACCACTAATATTACCACTACCACCACCACTAAAATTACCATACCACCACTAAATTATCACTACCACCAACTAATTTATCACTACCACCACTAAAATTACCACTACCACCACTAAAATTAACCCCTAACCAACCACTAATATTTTCACTACCCACCACTAATATTAAACACTACCAACCCTAATAATTACCACTACCGCCACTAATATTACCACTTCCACCACTAATATTTTCACTAACCGCCCCACTAATAAAACCACTACCACCACTAATATTATCACTACCACCACTAATATTACCACTACCACCACTAATATTATCACTACCACCACTAATATTTCACTACCACACTAATTTATCCAACCACCAAATATTACCACTACCACCACAATATTCTCACACCACCCCACTATATTATCACTCCACCACTAATATTCCACTACCGCCACTAATATTAATCACTACCACCACTTTAATAATTTTTCACAACCACCACTAATATTAACCACTACCACCAAATAATATTACCACTACCACCACTAATATTAAACACTACCACCCTATATTATCCTACCACCCTAATATTACACTACCAAACTAATATTTCACACCCCCACTTATCACTACCAAAACTAATATTAAACCCACCCCACTAATATTACACTACCACCACAAATTTACACTACCCCACCACTATATTTCCAAAAAAAAAAAAACTTTAAAAACCACCCATAATATTACACAACCACCCCAATATTACACTAACCCCACTAATATTACCACACCACCACAAAAATTTAACACCCCACCACTAATATATCCAAACCAAAACCCCTAATATTACACTACCACCCCTAATTAACACTACCACCACTAAAATTATACTACCCACATAAATTTTCACTACCACCACTAAAATTTCACTACCCCCCTAAAATATCACACCCCACCCCTAATAACCCTACCACCAAATATACACTACCGCCACTAATAAAACACTACCACCACTAATATTAACCCCTCCCCCACTAATTTACACACCACCACAAAAATTTCACTACCACCACTAATTTAACTAAAACCCCCACTAATATATCACACCACCCTAATATTACACAAAACCCCCCTAATATTAAACACACCCCATAATATTATCACTACCCCCACAATATACCCCTACCCCACTAAATTTCCCCACCCCACTAAAATTTTCACACCACCCTATATTATCACTACCACCACTAATTTCCCCACCCCCCACTAAAAACACACCACCACTAATATTACACTACCCCACTAATATTTTCCACCACCACTAAAATTATCCTACCACCACTAAATTTTTCACACCCCCCACAATATTTCACTACCCCACTAATATAACTACCACCACTAATTTTCACACCCCACTAAAAATTATCACTACCACCACTAAAATTTTCCCTCCCCCACTAATAATATCATAAACCCCACTAATATTACACTACCACCCTATTTACCACACCACCCAATATTACACTACCACCACTAATAATCACTACCCCCAAATATTACCCCTCCCCACTAATATACCCCCTCCACCCTAAAATTTTTTCACAACCGCCACTAATATTTCCACTACCACCACAATATTACCCCACCAAAAACAATATTACCCCTAAAACCCCCACTAATATACCACACCACCACTAAATTACCCCACCCACCACTAAAATTACCCCTACCACCCCTAAATTTCCACCCACAAATAATATTACACACCCCACTAATATTACACTCCCCCCACAAATTTTACCCCTCCCACCAACATATTTCCTACCACCACTTTAACCCCACCACCACTAATATTATCACTACCGCCACTAATATTACCACTACCCCCATAATTACCCCACCGGGGCCCCTAATATTACCCCCTAACCAAATATTACCACTACCACCACTAATTTACCCCTACCCCCCAATATTACCCCAAACCCAATAAATTCACTCCCCCCACTAATATTTTAAAAAAACCAAAATACCCCAAACCCCAAATAATTTTACCACACCACCAAAAAATTACCCCCCCCCTAATATACCACTCCACCACTAATATTTCCCCCTAACCCCACAATTTACCACTACCCCCCACTTTTATATACCCCCCCTTTTCCAACCCCCCCAATTTAAAACTACCACCACAATATTACCACACCACCACCTAAAAAAATATAACCCCAAACCCCCACTAAAAATTACCCCTACCACCACTAATATTACCACACCCAACTAAAATTTACACTACCGCCACAAAAATTACCACTTCCACCAAATGTTACCACTACCACCAACTATTACCACTACCCCACAAAAACCACTACCACCCCCAAAAATTTATCACACCGCCCTTTTTACCCTCCCACTAATATTACCCAAACCAACCCCCCTAATTCCCTTAAAAAAATTTTACTACCACCACAAATTTAACCCCACTAATAACCCCAATAAAAAAATTACCACACCACCACTAAAAAAAAATAAAACCACTAAAACCCCAAAATAATACCCAAAATTTCCAAAAAAAAAAACCACACCACCACTAATATTACCACTAAACCAACTAATTACCACACCCCACAAAAAAACCACACCCCAAAAAAATTTCCACTCCCCACTAAATTAAACCCCACCCCAAATTACCACTACCACCACTAATATTACCCCTACCACCACAAATTTTCACTCCCCCCCATTTAAATTTCCACTACCCACTAATATACACACCCCCACAAATTCCAAAAAACCAATAATATTACCACACCACCACTAAATTTACCACTAAACCCCTTAAAATTTTTTAAAATATTTTAAACCCCCAAAACCCCAATATTACCACACCACCATAATATTACCCCAACCCCACTAAATTACCCCCTTCCACCAAAATTTACCCTACCCCACAATATTACCACTACCACCAAAAAATTTACCCACCCCCCACAATATTCCCCCTACCCCACTAAATTACACAACCCCCACTAAAATTTACCACTACCCACCTAAATACCCCAATCCAAAAATATTCCACAACCACCACTATTTAACCACTACCACCACTAAAAATTTTAAACCCCCAAAAAAATAACCAAAAATATTACCACACCACCACTAATATTTTAAACCCCTAATTTTTTCCAACCCCCATAAAATTTCCACTACCACCCTAAAATTACCACTAAAACCCCCAACAATAAAACCACTACCACCCACTAATTTTACCACACCCCCACTAATTTAACCCCTTTCCCCACTAATATTACCACACCACCACTTTTATCACTACCCCGCCACTAATAAATTACCAAAAATACCTACCCCCACTAATTTACCCCCACCACAACAATATTACCACAAACCC
Source organism: Cherax quadricarinatus (assembly GCF_026875155.1). Lineage (NCBI taxonomy): Eukaryota > Metazoa > Arthropoda > Malacostraca > Decapoda > Parastacidae > Cherax > Cherax quadricarinatus. The sequence goes on from NC_069460.1 coordinate 5,448,568, forward strand.
TAATATTACCCAAATACCAAACCCCTAAATTCCCCACCCCATAAATTACCACTACCCCCACTAAATTACCACTACCCCCTATATACCCCAAACCAAAAAATTTCCACTTCCCCCCCAAACCACTAAACCCCCATATATTAACCTTTTACCCCAAAAAATTACCACAACCCACCACAAAATTTCCCCAACCACCAAAATATTCCACTACCCCATAAAATCCTAAAAATTACCACTTTAACCAAAATTACCCTACCACCACAATATTACCCTACCCCACAATAAAATTTCCACCCACCACTAATATTTCCACTCCAAACCCCAAAAAATACCCACCAGAACTTTAACCCCCCCAATTTAAATTAACCCTTTCTTTACTAAATTAACACTCGCTTCCCCCCTTTAAAATTAACCCCCTCCCCCCACTTTAATATTTAACCTCCCCACCACAATATTAACCCTTTCCCCCATTTAATTCCCCAAAATTTCTCCACCATTTAAATTTCCTTTCCTTTCCCCCAAAATTTAAACCCTACCCACCATTTTAAAATTAAACCCCTTCCAAAAATATTAAACCCCATATTTAAAAAACCCCTCCACCATGTTAATATTAACTCCTCTCTTCAACCATGTTAATATTAACTCCTGTTTTCCATCATGTTAATATTAGCTCCTGTCTTTCCCCACGTCAATATTAATACCTGTCTTCCTCCACGTTAATGTTAACACCTGTCTTCCCCATGTTAATATTAGCACCTGTCTTCCACCACATTAATATTAACACCTGTCTTCCCCACGTTAATATTAACACCTGTCCTCCCCACGTTAATGTTAACACCTGTCTTCCCCACGTTAATATTAACACCTGTCTTCCCCACGTTAATATTAACACCTGTCTTCCCCTTACATTAATATTAACATCTGTCCTCAACACCCGGCTGTTTAACAATTTCAGCTTCCCTTCTTGACATGTTACAGGTATTAGGGTCGAGTTTGTGAGTGTTATGCGTGATTTTACCGCCCTTATTGTGGTTTATGTCTGGTCGTTATATCTCAGGTCTGTGTTGTTGTTCTCTCTCTCTCTCTCTCTCTCTCTCTCTCTCTCTCTCTATCTCTCTCTCTCTCCCCTCTCTTCTCCTCTCTCTCTCTCTCTCTCTCTCTCCCCTTCTCTCCTCTCTCTCTCTCTCCTCTCTCTCTCTCTCTCTCTTCTCTCCTCTCTCCCTCTCTCTCTCTCTCTCTCTCTCTCTCTCTCTCTCTCTCATCGAGGGCTTTGAGTCATGTCTCTCATTAACGTGAGTAGGAAAGTTGAATGTTATGAACAGGTTAATTAAGCGTGTTTTTAGCCTGACAGGGTAAAGGTCAGGGTATCCCCTGCAAGGTGAGGGGATACTGGAAAGTTGCTGGGGGATACTCAGGGAGAGTTGCTAGGGGATACTCAGGGAGAGTTGCTAGGGGATACTCAGGGAGAGTTGCTAGGGGATACTAGGGAGAGTTGCTAGGGGATACTCAGGGAGAGTTGCTAGGGGATACTCAGGGAGAGTTGCTAGGGGATACTCAGGGAGAATTGCTAGGGGATACTCAGGGAGAATTGCTAGGGGATACTCCCGGAAAATACCTGGAGGGTATTCCGGAGGTCAGCGGTCTGTGAAATGTCCTCAGTGGAAGACACTGTCACGTAAATTCTGGTATCGTCAGCAAAGGAAGACACGGTGCTGTGGCTTACATCTCTGTGTCAGATATGAGGATGAGGAACAGGATGGGAGCAAGTACTGTGCCTTGTGGAACACGGCTTTTCACCGTAGCCGCCTCGGACTTTACTCTATTTACTATTACTCTCTGTATTCTGTTAAGAAGTTATAGATCCATCTACCTACTTATGTTATTCCTTTATTGTGCGCTATTACACCATGGTCACAATAGTCGAAGGTTTCCATAAAGTCTGTGTAAACTATATCCGTATTGTGGTTTGTCCTCACGAGCTTCCAAGACGATGTCATAATGGCTCAGTGATGTTGCTGTGGTGTGTGGTGGTGATGTTGATGTGGTGTGAGGTGGTGGTGATGTTGATGTGGTGGTTGGTGGTGGTGATGTTGATGTGATGTGTGGTGATGGTGGATTGTTTGATGTGATGTGTGGTGGTGGTGATGTTGCTGTGGTGTGTGGTGGTGATGGTGATGTGGTGTGAGGTGGTGGTGATGTTGATGTGGTGGTTGGTGGTGGTGATGTTGATGTGATGTGTGGTGATGGTGATGTTGATGTGATGTGTGGTGGTGGTGATGTTGCTGTGGTGTGTGGTGGTGATGTTGATGTGGTGTGAGGTGGTGGTGATGTTGATGTGGTGGGTGGTGGGGGTGATGTTTTATGTGATGTGTGGTGGTGTGTGATGTTGATGTGATGTGTGGTGGTGGTGATGTTGATGTGATGTGTGGTGGGTGGTGATGTTGATGTGGTGTGTGGCGGTGGTGATGTTGATGTGATGTGTGTGGTGGTGGTGATGTTGATGTGGTGTGTGGCGGTGGTGATGTTGATGTGTGTAGCGGTGGTGATGTTGATGTGATGTATGGCGGTGGTGATGTTGATGTGGTGTGTGGTGGTGATGTTGATGTGATTTGTGGTGGTGGGTGATGTTGATGTGGTGTGGTGTGGTGATGTTGATGTGATGTGGGGCGGTGGTGATGTTGATGTGATGTGTGGTGGTGGTGATGTTGGGTGTGGTGTGTGGTGGTGGTGATGTTGATGTGGTGTGTGGTGGTGATGTTGATGTGATGTGGGGCGGTGGTGATGTTGATGTGATGTGTGGCGGTGGTGATGTTGATGTGATGTGTGGTGGTGGTGATGTTGATGTGGTGTGTGGCGGTGGTGATGTTGATGTGATGTGTGTCGGTGGTGATGTTGATGTGATGTGTGTCGGTGGTGATGTTGATGTGATGTCGTGGTATAAGGTGATATGGTTACTAGTTTAATCACCTATTTCTGATTGCAGGAGTCGAGTCACAGCTCCTGGCACTCGTGTGTTGGTCTGGTGTGATAATGTTACGAGGTTGGCTATTTAAATGGGGTTTAAAGCCTATCTACTACATAAACAATAACTAAGAACTAAATTAATAATTCCAGCATGAGAAGCAACATGTTAGTTGCCATGTTGCTTCGCATGGCAACATAAACAGCATAAAAACCATGACAAACACAGCAGTATCATCATTTAAAACAACAGATATTAGTTTGTTTTATAAACCTGCCTAAAAAACACACAAATTAATCTAACTTTTTATGATCCCAGTGATCAATAAACAGTTTGATGGTACTTGTGTATATACATTGTGTATATACACTCCTCTCAGTGTATATACATTGTGTATATATACTCCTCTCAGTGTATATACATTGTGTATATATACTCCTCTCAGTGTATATACATTGTGTATATATACTCCTCTCAGTGTATGTACATTGTGTATATATACTCCTCTCAGTGTATGTACATTGTGTATATATACTCCTCTCAGTGTATGTACATTGTGTATATATACTCCTCTCAGTGTATGTACATTGTGTATATATACTCCTCTCAGTGTATATACATTGTGTATATATACTCCTCTCAGTGTATATACATTGTGTATATATACTCCTCTCAGTGTATATACATTGTGTATATATACTCATCTCAGTGTATGTACATTGTGTATATATACTCCTCTCAGTGTATGTACATTGTGTATATATACTCCTCTCAGTGTATGTACATTGTGTATATATACTCCTTCATTTGGATATACATTGTGTATATATACTCCCTATTTTGTATATTACTTTTTGTGTATATTTTATCCTCTCGGTGTATATACTTGTGTATATTTATTTCCTTCAGTTGTTTTTTTCCCTTTGGTGATATATACTCCTCTAAGTGTATTTTACTTTGTATTTTAAAATCCTCAAAAGTGTTTACTTTGGGTGTATATACCCCTCAAAAGTGTAATAATTGTGTATTATGCTCCTCAAAGGTATTACAATTGTGCTATATACTCCTCTAAGTGTATAAAAATTGTATTTAATTCCTCTAAGTGTATATACTTTGTGTATATTTATTTCCTCTCGGTGTTTATTCTTTGGGGGAATATACTCCCTCCGTGTATATACATTGTAAATTTACCCCTTCTAAGTGTTTTACATTGTTTTTTTATTTCCTCTCAGTGTATTTACATTGTGTTTATATCCCCTCTCGTGTATATACATTGTGTATTTATACTCCTCTCAGTGAAAAAAATTTGTGTATATATACTCTTCGTTTATTTTACACTGCCAGTTTTTTATACCTGCCAGTTTTTTATACCCCGTGTTATAACCTTTTTCAGCTTTTTATGAACTTTTTAAATTTTGTTGCCCAGGAAAGACATGAAAACCCTTTTAATGACCAAAATGAGTGGATGGGTTTTTAAAAACCTTCCCCTCCTCCCCCTCCCCCTTTCCTTTCTTCCCCCCTTCCTCCTCCTCCTCCCCCATCCTCCTCCCCCTCTCCTCCCCCCCTCCTCCTCCCCCCCTTCCTCTCCTCCTCCTCCCCCTCCTCCGCCACAGTACGGTATTTCAAAAATTACCCAAAGGTTTCTAGGTTTTTCAGTTTTGCCTGTAAAATTCTTGGACAGGTATATTGGGGAGCTCCCTAAAAAAAAGCAGGGATTGACGTCTTTTGAGTCCCCTGGGGTAGGTGAGTGTTGGTGGTTTTTCACCTGTTTTGGTAAAGTTTTTAGGTGGTAGTCACCTTTTTTTTGGTGAGTGTTAGGTGTAGTCCCTGTGGGGGTTTTTTGTGTTTGGGTGGTAGTCCCTGTGTAGGTGGTGTTAGGGGGGAGTCACCTGTTTTTGGTGATTATTAGGGGGTAGTCCCCTGCGTAGGTTTTGTGCTAGGTGGTGGGCCCCGTAGGTGTGGGGAGGTAGTGCCCTTTGTGTGGGTTTGTGTGCTAGGTGGTAGTCCCCTGCGTGGGTGGGGCTAGGTGGTGGGACCCCCGGGTAAGTGTGTGCTAGGGGTTTTTGGTTAACCTGTGTAGGTGTTGTTTTAGGTGGTGGGGTCAAATGGGGGAGGGGGAGTGTTTAGGTGGTGGGTCCCCTGGGGTAGGTGAGTGTTGGTGGTAGTCCCTGTGTAGGTGGGGTGTTGGGTGGTAGTCCCTGCGTAGGTGTGTGCTTTTGTGGTGGGAACCCCTTGTGGGTGTGGGGTTAGGTATGCCCCTGTGTGGTGTGGGCTAGGGGGGTAGTCCCCTGGGTAGGTGTGTGTAGGTGGTAGCCCCCGCGAAAGGGGGTGTCCCTAGGGGGTAGTCCCTGTTTTGGTGAGGTTTTGGGGGTTTTGGTAGTCAAATTGTAGGTGAGGTTAAAATTGGGTTTTAAACCTGCGTGGTGTGTGCTGGTGGTAGCACTTGGTCGTGTGTGTTAGTGGGTAGTCACCTGCTAGGTGGGGCTGGGTTTGGTAGTCCCCTGCGTACGTGGGTGCTAGGGGGTTTGTCCCCTCCCGGTATGTTGCGGGTGCTAGGGGGTTTTTTTGGGGGGGGGTTTTCCACTTTTGTTTTGGTGTGTGCTAGGTGGGTAGTCCCCTGCGTAGGTGGGGTGTTTGGTGGTAGTCACCTGCGTAGGTGTGTGCTAGGTGGTAGTCACCTTTGGGGGTTGTGTTTTTGGTGGTAGTTCCCTGCGTAGGGGGTTTTTCTGGGTGGTATCCCCTGTGTAGGGGTTTTTTGGGGGTTTTAGTCCCCCTGGGGTAGGTGTGTTAGGGGGGTAGTCCCCTGTGTAGGTGAGTGTTTAGGTGGTAGTCACCTGCGTAGGTGTGTGTAGGGGGTTTGTCACCTGTGTAGGTGGTGCTGGGTTTTGGTAGTCCCCTTTAAAGTAGATGAGGTTAGGGGGTTTAGTCCCCTGGGGAGGGGAGGGGTTAGGTGGTAGTCACCTCCCCGTTGGTGTGGGGCTAGGTGGTAGTACCTGTTTTTGGGTTGTTAGGTGGGAAAGCCCACCTTTGTAGGTGAGTGTTGGGTGATAGTAACCTGTGAGGTGTGTGCAGGGGGTTTGTCCCCTGTGTAGGTGTGTTAGGGGTAGTCCCCTTTGTGGTGGGTGTTAGGTGGTAGTCACTTGTTGGTGTTTTGCTAGGTGTTAGTCCTGTGTGGGGTGTTTTAGGTTTTTGTCACCTTGGGGTGAGTGTTAGGGGGTTTGTCCCCTGCTTTGGTGTGTGCTAGGTGGTAGTAACCTGTGTAGGTGTGTTTTTGGTGGCAGTCACTTGGTAGGTGTGTGCTAGGGGTGTAAAATGATTTGGTGGTGTTAGGTGGGTCACGGGCCAAGAGCCCTGAGCTAGTTGGTAGTCACCTCCCGTAGGGGTGTGCTGGTGGTAGTCCCCTGTGTAAGGGGTTTTTTTTATAGGGGGTTTTGTCACCTCTGTGGGGTTTTTGTGCTAGGTGGTGGGTCACCTTTGTAGGTTTGTGCTTTTTTTTGGTGGGTCCCCCGGTGTAGGTTTTGTGTTAGGTGGTGTCCCCGGGTTAGGTGTATGCTGGGTTGGGGTAGTCCCCTTTGCGAAGGTGTGTGTTAGGGGGTTTAGTCCTGTGAAAGGGGGTGCATGGGGGGTTGTCCCGGGTTTTGGAGTGTTAGGTGGTAAGTTTCTGTGTAGGTGTGTCCCTAGGTGGTAGTCACCTGCTTTGGTGTTTTCTGGGTTTGGTAGTCCCAGGGTGTAGGTGTGTGCTAGGTGGTAGTACCTGGGGGTGTTTTGTTTGGGGGGGTAGTAAACCTGGTAGGTGTTCCCTAGGTGGTAGTCCCCGGTAGTGTTGGCTAGGTGGTGGGTCACCTGCGTAGGTGGGGTGCTAGGTGGTGGGTCCCCTGCGTGGTGTGTGCTGGGTTTGGTGTAACCTATGTAGGTGTGGGGTTGATGGTAGTCCCCTGCGTAGGGGTGTGCTAGGGGGTTTAAGTCCCCTGCTTTGGTGTTTTGTTGGGGGGTTAGTCACCTGTGTGGTGTGCCCCTAGGGGTAGTCACCGCAAAGGTTTGTGCTGGGTTTGCTAGTCCCCTTTTGTAATTTGTTTTACTAGGTGGTATTTCACCCCCTTAGGTGTGGGGCCTGGTTTTGGTTTAGTAAACTGTGTGGGTTTTTTTCTATGTGGTAGTCACCTGTGTAGGTGTGTGCTGGGTGGTAATAAACCTGTGTGGGTTTGTATGCTGGGTGGTAGTCCCCTCCCGAAGGGTGTTTTTTAGGTGGTGTCCCCTGTGTAGGTGTGTGCAAGGGGGGAAAGTCACCTGTGTAGGAGTTTGCTGGGTTTGGTAGTATCTGTGTAGGTGGGGTGCTAGGTGGTAGTCCCCTGCGTTGTGGGGGGCTCCGTGGTAGTCCCCCTGTGTAGGTGTGTTTTAGGTTGTAGTCCCCCGCGTAGGTGTGTGCTAGGTGGTGGGTCCCCTTTGTGTAGGTGGGGGGTTAGGTGGTAGTTTGTGTGGTGAGTGTTGGGTTTGGTTTTTCCCCCCTTTAGGTTGGGGCGGGTTGGTATTCACCTGTGTAGGTGTGTGTTGGTTGGTAGTTCCCTGATTTGGGTTTGGTTTTTGGGGGTAGTCCCCTGTGTAGGTGAGTGTTAGGGGAAATCCCCTGTTTTGGTTTGTGCTAGGGGGTAGTCACCTTGTGGGGTGTTTTAGGTGGTAGTCACCTGGTAGGTAAAGTGTTAGGTGGTGGGTCCCCTGTTTAGGGGGGTTTTTGGTGGTAGTCTCCTGTGTGGGTGTTGGGGCTAGGTGGTGGGCCCAACCTGCGTAGGGTTTTGTGCTAGGTGGTATTTCCCCTGTGTAGGGGGGTGCTAGGTGGTTGTCATCTGCGTAGGTGAGTGTTAGGTGGTAGCCACCTGCTTTGGGTTTGAGTGTTGGTGGTAGTCACCTGCGTGGGTTGGTGTGCTAGGGGTTTGGGTCCCCTGTGAAGGTGAGGGGTTAGGTGGTAGTAAACCTGTGTAGGTGAGTGTTAGGTGGTGCCCTCCTGGGGAGGTGTGTGGGGGGTTTGGTAGTCCCCTGCGTAGGTGTGTGAGGTGGTATTTCACCTGGTAGGTGGGGGGGCTAGGTGGTAGTCACCTGGGTAGGTGTGTGCTAGGGGTAGTCACCTGGTAGGGGGTTGTGATAGGGGGTTTAAGCCCCATGTGTAGGTGTGTGCTAGGTGGTAGTCACCTGCGTGGGTGTGTGCTAGGTGGTATTTCACCTGCGTAGGTGTGTGTTTGGGTGGTGACACCGGGCTTTAGGTGTGTGCTAGGGGGGTAGTCCCCTTATGTGGGTTGTGTGGAAGATGGTAGTCACCTGGAAAGGTGTGTGTTTAGGTGGGGTCCCCTGGGTTGGTTTGTGTGCTGGGGGGGGTTTTTAGTCACCGGGTGTAGGGGTGCCCTTTGTGGTGGGTCACCTGCGAAGGTGTGTGCTAGGTGGTAGTCACCTGTGTTTGGTTTTTGTGTTAGGGGTGTACCTGCGTAGGTGTATGGATGGTGTCCCCTGCGAAAGGTGTTTTTAAATGGTGGGTCCCCTGTGGGGTGGGTGCTAGGTGGTAGTCCCCTCTTTTAGGTGTTTTGCTAGGTGGAAAGTCCCCGTGTGGGTAAGTGTTAGGGGGGTGGGTCCCCGGGCGTAAGGTGTGTGTAGGTGGTAGTCCCCTGCGTAGGTGTGTTGGGTTGGTGGGAGTCTCTGTTTTGGTGTGTGCTGGGGGGTTTGTCAATTGCTTTGGTGGGTGCTAGGTGGTAGTCCCCTTTGTGTAGGTGTGTGTTATTTTTGTAGCCCCCTGGGGAGGTTTTGTGCTAGGGGGGTAGAAACCTGTGTAGGGGGAAGGTGTTAGGGGGTTAGCCCACCTGTGTAGGTGAGTGTTAGGGGGAAAGAAACCGGCGTAGGTGTGTGCTAGGTGGTAGTCCCTGTGTGGTGTGGTTAGGGTGGTATTTAAACCTGGTAGGTGAGTGTTAGGGGGTTTAAGTCCCTGTGTAGGGGAGTGTTAGGGGGTTTAGTCCCCTGTGTAGGTGTGTGCTAGGTGGTAGTCCCCTTTGCGTGGGTGTGTGCTAGGGGGTAGTCACCTTTTTGTAGGTGGGTGCTAGGTGGTAGTCACCTCCCGTAGGGGGTGTGTTAGGGGGGTCCCACCGGTTTAGGTGAGTTTTGGGTGGTAGTCACCTGCGAAAGGTGTTTTGTTTGGTGGTGGGTCCCCTGTTTTGGTGAGTGTTAGGTGGTTGCCCCTGGGTAGGTGAGTGTTAGGTGGTATTTCCCCTGTGTGGTTTGTGTGAGGGGGTTGTCACCTGCGTGGGTGTGGGGTTTGGTGGTAGTCACCGGGTGTAGGTGGGTGCTAGGTGGTTGTCACCTGGTAGGTGAGTTTTTGGGTTTGGTTTACCCCCTGCGTAGGTGAGTTTTTGGGGGGGTTTAGTCACCTGCTTTAGGGGGGGAAAAGGTGGTAGTACCTGGTGGGTTTGAGTGTTAGGTGGTAGTCCCCCTGTTTTTGGTTTGGGAAAGTGTTAGGGGGTAGTCCCCTGCGTAGGGGGTGTGCTGGGTTGGTAGTCCCTGTGTGGTGGTTTAGGGGGTTGTCATTTGAGTGGGTTTTGAGTGTTAGGGTGGTACCTGTGTGGGTTTGGTTTTGGGTGGTGTCTCTTGTGTAGGGGGTGTGTTGGTTTGGTATTTCACCTGCGTATTGGGTGTGCTAGGTGGTTTGTCCCCTGTGTGGGTGGGTGTTTGGTTTTGTCCCCTCCCGTAGGTGAGTGTTAGGTGGTTCCCCCTGCGTAGGTGGTGTTAGGTGGTAGTCCCCTTTGCTTTTGGGTTGTGTGCTAGGTGGTAAGTCACTTTTGTAGGTGGTGTTAGGTGGTAGTCACCTGTGTAGGTGAGTGTTGGTGGTAGTAACCTGTGTAGGTGTGTGCAAAGGTGTTAGTCCCTGCGTAGGTGTGTGCTAGGGGGTTTTGCCCACCTGCGTTGGTGTTTTGCTGGGTTGTAGTCCCCTGTGAAATTTGTTGTGCAAAGTTTTTTGGTACCTGCGTAGGTGTGTGCAAAGTGGGTAGTCCCTGTGTAGGTTTTGTGCTGGGTGGTTTGGTCACCTGCGTGGGTGTGGTGTAGGTGGTAGTCACCTGCGTAGGTGTGTACTAGGTGGTGTCCCCCTGGGGAAGGGTTTGTTTGCTAGGTGGTGTCACTAAAAAAAGGTGTGTGAAAGGGGGTTAGTCACCTGCGTAGGGGGGTGTGCTAGGTGGTATTTTACCTGCGTGGGGTTTTTTGTCCTAGGGGGGGTATTTCCCCTGTGTAGGTGTTTTGTAGGGGGTTTGGTCACTTGCGTACTTTGTTTGTTAGATGGTGTCCCCTGCGTGGGGTTTTTTGCTAGGTGGTAGTCCTGTGTAGGTGTGTGCTAAGGGGTTTGTCACCCCCCGTGGGGGTTTTTTGCTAGGTGGTAGTCCCCGCTTTGGTTTTGTGTGGGTTTGGTTTAGTCACCCCCCGTAGGTGAGTGTTGGGCATTATTAACCTGCTTTAGGTTGGGGATTTTTGTTTTTAAACTGATTTACTTGATTTAAATTTGATGTCCGGTACCATGGAGACTGAACACACAACAAAACAAAACACACAACACCCCACACACACACACCCCACAACACACACCAAACGGGGCCAGGAGCTGATTTCTCGACCCCTGAAAAACCAAATTTGGTGAGTAACCACACACCCACTCCCCAAAACAACATTACATACACAACACTCCCCACACACACAAAACCCCACCATCCCCAACACACAAACCCACACACTACTCCACACACACATAAAACAAAACCCAACCACCCACACACACACACCGCACGCCACACACCACATACACACCACACACACACAACAACACACACACAAACAACACACACCCCACCCCACCCACACACACACCCCATACACACACAACAGGGCTCGGACTCGACCCCGCCCCCTCAATTTGGTGATTTAATACGGGAAGGGAGTAAGTGACCTAGTAGCGCCCGTGAAGAGGCGGGCCAGGGGCTTTGACTCGCCCCCGGGAAAACCTCAAAAAAGGTGAGAAAAAAATAGGTTTTCCCAAAGGGCCCTAAAATTTTACTAAGGAGAAACAATTTACTTGGGGTTAGGGCTTATCAAGGGGACCTTAAAAAACAAAGGGGTTTATCTCCTAAAAGGGGGGCTAAAAGCCGATATGGGGAATTTTGGGGAAAAGGGGGTAGGGGCCCTTTAAAGGGGGAAATTTTTAAAAAGGGGTGGCATTTGATTTAAAGGGTTTAAGGGGGTTTAAAGAGGGGAGCAAAATTCTAAAGGCAGAAGTTTTCCTAAAAGGGTTAGGGGCCTAGGAAGACTTTTTCGTCAAGGGGAAAAAACCCTGCCAAAAAGGGGGGGGTTGAGCGTAAAGGCCCCAAAACATCTGTTTAATTTCACACTTGGCCCTTTTTTAACTCCATCTGGCCCATTTTTACTCCCCACCTAGCCATTTAACTCCACCCCCCTGGCACCCTTTTTAACTCCATCCCTGGCAATTATTTAACCCCACCCTGGCCCCTTTTTAAAATCCAAAAACGGCCCCTTTTTAAAATCCATTTCCTGGCCCCTTTTAAAATTAAAACTCCCCCACCGGGAAAACCTAGTTCAATGCATCCCCTTGCCCCTTTTTAAGCCCAAAACCCTGGCCCTTTTTTTTTTTAAACCCACTACCGACCCCTTTTTAAAACCTCTATCCCCTTGGCACCTTTTTTAACGTCCCCCTAAAACCCAAACAAGTTTTAAAGGGATCCATCTAATGTAGTGGGGGAAGGGGGGAGTGAAAAGGGGAAGGAGAGAAGAGAGGGGATCACGGGTTTCACTTCATTCTCTTTAATAATTAAATCACGTGCCCCCCCCACCCACCCACCCACACCCCACACACACCACACAAAACCACATACACAGCACAAAAACAAAACGCAACACCAACACCACACACACACACACACACAAAAACACACACACACACACACACACCACACACCACCCCAAAAACACCACACACACTTACCACCCCCACATACACACACACACAAAACCCCCACACCACAAAACACAAAACCACAAAACCACACACAACCCCCAACACACACACACTTAAGTGGGGGAACCCCCGGGAAAGGTTGGTCAGGTCAAAGAAGGTAGGGGGCACCCAAAGGACATGAGACTTACCTTAAACGCACAACCCACTTTCCTTTTCATTTCAAAATTTAAACCCCCACAAAAAATTTTCCAAACACCAATTACACAAAAAATTTACACACTAAACACCCCACACACACCCCAACACAAAACACACACACACACACACCCCACACCACCAACACACACCACCACACACACCACACACACACTTTACCCAGACACACACACACTCCCCCCCCCCCACGAAAATTCTCCTATTCCCTGACCTTCCCCTCCCTCGATACCCTCCCCCCCCCCCTTTCCACCCCAAAAAACCCTCCCCCCCCCTCCCCATTTCAGCCCCCAAATAGCCACTTTTCCTCCCCCTATTTTTCCCCCCCCACACTCTAAACCAAAACCATACAATAACTACATAAGGTTTCCCACTCTGAGGCAATCAGGATAAAACAAAAATGGGTTGCCAGAGAAACAACAAGGGAAAAACCCAAGGGAAAAAGGGGGAGGAAAATGCAAAGGAAGATTGGGCAGAGAACTCCTTAAAAAAAAATCATGAATGGGAAAAGGGAAACTAGAAGAAAATTAGTGAGAATGGGAAAAAAAGGTAAAATTGGGAAAATGGCTAGGGGATGAAAGAGAAAGAGGGGGGGGGGATAAAAAAAAAAAATTTAAAAATTAAAACCCCCCCCCCCCCCCCCCCCCCAACAAAACTAAAAAGGGGGGAACATTTTGGGAATTGGAAAAAAGAGGAATTTTCTAAACCCCGCCAAAAAATAAAAAGGGGGAAAAGGAGGAAAGAAAAAGGGGGGGGGGGGCCCCAACTGATGGGAAAATGCTTTTATCAGAGGAGACTGTTTGCAAATGAAAGGCTAAGCTTTATGTGGAGGCCCTAACGACAACAACAGAGCCAAGGAAGCGAGGGGGGAAAAATTTACAGGCCACTGAGCCAAGTAAAATTTTGCCCGTGAAACTGATGAAAAGGAAGCTGCAGTTGGGGGAAACCAAATTTTAAAAGGAGGGGATACCATGGTTTTTCAGTGGGGGAATGAAAAAGGGGGAGGTCGTCTTTGTGTATGGGCTCCGGAAGCGAAGGGGAAAAAATATGAAGGGAAGGGAAAAAAAAGGGGGAAAAAAAAAAAAACAATTGAATAGCATCATGAATGAAAAGGAGAAGACGATATGACCCAGCTGGAAAAATTTTCGGGGGGAAAGGGGGGTTTGTAAAAAAAAAAAACCCCGGCCCGTTTAGAGTGGGCTTTAAGGGAGAAGGGGCTGGACCCGGATATGCAGGGAAAGCACGGATTAAAGGGGGCATGACGGGGTACAGGAGGGGGTATCTGATGGAAGAAAAAACAAGGAAAAAAGGAAGGAAAATGAGAGGATTGGGACAAGGCGAAAAAGGGGGAAGAAAAAAGGGGGGTGGAGAGAAGGACAGGAGTTTCCCCGACCCGGAAAAAAGATCTAATTAGCCCCTCACAACTTTCTATAGAAACCTCCCCAAACCCGGTTTAACCCCCGGGGCAACCAAACACTCTAATCAAAAACACCCATGCCACATTTCCCAAAGCCCCCCCCCACTACATTACAAACTCCACCCCCACAGAAAACCCCAGTTCCTTAACCCGGTCTTTCCCCCTTCCCCAACCCCAAAATACTTCCAGACCCAGTCTTAGAAAAAAAGGGTTTAAGGTTTTGGTTACAAATGCAGAAAGGAATAACAAACAAGTATGGGAGTGGGGCCCAAAAAATCAAAGGACACCCCAGACATAATTTGCATCACAGAAAAAAAAAACTCACCGTTAAAAAACAGATTCAAACCTTTTCCCTCCGGTTTTTTTAAAACTTCAGGAAAGAAGAGGGAGGAGGGGGGGAGGAAAGGGGTTGCATGCTCATTAAAACAGTGGGGTTTTGAGGAAAAAAGGAAGGAATGGATTTGGGTGGGCGAAAGGGGTAAATTAGTAGGAACAATCCCGTCTGAGGGCAAAAGGTTTATAATTGCAGTAATGTACAAAACCCCCCCAGAACCCGCAGGGGGGCCAAAAGAAGAAAACGATGAGAGCAACAGAGCAATGATCAACACTAGCCCGGGGGGCCCGGAGGCACAAAATGGGGGGAAAACAAAGTTACTAGTTAAAGGGTGTTTTAAACACAAGGGGGATTTTCTGGGAAAAACCCGGAGCCCCATGGGGGTTTCCGGGAAAAATGGAGGCCCAAAATGATGGATTTTGGGACTGGAGAACCTCATGCATCAACATGTTTTGAGACACTACCAGGAGAGAGGAGAGGATGAACCAGCAAGGTTTTTGGGCCTTGTTTTTCCCATGGTAAATTCGGACATCGAGGGTATCTTTTATGAAAAACCCCCGGGGGTAGTGATCCTGTGGTTCTGTTTCTTCGACTTAAAAAAATTTAGCTCCAAGTGGAGAGGTTGCCCGGAATAGGTTGGGGAAAAAACCAAAAAAACCCCAAAAGGGGGGAACTACTCAGCAAGAGGGAAATTCCTTTTAAGACATTCGTGGGGGAGGGGAAATGACAGGAAAAAGTACAAGAAATTTTTGGGCTATGTAGCAAAAAAAATGCAAGGAGGCAGAGGAGAGGTTTTTTTCCAAAAAAAACAGGGAAAAAATGGGGAAAAAAACAGAAGAGTCCTTGGGTTAAACCCCAAAAGGGGTTTTTAGGGAAAAACTAGGTGTTACTAGAGAATGGGAAAAGGGGAAAGAAAGGGCAGAGAACTTTTAGGAAAATTTAAAAAATTTAGCGAAGGGGCCAGAAAAAAAAATTTTCCCCAAAATTTTTAAGGGGGGCTTGAAAACTTTTTGAAAAAGGCATTTGGGATCAAAAGTAAAGACTGACCCGAAGCTGTTTACGCCCTTTGGAGGAAAAAAACGTCAAGGACCCGGTAATCAGGGGCTTTAGGGAAAGGGGGATGGGGAAATTTACAAGAAACGACCGAGGGGGTAAAGTCAGGAGCTCAACAAAAAGAAATTTAAAAAGGTATTTTTCAGTGGAAAACCGTAAGGGGCTCCAAGAAATCAGAACAGGGGGGGACCCAGAAGTGCGGGTGGGTGGTAAATATAAACCAAGGAGGGGTGAAAAAGAAGCTTTCTATGCGAATTGAACGTTTAAAGGCTGGGGGGCCCGACAAAATCTCTCCTTTGGGGGGCCCTTTAAAAAGGGGCAGGGGATTTCTGGGTGGCCCCTTAACAAAAATCTTCAACACAAAACCCTTTGAAACTGGGGAATCCTGAGGTATGGAAAATGGAAAAAGTAGTCCCAATTTTTTTAAAAAAGGGAAAACGACATTGGGCACTAAAACTACAGACCTGATTTTCTAACGTTTAGTATCAAAAGGGCCCTGGAGAAAAATTTATCAGGAGGGGAGTGGTTTTTTTGGGCACCTGGAAAGAAACAAGTGTAAAAATTGACAACCAGCCGGTTTCAGGGGAAAGGAAAAAACCCCGTGTAAAAACCCACTAGGTTTTATGACAAGGTGACAGAAGTAGCAAGGGGAGAGAGGGGGGGGATCAAATGGTATTTTTGGCTGCAAGAAAGGGTTTCGCCAGTTCCTCACAAAAAGGTTACTGCAAAAAGCTAGAGGACCCGGGACACATAACAGGAAAAAGGGATTTCAATGGTTTAGAGAATATCTGCAGGGTGGAAACAACAGTCATTGGGACGCGACGGGTTGTCAGGAAATGGGGGCCTTGACAAACGGGGGGGGGGGCCACAGGGGGTCGTCCTAGGACCTGTGCTGTTCTTGGTATACGTGAACGACATAACGGAAGGGATAGACTCAGAAGTGTCCTTGTTTGCAGACGATATGAAGTTAATGAGAAGAATCGAATCGGACGAGGATCAGGCAGGACTACAAAGAGATCTGGAAAGGCTACAAGCCTGGTCCAGCAACTGGCTCCTTGAATTTAACCCTGCCAAATGCAAAGTCATGAAGATTGGGGAAGGGCAAAGAAGACCGCAGACACAATGTAGTTTAGATGGCCAAAGACTGCAAACCTCACTCAAGGAAAAAGATCTGGGGGTGAGTATAACACCGAGCATATCTCCTGAGGCGCACATCATCAGATAACTGCTGCAGCATACGGCGCCTGGAAAACCTACGGATAGCGTTCCGATACCTCAGTAAGGATTCGTTTAAGACTCTGTACACCATCTACGTCAGGCCCATACTGGAGTATGCAGCACCAGTTTGGAATCCACACCCAGTCAAGCACGTCAAGAAATTAGAGAAAGTGCAAAGGTTTGCAACAAGACTAGTCCCAGAGCTACGGGGTTGTCCTATGAAGAAAGGTTGAGGGAAATCGGCCTGACGACACTGGGGGCCAGGAGGGTAGGGGAGACATGATAACGTCATATAAAATACTGCGCGGAATAGACGAGGGGGACAAAGACGGGATGTTCCAGAGATGGGACACAGACACAAGAGGTCACAATTGGAAGTTGAAGACTCAGATGAATCAAAGGGATGTTGGGAAGTATTTCTTCAGTCATAGAGTAGTCGGGCCATGGAATAGCCTAGAAAGTGATGTGGTGGAGGCCAGGAACCATACATAGTTTTAAGGCGAGGTAGATAGAGCTCAGGGGGCAGGAGAGAGAGGACCTAGTAGCAATCAGCGAAGAGGGGGGGCCAGAGCTGTGACTCGACCCCTGAAACCCACAAATAGGTGAGTACAAATAGGTGAGTAAAACACACACACACACACACACACACACACACACACACACACACACACACACACACATACACACACACACACCCCACACACACAAAACACACCCCCAACACACAACACACACCACACACACACACACACACACACACACACAAAACACACACCACACACACACACACACACACACACACACACACACACACACACCCCCAAAGGGGAAAAACAGAAATAATAGGAAGACCAAAACGAGTCCTTGTTTACCCGAAGGTGTAGGGAGGCAAAAACTAAGTGCAACAGAGAATAAAAAGGTACAGGAGGCATAGGACCCAGGAAAACAAGGAGATTAGTTGAAGAGCCAGAAACGAGTATGCACAGATAAGGAGGGAGGGGCCCCGCGACAGTATGAAAACGACATAGCATTGAAAGTCAATCTGACCCGAAACGCTGTATAGCCACATTAGGAGGAAACAACAGTCAAGGACCAGGGGATAAGGCTGAGGAAAGAAGGTGGAGAACTCACAAGAAACGATCAAGAGGTATGTGAGGAGCTCAACACGAGATTTAAGGAAGTATTTACAGTAGAGACAGGAAGGACTCTGGGGGACAGACCAGATGGGGACACCAGCAAGGAATACACCAACAAGTGTTGGGACGACATACATACAGATGAGGAGGAGGTGAAGAAACTGCTAAGGGACATCGTTTACCTCAAAGGCAATGGGACCGGACAACATCTCTCCGTGGTTCCTTAGAGAGGGAGCAATATGTTGTGCGTGCCACTTACCACAATCTTCAACACGTCCCTGGAAACTGGGCAACTACCTGAGGTATGGAAGACGGCAAATGTAGTTCCCATTTTTAAAAAGAGACAGAAAAGAGGCACTAAACTATAGACCTGTGTCATTGACGTGTATAGTATGAAAAGTTAGGGAGAAGATTATCAGGAGAGTGGTGGAGCACCTGGAACGGAACAAGAGTATAAATGCCAACCAACACCGATTCATTGAAGGCAAATCCTGTGTCACAAACATTCTGGAGTTATATGATAAAATAACAGAAGTAAGACACGAGAGAGAAGGGTGGGTTGATTGCATCTTTTTGGACTGCAAGAAGGCCCTTTGACACAGTTCCTCACAAGAGATAGTGCAGAAGCTAAGCATCAGGCCATATAACAGGAAGGCACTGCAATGGATCAGAGAATACCTGACAGGGGGGCAACAAGGGTCATGGTACGAATGATGTACACAGTGGCACCGTGACGAGGGGGGTCCCACAGGGGTGGGTCCTAGGCATGCATTTTTGGTATATGTGAACGACGTATGGGGGGGTTTTAGACCAAAGGCCCCTGTTTGCGATGATGTGAATTTAATGGGGAAAATTTAAAATCAATGAGGCAGGCAGGATTTTAAAGAGCCCTGGACAGACTGGACACCGGGTCCAGCAAGGGCTTTTCAATTTAATCCTCAAATGAAAAAATCATGAAGATAGGGAAGGGGCACAGAAATCACAGACAGATATAGGCTAGGGGGCCCAAAGACGAAAACCTACCAAGGAGAAAGATTTGGGGGAGTATAACAGGGGGGGGGAAGTCCCCGGGAAGCACACAAAATCAATAACTGCTGCAGCATATGGCGGGGGCAAACCGAAAACAGCTTTCCGATCCTTAGTAAGGAATCATTCAAGCACGTACACCGTGTATGTCGGGGGCCATACTGGGTATGCGCACCTGTTTGAACCCCCTTGAAAAAAGACGTCAAAAAAACTAGAGAAAGTAAAAGGGTTTGTGACAAGGTTGTTCCAGAGCAAAGGGGAATGTCCTATGAAGAAAGTTTAAAGGGGAAAAATGGGCCCCTGACGACATGGAGGACAGGGGGGAGACATGATAACGACTATAAAATTCTCGTGAATAGAAAAGGTGGACAAAGAAAGGATGTTCCAGGGGGGCCAGAAAAAAGAGGCCAAAATTTGGGAAAGTTGAAGACCAAATGGTCAGAGAGATATTGGGAAGTATTTCTTCAGTCAAGATTGTCAGCAGGGGGAATACCTGGAAAATGACGTAGTGGGCAGAACCATCACTTTTAAGACGATTTTTGAAAAAGCCTGGGCGGGGAGAAGAGGGCCCAGTAAAAACCCGGGGTGAAGAGGGGGCCCCCCAGGAGCTAAGATCGACCCCCGCAACCACAAATTGAGACAAATAGGTGAGTACACAAAACACACACACCACAGTACAACAAAATGAAGAAGCAGTGGAAATTTTTATTCCCAAGGGGGAACTAACAAAGGGAAAACCAGAACGAGCCCCCGGTTTTCCCCACGGTGTAAGGAGGCAAAAACAAAGTGCAAAGAGAAAGGAAAAAAAATACAGAAAGGAGAGAACACACAAATAAGAATCAGTCGCAGACCTGAAGGTAGCACAGGTAAGGAGGGAGGCCCAGCGACGTAAAAAATGAATGCATCGAGAATCAAGACTGACCCGAACTTTTATAGCCCAAACAGGAGGAAGACAACAGTCAAAGACCAGGTATCAGATTAAGGACAGAAGGTGGGGAAAACCCCAAGAAAAGATCAGGGGGTATGTAGGAGCTAACAGGGGATTTTTAAAGGGAAATTTTTTTTCAGTGAGACAGGAAGGGCTGTGGGAAGACGACAAAGGGGCATCAAGGGAATAACCACAAGTGTTGGATGACATACGAAAACTGAGGGGGGAGGGAAGAAGCTCTTAAAAAGACCTTGACACCCAAAGGCGATGGGACAGGGTAACATCCCCCATGGGTCCTTGGAAGGGGCAGAGATTTCTGTGGTGCTCTAAACCCCAAACTTCAACACATCCCCAAACGGGCAACTACCTGAAAAGAAACAGCTAATGAGTCCCCATATTTGAAAAGGAACAGAAACGAGGCACTAAAAAACGACCCGTGTCTCTGAAGTATTGGGCAAAGTCAAAGGGGAAAAATTATCGGAGGGGAAATGGGCGAAAAACCTGGAAAAAGGGAAAAAGTTATAAATAAAAAACCTGGGTTCATGGAAGGCAAACTTGTATCACAAAAACCCCCTGGAGTTTTATGACAAGGTAACAGAAGTAAGACACGAGAGGAGGGGTGGGTAGATTGCGTTTTCCTAGATTGTAGGAAGGCCTTTGACACAGTTCCCACAAGAGATTAGTGCAGAAGCGGGAGGATCAGGCGCATGTAAAAGGGAGGGCACTGCAAGGGATAAGGGAATACCTGACAGGGGGGCAGCAACGAGTCTTTGGTACGTGAAGAGGTATCACAGTGGGCGCCTGTTACGAGCGGGGTCCCACAGGGGTCAGTTCTAGGACCAGTGCTATTTTTGATATATGTGAACCGAAAATAAAGGAAGGAATAGACTCTGAAGTGGTCCTGTTCGCAGATGATGTGAAAGTTGAATTAAGAATTAAATCGTACAGGATGAGGCAGGACTGCAAAGAGACCTGGACAGCTGGACATGTGGTCCAGTAACGCTTCTCGAATTCAATCCACCCAAATGCAAAGTCATGAAGATCGGGAGGGGCCAAAGAAGACCGCAGACAGAGTATAGGCTAGGTGACAAAGACTACAGACCTCACTCAGGGAGAAAGACCTTGGGTGACCGTAACCACCGAGCACATCACCGGAGGCACACATCAACCAAATAAA
>NC_069460.1:5476517-5478271 GCF_026875155.1 Cherax quadricarinatus
TTAAATTGTATAATGTTTCCTCCTCTCCAGATCCTTCAGGTTGTCCTCGAGGATTTCAAAACGAAGAACTAAGAACCCAGGTGTTTACAGCAAGATACGTCATATGGTGATGGTCAAGGCTTCTGGCAGGAGAATAGAGCAGCAGCAATAGTTGACTGGATGCTCAAAAGGAATTCTCTTTTGGAAGGGTTGGGGAAGTGGAACTGAAATTGTATGTAAATACCGATAAGACAAAGTAAATGACACTTATATGCGATGGATACATTTATTAACACCAATGTTTGGACCACATAGAACTTCGTCAAAACAAATAAAGCGTCTGTGAGGGTGAGACATGGTCATTAATAAAGCTGCCCGCTACATCTACATGGCATGGAAGGGTTGAGGAAGAGTACTAGGGCCAGATTTTCTTAGAAATAGCATGTATCTTATGAACTAATAAAATATATTAATGTAAATTAACTTTGTATATATTCTGCAATAAAACTTTTGTCTTATCTAACTTTGATAAGATTACATAATATAATGTTGCATATATTACCCTTAACTGATCTAAAGTTCACTTGAATTAGGTAGTACGCTTTAACATAGATAACATTAAAATTTCAAACTAAATTTTCCAAGCACTCAAGCAAGGCTCCAAAGTTAGAAATTTTGAGAAGAGCTTTACTGCACTCCGGAACAAAGACACCATCAATGTGCAACTGTTAGCACTTAGCCACTGGCTACACCACTTTTATATACCAAGACAGTGAGCACCATCATTTACAGCAACTCTGCTGCATCCCACCTAAAGGGTCTGCAATAATCTAGATACATTGTAATGTAGCTTTACGTATGTTCTACCTGTCACCGAATTTGGAGGTTCTTCTGCCCCTCACAGCCTGACCTGAGGCTAGGCTATCCTGATGACCACCTGATCAACCAGGCTATTTGTGCTAGTGGCTCGAAGGCCCACCACTACCATCTGCAATTTTAAAAGAAAGCTGTCTATTTTCTTCTTGAAAACCTCTGTCTTAGTTCTGACAGTATTTCATATATCTGCTGGTAAATACATTGAAGTTTTAGGCCATGGATGTTGACAAAGTATCCTCTAATTTTAACAATGGCCCACTGTTCATCACTGGGCCATGGATGTTGACAAAGTATCCTCTAATTTTAACAATGGCCCACTGTTCATCACTGGGTTTATTAAACACTTTCTCCTTCATCTTTGACCCCAGTAAACTACTATAACAGTGTAGACGTTAGGAACAAGACCCTCAAACACCTAAGAACATAAGAACATAAGAATGGAGGAACACTGCAGAAGGCCTACTGGCCCATACAAGGCAGGTCCTTATCAAAACGACCTCTACCCAAAGCTACCCAAGAATTAACTCCCGTAAAAATAATCCATAATGAAAAGGGCCAAGTCAGCAAATTGAAGTCTCCTCCAGTCTGTTG
The DNA here is from genome assembly GCF_026875155.1 of Cherax quadricarinatus. Taxonomy (NCBI): domain Eukaryota; kingdom Metazoa; phylum Arthropoda; class Malacostraca; order Decapoda; family Parastacidae; genus Cherax; species Cherax quadricarinatus. The sequence goes on from NC_069460.1 coordinate 5,477,964, forward strand.
TTAGCCCTCAGAGTTACACATTCAAATGAGCTACAAATATACCAGAGATTATTTCTTGAACATAAGAGCGATGCACTTTGGAAAAATTGATGAAGACACTGCAGATCCCGACTAAATGCAAAGATTAAAAATAGATAAACAGGAATATATCGAGTCAATCATTCAAAAATAACATGGCAGGATAGAAATTTAACTTCCCATCCCCCTCCCCCTCCCCCCAACCTGGTTGAACAGGCACTCAACAGAAAAGCCTGTGTTGTGTGTGTGTGTGTTTTTGGTGTGTGTGTGTGGTGTGTGTGTGTGTGTGT
>NC_069460.1:5478771-5508771 GCF_026875155.1 Cherax quadricarinatus
AACCCCAAATTTTTAAAACCGCTTCCACATCACTTGAAACTTTGTTATTTGAATCTGTGTAGCAACAGAAGCTACTATCCACTAACGGTTTGACACTTTGAAATATTAAAGATTTCAGGCTTCCTCTCGACTTTTTTTAACTAATAACTCTGGTTATCACTCGTAGGATTGTTCACTGACGTTGTCACTACCACTGATTACTGCTAGCAGTTGTTGCACGCCTTAAAAACCACTAAATCTCGGAGCCTTGTGACCCACGTCTGCTGACTGACTGTGTGTGTGTGTGTGTGTGTGTGTGTGTGTGTGTGTGTGTGTGTGTGTGTGTGTGTGTGTGTGTGTGTGTGTGTGTGTGTGTGTGTGTGTGTGTGTGTAGTGTGTGTGTGTTGTGTGTGTGTGTGTGTGTGTGTGTGTGTGTGTGTGTGTGTGTGTGTGTGTGTGTGTGTGTGTGTGTGTGTGTGTGTGTGTGTGTGTGTGTGTGTGTGTGTTATATGTGTGTGTGTGTGTGTGTTTGTGTGTGTGTGTGTGTGTTGTGTGTGTGTGTGTGTATGTGTGTGTGTGTGTATGTGTGTGTGTGTGTGTGTGTGTGTGTGTGTACTCACCTAGTCGAGTCCGAGCTCCTGGCCCCGCCTCGTCACTGGTCGCTACTAGGTCACTCTCCCTGAACCATGAACTTTATCATACCTCTGCTTAAAGCTATGTATGGATCCTGCCTCCACTACATCGCTTCCCAATCTGTTCCACTTCCTGACTACTCTGTGGCTGAAGAAATACTTCCTAACATCCCTGTGGTTCATCTGTGTCTTCAACTTCCAACTGTGCCCCCTTGTTACTGTGTCCAATCTCTGGAACATCCTGTCTTTGTCCACCTTGTCAATTCCTCTAAGTATTTAGTATGTCGTTATCATGTCCCCCCTATCTCTCCTGTCCTCCAGTGTCGTCAGGTTGATTTCCCTTAACCTCTCCTCGTAGGACACACCTCTTAGCTCTGGGACTAGTCTTGTTGCAAACCTTTGCACTTTCTCTAGTTTCTTTACATGCTTGGCTAGGTGTGGGTTCCAAACTGGTGCCGCATACTCCAATATGGGCCTAACGTACACGGTGTACAGGGTCCTGAACGACTCCTTATTAAGATGTCGGAATGCTGTTCTGAGGTTTGCTAGGCGCCCATATGCTGCAGCAGTTATTTGGTTGATGTGCGCTTCAGGAGATGTGCCTGGTGTTATACTCACCCCAAGATCTTTTTCCTTGAGTGAGGTTTGTAGTCTCTAGCACCCTAGACTGTACTCTGTCTGCGGTCTTCTTTGCCCTTCCCCAATCTTCATGACTTTGCACTTGGTGGGGTTGAACTCCAGTAACCAATTGCTGGACCAGGTCTGCAGCCTGTCCAGATCCCATTGTAGTTCTGCCTGGTATTCGATCGAATGAACTCTTCTCATCAACTTCACGTCATCTGCAAACAGGGACACTTCGGAGTCTATTCCTTCCGTCATGTCGTTCACAAATACCAGAAACAGCACTGGTCCTAGGACTGACCCCTGTGGTACCCCGCTGTGTGCGTGTGTATGCGTGTGTGTGTGTGTGTGTGTGTGTGTGTGTGTGTGTGTGTGTGTGTGTGTGTGTGTGTGTGTGTGTGTGTGTGTGTGTGTGTGTGTGTGTGTGTGTGTGTGTGTGAGAGTGTGTGTGTCAGGTCCCTGTTGATGGAGAGAGAGAGACAGGGTGGAGGAGGAAAGATGGAGGGGAGAGGGGAGATACTGGAGAGAGAGAGAGAAGACATAGTGGGAAAGGGGAAGATGGTTGGGAGAGAGATGGTGGGGAGGAGATAGATGGTGGGAAGGAAAGAGATGGTGAGGAGGAGAGGAAATAGTGGGGAGAGGGGAGATGGTAAGCTACCTAGGGAGGAAGTGGGAGGAAGTATGAGAGTGGAGGGGCATGGTGAGGGGGAAAAAGGGAGTTTAGGATGAGGGGGCAGAGGAAAGGGTGGGGGTGACAGGTGGATGAGGGAAGCGAATGGTGTGAGAGGGAGGGAGGGAGGGAGAGAAGAGGGAGGGGAAGGGAGGGGAGAGGAGGAGGAGTGTATAAGAGGGGAAGAAACGAGGCAAAGACCCCCTCAGGCGACGTGAGGGGACACTGGCAGGTTTTACCATTATTACCACATAGGGGTCGATGGGTGAGGGGAGAGGGAGGGGAGTGAGAGTATCGAGGGGACAGAGGGGCGGAGGTGAGGGGAGAGGGGTAACTGAAGGAAGAGGGGAGGCTTGAATATGAGTGAGTTAGGGTGAAATACTGGGAAAAATGTAAGGAATGGAGAGAGAGAGGGGAGAGAGAGAGAGAGAGAGAGAGAGGGGAGAGAGAGAGAGAGAGAGAGAGAGAGAGAAGAGAGAGAGAGAGAGAGAGAGAAGAGAGACAGAGAGACAGAGATAGACAGACAGAGAATGACATTACTGGTGTTGATAAAGATGGGATGGGAAGGCAGGAAGGGAAGAGAGAGAGAGAGAGAGAGAGAGAGAGAGAGAGAGAGAGAGAGAGTGACAGGTGATGGGCAGTGGCCAGAGTGAAGGAGGGAAGGGGAGGCAGAGTCCGACCTGCCAGGAAAAGATGATAAAGCGGAGATTGAAAAGGCAGAATGAGAGAAGTAATGGAGATTGGAGGAGGGGAAGAAGTGGAAAAATGAAGGAGCAAGGGAATGCTTGATTTGGTTTGAACGTTGCCCACTGTGTGTACTCACCTATTTGTATTCACCTATATGTGGTTGTAGGGGTCGAATCATAGCTCCTGGCCACGCCTCTTCACTGATCGCCTCTAGGTCCTCTCTCCCTGCTCCATGAGCTTTGTCAAACCTCGTCTTAAAACTATGTATGGTTCCCGCCTCCACTACGTCACTTTCTAGGCTGTTCCACTTCCTGACAACTCTATGACTGAAGAAATACTTCCTAACATCCCTTTGACTTATGTATAGGAGTCTTCAACTTCCAATGGTGATCCCTTGTTACTCTGTCCCATCTCTGGACAAGAAGAATATGAACTGTGACAAAATATTGAAAATAGTAGAAAGAGAGAGAGATAGACAGAGACCTGGTTGTTATGAACAGAAAACTGTCGCCAAACATCATATATATACGAAAAATTTTGAGTGTTATATACACTGGCGAACTGGAAGACACTAGGTGTCCAGTACATGGCTGGAGACGTGATATATATATATATATATATATATATATATATATATATATATATATATATATATATATATATATATATATATATATATATATATATATGCCCTTCGACTTGCCGCCCCTATTCTCGCCCAACACAGGTGTATTTGTGGCAGTGAAGCAGCAGACCGATTCGGGTACCATGGTCTTGTGTGCCGTAAATCCGAGGGAAAGATTGCAAGACATGAGGAGGTTAATATCATTATCAAGAGGAGCCTCACAACAGCCGGATGCCCAGCAGTAAGGGAGCCACCGCAACTATGCAGATCTGATGGCAGCCAGAAGCGTCCAGATGGTATCACCCTTCAAGCCTGGACAGACGGTAAGCAGGTGGTGTGGGACTACACATGTGCATCTACCTTCGTTGATACCTATATCCAATACACCAGGGAGGAAGGAGGGGCAGCTGCCAGCTTCAGGGAGTCCCAAAAGTCTAGAAAATATGGAGAACTTGCCCATCATTATATGTTTGTTCCCATAGGCTCAGAGACCCTTGGCTCATGGGGAAAGAATGCATCTAAATTCCTTAAGAAGGTAGGCAAAAGACTCATCAGGGTAACTAGGGATCCCAGGGCAGCTACTTTTCTGTTCCAGCGACTCAGCACTGCCGTTCAGAGGGGTAATGCCTCCTGTATTTTGGCACACACCCCAGCTCTAAGGAGCTGGATGAGATTTTCGCCTTATAATCAGTGACAAACACGTAACGTAACAATATGTACTAGACATGTATCTCTCACATCTCATGTACTGTATATGTCATCTTTATATCAACACTGTATCTCTTAAACCTTTTGTACCATATTATGTAATAAAATATACCTATTGGTAAAAAGGAATGAAAAGATGGGGTGGCAGGGGAAGTGGAATATTCAAACGGCTTCAGGAAGAAATCCAAATATTCTTTCTTGAAGCCTTTTTATCCATATATATTATATATATATATATATATATATATATATATATATATATATTATATATATATATATATATATTATATATATATATATTATATATATATATATATATATCACAGTAAAATACACACAAACACACACACACACAAACACACATACACACATACAAACACACACACAAACACACACACACACACACACAAACACAACACACACACACACACACACACACACACACACACACACACACACACACACACACACACACACACAACACACACACACAGCCTGTATTAATCAGCATCAAAACACAAATGAGGAAAAGGCACTCGAGCGAGATAACAGGGAGAGAAAAAGTAATCAATGGATGTCAGTAGCAGCGACAAACTAGGGGTTGGGGATTGTCCTGGGTCACATCCCCATCCTGCCTAGCCCATACCTAGGGTTGGGGATTGTCCTGGGTCACATCCCCATCCTGCCTAGCCCATACCTAGGGTTGGGGGTTGTCCTGGGTCACATCCCCATCCTGCCTAGCCCATACCTAGGGTTGGGGATTGTCCTGGGTCACATCCCCATCCTGCCTAGCCCATACCTAGGGTTGGGATTGTCCTGGGTCACATCCCCATCCTGCCTAGCCCATACCTAGGGTTGGGGGTTGTCCTGGGTCACATCCCCATCCTGCCTAGCCCATACCTAGGGTTGGGGGTTGTCCTGGGTCACATCCCCATCCTGCCTAGCCCATACCTAGGGTTGGGGATTGTCCTGGGTCACATCCCCATCCTGCCTAGCCCATACCTAGGGTTGGGGGTTGTCCTGGGTCACATCCCCATCCTGCCTAGCCCATACCTAGGGTTGGGGGTTGTCCTGGGTCACATCCCCATCCTGCCTAGCCCATACCTAGGGTTGGGGGTTGTCCTGGGTCACATCCCCATCCTGCCTAGCCCATACCTAGGGTTGGGGGTTGTCCTGGGTCACATCCCCATCCTGCCTAGCCCATACCTAGGGTTGGGGGTTGTCCTGGGTCACATCCCCATCCTGCCTAGCCCATACCTAGGGTTGGGGGTTGTCCTGGGTCACATCCCCATCCTGCCTAGCCCATACCTAGGGTTGGGGGTTGTCCTGGGTCACATCCCCATCCTGCCTAGCCCATACCTAGGGTTGGGGGTTGTCCTGGGTCACATCCCCATCCTGCCTAGCCCATACCTAGGGTTGGGGGTTGTCCTGGGTCACATCCCCATCCTGCCTAGCCCATACCTAGGGTTGGGGGTTGTCCTGGGTCACATCCCCATCCTGCCTAGCCCATACCTAGGGTTGGGGGTTGTCCTGGGTCACATCCCCATCCTGCCTAGCCCATACCTAGGGTTGGGGGTTGTCCTGGGTCACATCCCCATCCTGCCTAGCCCATACCTAGGGTTGGGGATTGTCCTGGGTCACATCCCCATCCTGCCTAGCCCATACCTAGGGTTGGGGGTTGTCCTGGGTCACATCCCCATCCTGCCTAGCCCATACCTAGGGTTGGGGGTTGTCCTGGGTCACATCCCCATCCTGCCTAGCCCATACCTAGGGTTGGGGGTTGTCCTGGGTCACATCCCCATCCTGCCTAGCCCATACCTAGGGTTGGGGATTGTCCTGGGTCACATCCCCATCCTGCCTAGCCCATACCTAGGGTTGGGGATTGTCCTGGGTCACATCCCCATCCTGCCTAGCCCATACCTAGGGTTGGGGGTTGTCCTGGGTCACATCCCCATCCTGCCTAGCCCATACCTAGGGTTGGGGGTTGTCCTGGGTCACATCCCCATCCTGCCTAGCCCATACCTAGGGTTGGGGATTGTCCTGGGTCACATCCCATCCTGCCTAGCCCATACCTAGGGTTGGGGATTGTCCTGGGTCACATCCCCATCCTGCCTAGCCCATACCTAGGGTTGGGGGTTGTCCTGGGTCACATCCCCATCCTGCCTAGCCCATACCTAGGGTTGGGGGTTGTCCTGGGTCACATCCCCATCCTGCCTAGCCCATACCTAGGGTTGGGGATTGTCCTGGGTCACATCCCCATCCTGCCTAGCCCATACCTAGGGTTGGGGGTTGTCCTGGGTCACATCCCCACCCTGCCTAGCCCATACCTAGGGTTGAGGGTTGTCCTGGGTTACATCCCCGTCCTGCCTAGCCCATACCTACTATTCACTACCTATGCCATCCCCCTCCCCTACCCATGGATCCTCTTCAACTCTACCAAGCAAATTCCATCCCAACCAATTTCCGACCCACCACGACCCACTCAACCCACTCCACTATCCCGTAGCTCAGTTGGTAGCGCACTCAGCTCACACGTTGAATGCCCGTGGTTCGATCCCCGGTACTGGTGAAAATATTGGGACGTGTTTCATTAAGATACCTGCTGTCCCTGTTCACCTAGCAGTAAGTAGGTACCTGGGTGTTAGTCAACTGACGTGGGTTGCATCCTGGGGACAAAATTAACCTAAGTTGCCCGAAATGTTCTGCATAACAAGGAGCTTCCTATGATGTTATCTAGACGTTTCTACCTTGTACATGTACTTGTAGAAATATAGATTATTATTATTATTATTATTATTATTATTATTATTAGTAGTAGTAGTAGTAGTAGTAGTAGTAGTAGTATTACAATTATAATAATAATAATTATTATTATTATTATAGTTATTATTATTATTATAGTTATTATTATTATTATTATTATTATTATTATTATTATTATTATTATTATTATTATTATTGGTAGTAGTAGTAGTAGTAGTTGTAGTAGTAGTAGTAGTAGTAGAGTAGTAGTAGTAGTAGTATTACAGTTATTATAATAATAATAATTATTATTATTATAGTTATTATTATTATTATTATTATTATTATTATTATTATTATTATTATTATTATTATTATTATCGTTAGTTTTTCCATTTTTATTAGATGCTTGGCAAGAGTGGCTGCAGCCTCTGTAAGGTCGGTTCCTCGTCAAGACTCGTAGTTGCACCAACTAATCACTTAAGCTCTGAAACTGTCAGCTGCTATTTTAAGTTTGCTTACAACAAATAAAATACCATTTTGTTAGTATACTCATATATACAAATATGCTGTTCTTAATTTTTAAGCTTCTAGGTTCTATGATTTTCGTGTATTCGTGTGATTTTGCACTTCCGTCTACAATAAACTAGAAGCTATTGTACACGGAATAGATGTCAGGTTCACAATAAACTAGCAGCTGCTGTACACGGAATAGATGTCAGGTGCACAATAAACTAGCAGCTGCTGTACACGGAATAGATGTCAGGTGCACAATAAACTAGCAGCTACTGTACACGGAATAGATGTCAGGTGCACAATAAACTAGCAGCTGCTGTACACGGAATAGATGTCAGGTTCATAATAAACTAGCAGCTACTGTACACGGAATAGATGTCAGGTGCACAATAAACTAGCAGCTGCTGTACACGGAATAGATGTCTGGTGCACAATAAACTAGCAACTACTGTACACGGAATAGATGTCAGGTGCACAATAAACTAGCAGCTATTGTACACGGAATAGATGTCAGGTTCACAATAAACTAGCAGCTATTGTACACGGAATAGATGTCAGGTGCACAATAAACTAGCAACTATTGTACACGGAATAGATGTCAGGTGCACAATAAACTAGCAACTATTGTACACGGAATAGATGTCAGGTGCACAATAAACTAGCAGCTATTGTACACGGAATAGATGTCAGGTGCACAATAAACTAGCAGCTATTGTACACGGAATAGATGTCAGGTTCACAATAAACTAGCAGCTATTGTACACGGAATAGATGTCAGGTTCACAATAAACTAGCCACTTCGCTAGCAAAATCTAATGCAAATGAACCAGCAGTAAATAGAATTGATATTGGGCCGTTGATCTACGCGCTCAAAAACTGGGAGAACAAAAGAGCAGATTAAATGAGATTTGTGTAAAGTGGACTTTGACGCTGGTCTGTCGCGTTAATGTTATCCATGTGCCTAGTGGCCTCCAGCCTAGTGGCCTCCAGCCTAGTGGCCTCCAGCCTAGTGGCCTCCAGCCTAGTGGCCTCCAGTCTGGAGGATATCCTGCTTGGATATCCTACACTATATGGGTTCCAACATACCTTATCTTGCTACAGATATTAGAACACAAGCAACGTGGTAATCATTTATTTTAGCCTGCCGCAACCTACACGGTGTTCCCACAAGACCGTTCCCGTTCAGTTGCCACTTTCCACTCATCTCCGGAATGCTCATTAGTTATAAGCTAGAGTGCTTATCTAATGTAAATCAAATGATCCTTCCACCTGAGTGAATGAGTACGGCCATGCCACTTCATGCTGAGTCAACATCGTTCTTCTCTGTACTCATCAAATGGGTCTACCAGCTACATCTGCGCCTCGTCTCATGTTTACCAGGATACTTTAAGCCACCAGTTTCCTTGCCATGAGTGGGTTTTCCCAACATTATTTAATCATTAAGGACAAAAAAAGCACAATACTGTAACTGGAACAATACATAAATAATCCGCACGTGGGATTAGATTTTTAGATTTTGCCACCGAAGTGGCTAGTTTATTGTGCACCCCATATCGCACGTGGGAGAAAGAGAAGTTTACAACATTTCGGTCTCCCTAACTCTATTGTGTTAGTGTGACTTGTAAATGGCACAAGCCGGACCGAAACGTCGTCGTAAGCTTCTCTCTCCAGTGTGCGGGTTATTTGTGTTATTTAACCATTGTTTCAGTTCTCCAATTTATGTGAAGAGCTAAGATCACTAGCAGTGTAGATGAATACTTCAGAGAACCGACTAATTGATAAATTAGACACATGTGCAGCACTTGTGTGTCTTTATTGTGAAAACATTTGGCCACATAATGGTTTCATCAGTCCAATAAAAAGAAAAGTAGTGAAGATCAGGAGTGTGATGTAATCAGTCCCTTCCCCTGGAGTCGATGTAATCAGTCCACCAATCTTGAAAAAGATTGAGGGACGGATTAGCTCAAACTCCTTCTGATTATCACCATTCTTCTTTGTATTGGACTGATGAAACCACTGTGTGGCGAAACGTTTCCTCAGTAAAGATACCCAAGTTGTGCAAGAAAGGTATAAAATACCGACACTATGAAAGTTAAGACACATGTGCAACATCTGGATATCTTTATTGTAGACGTTTCGCCATCCAGTTGCTGTATAGCCCTTGTGGCTTAGCGCTTCTTTTTGATTATAATAATAATAATTCGCCATCCAGTGGCTTTATCAATACAGATTCTAGGACATAATTAGAAGACAGTAGAACTATATACAAAAGATGAGGTAATCAGTCCCTCAGCCTTGGAGTTAGTGTTCACAGCATCGTGGCGGAGGAGAATCTGGAACAAAGGCAAGAAGACTGACGGTTATATAGGCGTCAGTGGATAAGGACGTGTAGCAGACGAGGGCATAGTCACTGGTAGGTGAGATTCCCCAGTGTCGGTATTTTATACCTTTCTTGCACAACTTGTCAGACACTGCAGCATCATGGAATCTTGGTTCAGAGGACATCTACAAGACCTTCTTCACGGCTGCTACATCTAACCCATCCCTTTGGGAAGGACCTACTTCCACTGTGGAATCCCACCGACCAGTGACTATGCCCTCGTCTGCTACCCGTCCTTATCCACTGACGCCTATATAACCGCCAGTCTTCTTGCCTTTGCTCCAGATTCTCCTCCACCACGATGCTGTGAACACTAACTCCAAGGCTGAGGGACTGATTACCTCATCTTTTGTATATAGTTCTACTGTCTTCTAATTATGTCCTAGAATCTGTATTGATAAAGCCACTGGATGGCGAAACGTCTACAATAAAGATATCCAGATGTTGCACTTGTGTCTTAACTTTCAAAGATACCCAAGTGTTGCACATGTGTCTAATTTATTAATGCTGCATAATAGCAATCTGAAGGCAGTGTTGTATATGAATGGTAACACAGGCTAGTAGGCTACAAATATGCCCTAGCGTAGTATACGTCTGGCTAGCAGTGAGTGTATGAGTGATGCTCTGGGCACCCGCGTTATGTACCTACATCAGCAGTGCCTGAGTCTGGATGAAATGAGGTACTGCCAAGAAATATGTAGACAAACAACTTTTAAAATAAGCTTTTATTTCGAGGAATTAGACCCGGGTATCTGTATGCGAATGGGGAAAAAAGTCCTCTGATTGGCGAAATGTCTTCAGATAAAAATACCCAGGTGTTCCAAATGTGATTAATTTCTCATCTTGGCATTGTATGCCATTGTAAAAAAATATTTTGACAAAGCTCTACACAGAGCGATACAACACTTGATAAAGCTCTACACAGAGCGATACAACACTTGATAAAGCTCTACACAGAGCGATACAACACTTGATAAAGCTCTACACAGAGCGATACAACACTTGATAAAGCTCTACACAGCGATACAACACTTGATAAAGCTCTACACAGAGAGATACAACACTTGATAAAGCTCTACACAGCGATACAACACTTGATAAAGCTCTACACAGAGATACAACACTTTATAAAGCTCTACACAGAACGAAATAACACTTGATAAAGCTCTACGCAGAACGAAATACTTAATAGCGCTCTACGCAGACAGAAACGACACTCGATAAAGCTCTACACAGACCGAAACACTCAATAAAGCTCTACACAGACCGAAACACTGCCTGAATAAAATCCTGTCCTTCAAACTGTTGTTGTCTTCAGTTCCTAGAATTAATAACAGCTGAGAGCAAGTATCTGTAGGAGAGGATAGTAAGTGTTGACAGTGTTTATCAGTCAGCAACTATCCTGACCATCCTGACCCACCTAACCTATACGACTTAATTTGGTGGCCTCGTCCCGCCTGGTTTAACCTGCACACTCCCACCAGTGTAACTCAGATACACACAGTAGCACCCAGTGTGTTACCATTTTGTCCTAGGCACATGTCGATTAGACACTTGGCCTGTTGTATATAAAAGTAAGAGAGAGAGAGAGAGAGAGAGAGAGAGAGAGAGAGAGAGAAGAGAGAGAGAGAGAGAGAGTGCTCCACTCCATTCCTCCACCTCATTTTATCCGACCAGAGAGACGGAGAGGGATTAAACGGAGAAATAAGGAAGTGAGAGACAGTGTTGAGGGGTAGTGTCGGGCGACGATGGTAGTGTAGTGGGTGACTTGAGTTCGTAGGTGAGAGTGGAGGGGTAGGGTTGAGGTGGATGGGATGGGGAAGATGGGGGGGGGGAAGTTGGAAAGCTGAAGTAGCGGTGGAAGTTGAGGGAGGAAGGGATAGGTGTGAGTGATGAAGAAAGGAGAGGCTTTAGATTGTGCTACCCGAAGCGGCTAGGTTTTTATAGACACCATATCCATCCTATGGAGGGTGACGCAAGAGCATATGGATAAACTGTAGGCCTAGGAACTAGGCCCCAAAAGGGTTAGCAGTAATACATCTAGATTTGTATCTACTGTTCACTTATCTATTGCCAGCAAATTTTAGAAAATGGCTTAAAGGTGAGACTAGGATAATATCACTAAATTCTTGTGTGGAAAGACATAAATAACGTTAACAGTATTTTCTTCATTACGTTGCGGGTTAAAGTTACTATAAATCTTTCTGGTGGCAGTGTCACAACATACTCTGAGCACAGTCTTCTCCAGTTTTAAACTCTTAGCACAGTCTTCTCCAGTTTTAAACTCTTAGCACAGTCTTCTCCAGTTTTAAACTCTTAGCACAGTCTTCTCCAGTTTTAAACTCTTAGCACAGTCTTCTCCAGTTTTAAACTCCTTAGCACAGTCTTCTCCAGTTTTAAACTCTTAGCACAGTCTTCTCCAGTTTTAAAAATCTTAGCAAGTCTTTCCAGTTTTTAAACTCTTAGCAACAGTCTTCTCCAGTTTTAAACTCTTAGCACAGTCTTCTCCAGTTTTAAACTCTTAGCACAGTCTTCTCCAGTTTTAAATTAGTATCTGAAATATGTTGTAAATGATTCCCTGATACATGTTGACATGAGCACATATATAATGTGCTGAAGGAAGTCACAACAACCTGAGTGTTCAGACACTGGACCTATAACCATAATTTTCATAGGGGTTGGACTGGTAAGCCAATGGAAGACCTCGGGCAGTTGACCAAAAGCTCCAGCTTTTGCTGGAGCCTTTCCACTGGTTCACCGGTTCACCCCTTTAAAAATTATGATAATTTATTCTCTGTATTTGACTGAAGGATCCTACTGTATGGCAGAAACATTTCAACACTAAAAGTGGTGGAGAGGTAAGCCAGTGGAAGGCCTCGGTCAGATTACGAAAAGCTCCAGCTGTGGGTCATCATATGAGTAAGACCAGCGTCAGGAAACACTTGTCCTGTTTCCTGACAAACCTTATCTAACTTAACAATAAAACTGCTACACGCGTGTCTTACTCACGATTACTTTTCCGTCTCAGTAACAAATTACATTTAGAGATTTAACTAAATTAAGGTTAATTAATGTCAGTATGAAGACGCCACAAATTATTTCATACTCATCTATCTCATTAGTCATAATATTTATCAACTTTCCTCAAAAGTCTGACTCACGAAATCGTTTGAGATATATTCCATATACATGTGGAACTCAGCTCCAAGAAGCTGAGGCTGAGGGACCGACCACCTCAATTACTTTTCCCCCAAAGTTGATGGACTGATTGCATTATCTTCATTTCACTACTACTGCACTCTCTGTGTTTGACTGAAGAAGCCTACCGTGTAGGCGAAACGTTTCGTCAATAAAGATACCCAACTGCTGCCCATTTGTCTTTGTATATTTAGAACAATGTTTTGGATAATTTAGCGTTTCTGGTAGTTCATGGCGACAAACTTCGGGTAGTTTAACACGGCTAGCTTTAGATAGATCAGGATGGCTAGCTTTAAATTATGTGGTGTGGTTAGCTTTAAATAGTCTAGCACAGCTGTTATAGAAATGATCAGGACGGCTAGCTTTCTAAATAGCTTGTAATAGCTAGCTTCCGATAGTTTAACAGTCATGTACACTGTAGTACTGGCGGCCTCACTCACACGCCAGCTGTATATAATTATGTAGGATTTAAATATGTAAGGGAGTGAACCACAGGGGCGCATTATAAGCCGTGGTAATCAATATCTGGGCTACACTGCGCTACCAGGGAGTCAGCTGCGCTATAACACTCTTCAATCTTTTTACTAGTAGTGTTTATATCATCTTAACATCCATCGTTGTAATCCATGTTTGACGGGGCAGTCACACATGGATTTCTGGCACCAGCTGCCGAATAGGTCATGCTAGGAAGGTCAGGGGTTCGTTGTAACAAGGTTTGTCAACACGAGTTTTGTGGTCATCTGTTTCTTTGTCCTTTCTAGGGAAGTGCCGACCAAAGGCTCTTGATCCAAGCTAATAAAATAAATGGTTATGATTATAACTTTAATTTTTAAAGAGGTGGAGGGGTAAGCCAGTGGAAGGCCTCGGTCAGATGACCAAAAGATCCAGCTGTGGGTCATCATATGACTAAGACCCGCGTCAGGAAACACTAAGACCCGCGTCAGAAAACACTAAGACCCGCGTCAGAAAACACTAAGACCCGCGTCAGGAAACACTAAAACCCGCGTCAGAAAACACTAAAACCCGCGTCAGAAAACACTAAGACCCGCGTCAGAAAACACTAAGACCCGCGTCAGAAAACACTAAGACCCGCGTCAGAAAACACTAAGACCCGCGTCAGAAAACACTAAGACCCGCGTCAGAAAACACTAAGACCCACTTCAGGAAACACTAAAACCCACTTCAGGAAACACTAAAACCCGCTTCAGGAAACACTAAGACCCGCGTCAGGAAACACTAAAACCCGCGTCAGGAAACACTAAGACCCGCGTCAGAAAACACTAAGACCCGCGTCAGAAAACACTAAGACCCGCGTCAGAAAACACTAAGACCCGCTTCAGGAAACACTAAAACCCACTTCAGGAAACACTAAAACCCGCTTCAGGAAACACTAAGACCCGCGTCAGGAAACACTAAGACCCGCGTCGGAAAACACTAAGACCCGCGTCAGAAAACACTAAGACCCGAGTCAGAAAACACTAAGACCCGCGTCAGAAAACACTAAGACCCACGTCAGAAAACACTAAGACCCGCGTCAGGAAACACTCGTCCAGCTTCCTGACAAACCTTACCTAACCTAACATAATCCAAAGAAAGGGAGCTACCCCTCCCTTTCTTTGTATCGAATCTTATTGCCCCCGTCCACTCTATTCCTCAGGCGTTGTTGACAGCTGTGAATTAGAGTTCCCAATGCAAGTAACAATACTAATAATATGTTTGTTGTAGCGGCACGAGGCTATGGCTGGTGGTCCAGGCTGGGCTGTCATTATCTGGGCGGGTCATCCACGTTATTGTGAATAACTAATAACTATTACTAGCTATTATCACTGGTAGGGGTGCCAGGGGTGTTATAATAACGTCTCAAACAGCAGTAATGACCAGGGTGCGCCATCCCCCAGGCTACTGTAATTATGTGATAAATACTTTACTAGTACATCATTATGTTCTTATATAGGAATATATATATATATATATATATATATATATATATATATATATATATATATAATATATATATATTATATATATATATATATATATATATATATATTATATTTTATTATTCACACCGGCCGATTCCCACCAAGGCAGGGTGGCCGAAAAAGAAAAACTTTCACCATCATTCACTCCATCACTGTCTTGCCAGAAGGGTGCTTTACACTACAGTTTTTAAACTGCAACATTAACACCCTCCTTCAGAGTGCAGGCACTGTACTTCCCATCTCCAGGACTCAAGTCCGGCCTGCCGGTTTCCCTGAATCCCTATAAATGTTACTTTGCTCACACTCCAACAGCACGTCAAGTATTAAAAACCATTTGTCTCCATTCACTCCTATCAAAACACGCTCACGCATGCCTGCTGGAAGTCCAAGCCCCTCGCACACAAAACCTCCTTTACCCCCTCCCTCAACCCTTCCTAGGCGACCCTACCCCGCCTTCCTTCCACTACAGACTGATACACTCTTGAAGTCATTCTGTTTCGCTCCATTCTCTCTACATGTCCGAACCACCTCAACAACCCTTCCTCAGCCCTCTGGACAACAGTTTTGGTAATCCCGCACCTCCTCCTAACTTCCAAACTACGAATTCTCTGCATTATATTCACACCACACATTGCCCTCAGACATGACATCTCCACTGCCTCCAGCCTTCTCCTCGCTGCAACATTCATCACCCACGCTTCACACCCATATAAGAGCGTTGGTAAAACTATACTCTCATACATTCCCCTCTTTGCCTCCAAGGACAAAGTTCTTTGTCTCCACAGACTCCTAAGTGCACCACTCACTCTTTTTCCTCATCATTCTATGATTCACCTCATCTTTCATAGACCCATCCGCTGACACGTCCACTCCCAAATATCTGAATACGTTCACCTCCTCCATACTCTCTCCCTCCAATCTGATATTCAATCTTTCATCACCTAATCTTTTTGTTATCCTCATAACTTACTCTTTCCTGTATTCACCTTTAATTTTCTTCTTTTGCACACCCTACCAAATTCATCCACCAATCTCTGCAACTTCTCTTCAGAATCTCCCAAGAGCACAGTGTCATCAGCAAAGAGCAGCTGTGACAACTCCCACTTTGTGTGTGATTCTTTATCTTTTAACTCCACGCCTCTTGCCAAGACCCTCGCATTTACTTCTCTTACAACCCCATCTATAAATATATTAAACAACCACGGTGACATCACACATCCTTGTCTAAGGCCTACTTTTACTGGGAAAAAATTTCCCTCTTTCCTACATACTCTAACTTGAGCCTCACTATCCTCGTAAAAACTCTTCACTGCTTTCAGTAACCTACCTCCTACACCATACACTTGCAACATCTGCCACATTGCCCCTCTATCCACCCTGTCATACGCCTTTTCCAAATCCATTAAATGCCACAAAGACCTCTTTAGCCTTATCTAAATACTGTTCACTTATATGTTTCACTGTAAACACTGGTCCACACACCCCCTACCTTTCCTAAAGCTCCTTGTTCATCTGCTATCCCATTCTCCGTCTTACTCTTAATTCTTTCAATTATAGCTCTACCATACACTTTACCAGGTACACTCAACAGACTTATCCCCCTATAATTTTTGCACTCTCTTTTATCCCCTTTGCCTTTATACAAAGGAACTATGCATGCTCTCTGCCAATCCCTAGGTACCTTACCCTCTTCCATACATTTATTAAATAATTGCACCAACCACTCCAAAACTATATCCCCACCTGCTTTTAACATTTCTATCTTTATCCCATCAATCCCGGCTGCCTTACCCCTTTCATTTTACCTACTGCCTCACGAACTTCCCCCACACTCACAACTGGCTCTTCCTCACTCCTACAAGATGTTATTCCTCCTTGCCCTATACACGAAATCACAGCTTCCCTATCTTCATCAACATTTAACAATTCCTCAAAAATTCCTTCCATCTTCCCAATACCTCTAACTCTCCATTTAATAACTCTCCTCTCCTATTTTTAACTGACAAATCCATTTGTTCTCTGGGCCTTTCTTAACTTGTTAATCTCACTCCAAACTTTTTCTTATTTTCAACAAAATTTGTTGATAACATCTCACCCACTCTCTCATTTGCTCTCTTTTTACATTGCTTCACCAACTCTCTTAACTTCTCTCTTTTTCTCCATATACTCTTCCCTCCTTGCATCACTTCTACTTTGTAAAAACTTCTCATATGCTAACTTTTTCTCCCTTACTACTCTCTTTACATCATCATTCCACCAATCGCTCCTCTTCCCTCCTGCACCCACTTTCCTGTAACCACAAACTTCTGCTGAACACTCTAACACTACATTTTTAAACCTACCCCCTACCTCTTCGACCCCATTGCCTATGCTCTCATTAGCCCATCTATCCTCCAATAGCTGTTTATATCTTACCCTAACTGCCTCCTCTTTTAGTTTATAAACCTTCACCTCTCTCTTCCCTGATGCTTCTATTCTCCTTGTATCCCATCTACCTTTTACTCTCAGTGTAGCTACAACTAGAAAGTGATCTGATATATCTGTGGCCCCTCTATAAACATGTACATCCTGAAGTCTACTCAACAGTCTTTTATCTACCAATACATATCCAACAAACTACTGTCATTTCGCCCTACATCATATCGTGTATACTTATTTATCCTCTTTTCTTAAAATATGTATTACCTATAACTAAACCCCTTTCTATACAAAGTTCAATCAAAGGGCTCCCATTATCATTTACACCTGGCACCCCAAACTTACCTACCACAACCCTCTCTAAAAGTTTCTCCTACTTTAGCATTCAAGTCCCCTACCACAATTACTCTCTCACTTGGTTCAAAGGCTCCTATACATTCACTTAACATCTCCCAAAATCTCTCTCTCTCCTCTGCATTCCTCTCTTCTCCAGGTGCATACACGCTTATTATGACCCACTTCTTCTCGCATCCAACCTTTACTTTAATCCACATAATTCTTGAATTTACACATTCATATTCTCTTTTCTCCTTCCATAACTGATCATTTAACATTACTGCTACCCCTTCCTTGCTCTAACTCTCTCAGATACTCCAGATTTAATCCCATTTATTTCCCCCCACTGAAACTCTCCTACCCCCTTCAGCTTTGTTTCGCTTAGGGCCAGGACATCCAACTTCTTTTCATTCATAACATCGGCAATCATCTGTTTCTTGTCATCCGCACTACATCCACGCACATTTAAGCAACCCAGTTTTATAAAGTTTTTCTTCTTCTCTTTTTTAGTAATTGTATACAGGAGAAGGGGTTACTAGCCCATTGCTCCCGGCATTTTAGTCGCCTCATACGACACGCATGGCTTACGGAGGAAAGATTCTTTTCCACTTCCCCATGGACAATAGAAGAAATAAAAAAGAACAAGAGCTATTTAGAAAAAGGAGAAAACCTAGATGTATGTATATATATATATGCATGTTGCGTGTCTGTGAAGTGTGACCAAAGTGTAAGTAGGAGTAGCAAGATATCCCTGTTATCTTAGCGTGTTTATGAGACAGAAAAAGAAACCAGCAATCCTACCATCATGCAAAACAGTTACGTATATAATAATATATATATATATATATATATATAATATATATATATATATATATATATATATATATGGAGGAGAAGCGCTAAAACCCAACCATCCCTCATAGACCCATGGTTGCTTTCAAGAGGGAGCTGGACAGATACCTAGTCAGAACCTGACCAGCCGTTGGTTCGTACGTCGGACTATGTGCGACCAGCAGTGACAGCCTGCTTGATCAGTCCCTGATCCATTGGGAGGCCTGATCATGGACTGGGCAGCAGGGGCGTTGACCCCCAGAACACCCTCCGGGTAAATATTAGTTATTCATCTTATTTGCACCACTACTCTAGCAACATACTAGTCCGGTCAAAAGTCGTAAGTCCGAGACTTCACTTAACACACCATGATGAGTCTTTCCCTCAGACATCTTGGTTCTTACGATTTCTCTACAAACGTTATTCAGTTTGGGTTTGCTTAAGCTAGACTAGGTTAGGTTAGGTTAGGCTAGGCTAGGTTGGGTTAAGTTAGTTTAGGTTAGGCTAGGCTAGGTTGGGTTAAGTTAGTTTAGGTTAGGCTAGGCTAGGTTGGGTTAAGTTAGGTTAGGCTAGGCTAGGTTGGGTTAAGTTAGTTTAGGTTAGGCTAGGCTAGGTTGGGTTAAGTTAGGTTAGATTAGGCTAGGCTAGGTTGGGTTAAGTTAGTTTAGGTTAGGCTAGGCTAGGTTGGGTTAAATTAGGTTAGATTAGGCTAGGCTAGGTTGGGTTAAGTTAGGTTAGGTTAGGCTAGGCTAGGTTCGGTTAAGTTAGTTTAGGTTAGGCTAGGCTAGGTTGGGTTAAGTTAGGTTAGATTAGGCTAGGCTAGGTTGGGTTAAGTTACGTTAGGTTAGGCTAAGCTAGGTTGGGTTAAGTTAGGTTAGGTTAGGCTAGGCTAGGTTCGGTTAAGTTAGGTTAGGCTAGGCTAGGTTGGGTTAAGTTAGGTTAGGTTAGGCTAGGCTAGGTTCGGTTAAGTTAGGTTAGGTTAGGCTAGGCTAGGTTAGCTTAGGCTAGGTTTTGTTAAGTTAGGTTAGGTTAGGTTAGGTTAGGTTAGGTTAGGTTAGGTTAGGTTAGGTTAGGTTAGGTTAAGTTAGGTTAGATTAGGCTAGGCTAGGTTGGGTTAAGTTACGTTAGGTTAGGCTAGGCTAGGTTGGGTTAAGTTAGGTTAGGTTAGGCTAGGCTAGGTTCGGTTAAGTTACGTTAGGTTAGGCTAGGCTAGGTTGGGTTAAGTTACGTTAGGTTAGGCTAGGCTAGGTTCGGTTAAGTTAGGTTAGATTAGGCTAGGCTAGGTTGGGTTAAGTTAGGTCAGGTTAGGCTAGGCTAGGTTCGGTTAAATTAGGTTAGGTTAGGCTAGGGTAGGTTGGGTTAAGTTAGGTCAGGTTAGGCTAGGCTAGGTTCGGTTAAGTTAGGTTAGGTTAGGCTAGGCTAGGTTGGGTTAAGTTAGGTTAGGTTAGGCTAGGCTAGGTTGGGTTAAGTTAGGCTAGGTTAGGCTAGGCTAGGTTGGGTTAAGTTAGGCTAGGTTAGGCTAGGCTAGGTTGGGTTAAGTTAGGTTAGGTTAGGCTAGGCTAGGTTAGCTTAGGCTAGGTTTTGTTAAGTTAGGTAAGTTAGGTTAGGTGAGATTTGATTGATTACGTTAGGTTAATTCTTGGTTATTTTGGAGGGTAAACAAGGTCAGTAGAAGAACAGATAATACGTTCCAAATTATATTTTGTATGACATAAATACGTAAGTTGTGCCTCAATAATGGTCCAAGAGGAGCGAAACGTCGTCATAAAGTTCCTAAATTCGGGTAATTTGTCAGTTGTTTACTGTCGTCACTAGGCTGTTGAACACGTTAACAAGCCTGGTGATGAGCTCTTGATCCATGGAACTGTAGATACCAGTTCTTAACATGAGTGAGACATCATGACCTCTCATTATCCAGACATTGTATCATTATAACGGTTTTAGCGCTTCTCCATAGATATGACATCAGAGCCCTCGTTTTTAGAGGGTGATTTGGGTGGCCCAGTCAGCACTCTACCTCAATTTATTATATACTTACTCTACCTCAATTTATTATATTCTTACTCTACCTCAACTTATTATGCTCATACTCTACCTCAATTTATTATAGACTCTTATTCTACCTCATCTTATTACAGTGTTGATCCCCGGAATAACCTTGAGGTTGAGGTGTGAATAAATATAGATATCTCTTGCCTAGTAATCGAACCCAGGCTACTTCAGTAGTGAGCTCGGCGCTCAACCACCAAAGCAAAAAAAATAAAAATGGTTATTAACATAACCATATATCTTTTAAAGGGGTGGAAGGGTAAGCCAGGAAAAGGTCTCGGCCGGACGACCAAAACCTCCAGCTGCAGGTCATCATATGGCTCAAGACCCGCGTTAGGAAACACTTGTCCTGTTTCCTGACGAACCTAACTAACCTAACCTAACCTAATGTTACCTAACCTAACTTAATCTAACTCTGTCAACACCTTCACTCAGTTTGTTCGATCGTTCTTTCTGTGCCACGAAGATAATAATTAAGGGGGAGGGGGGAGCTACGGTGACAGCCCTCAGCCCCGCACCATCGTGAGGCTGGGGGCTGTCACATGCAGATTTGAACCGAACCTTGTCTTGTGCTGCTCAGTCTTCCATCTCTCTTCCCTGAACTGCATAACCTCAAAGTTACCGAGGTTGAACTTCAGCAGCCACTTGTTTGACCACCATCCTCTCACCTTAAATTATCTGAGTGTCCATCAAGGCTGTTTTTGTCCTCTCTTCGTTTCACAGTGTATGTGTGTGTGTGTGGGGGGCGGAGGGAGGTTAGCACGCATCAGAAAACGAGGGTGGTAGTGGGTGTGGGTGTGGGTGTGCAGGGTCGGGTTGGGGTGCTGCGGGTATGTTAAAACACCAGACAGGCTGTTAGACCTCCCAGCTTCCACCCATCATCCACCCCCACCATCACCCAAATTCCCACCCCACCGATCTCCCTTCTTTCTCTTTCTCTTTCGCTCTTTCCTTCCTACTGTACCATTTACCTCTCGAACAGTGTAATCCTCTCCACCCTGTTAAGTCAACTTTGTATTTAATAAGCTGTTATCATGTCTCTCCTTTCTATTTTCAGTTACCACCAAGTTTATTTCCTTTAGTCTCACAGTTGGTGCATTGTTAACTCTGAGACAATTACCCTTGTAGACCTCTGCTCCACTGTCTTGAGATGATACTTCTGTCACTGTCTTGAGATGATACTTCTGTCACTGTCTTGAGATGATGCTTCTGTCACTGTCTTGAGATGATACTTCTGTCACTGTCTTGAGATGATACTTCTGTCACTGTCTTGAGATGATGCTTCTGTCACTGTCTTGAGATGATGCTTCTGTCACTGTCTTGAGATGATACTTCTGTCACTGTCTTGAGATGATGCTTCTGTCACTGTCTTGAGATGATGCTTCTGTCACTGTCTTGAGATGATGCTTCTGTCACTGTCTTGAGATGATGCTTCTGTCACTGTCTTGAGATGATGCTTCTGTCACTGTCTTGAGATGATGCTTCTGTCACTGTCTTGAGATGATGCTTCTGTCACTGTCTTGAGATGATGCTTCTGTCACTGTCTTGAGATGATGCTTCTGTCATTGTCTTGAGATGATGCTTCTGTCACTGTTTTTAGATGCTTCTGTCACTGTCTTGAGATGCTTCTGTCACTGTCTTGAGATGCTTCTGTCACTGTCTTGAGATGCTTCTGTCACTGTCTTGAGATGCTTCTGTCATTGTCTTGAGATGCTTCTGTCACTGTCTTGAGATGCTTCTGTCACTGTCTTGAGATGCTTCTGTCACTGTCTTGAGATGCTTCTGTCATTGTCTTGAGATGCTTCTGTCATTGTCTTGAGATGCTTCTGTCACTGTCTTGAGATGATGCTTCTGTCACTGTCTTGAGATGCTTCTGTCATTGTCTTGAGATGCTTCTGTCACTGTCTTGAGATGCTTCTGTCACTGTCTTGAGATGCTTCTGTCACTGTCTTGAGATGCTTCTGTCATTGTCTTGAGATGCTTCTGTCACTGTCTTGAGATGATGCTTCTGTCACTGTCTTGAGATGCTTCTGTCACTGTCTTGAGATGATGCTTCTGTCACTGTCTTGAGATGCTTTTGTCACTTGTTACCTGAGAGTTAGTGCTGCCCCGCCTACCTGGGTGTCATACAACTCCCATACAGGGTAGTGTATAACTATTCGCGTTTATTAAAGCTAATTTTAGATGTGGCAGAATGTGTATTCACTGCCGTGGTTATACAGCTGATGTACTCGCCTGTGTGAGGTTGCAGGGGTAGATTCACAGCTCCTGCCCCTGCCTCTTCGCTAGTCACTACTTGGTCCACTCTCTCCCCTCTCCATGAGGCTCTTATCATACCTCTTCTTAAAGCTATGTATGGTGTGTATGTGTGTACTAAGAAATATTAACTTGTTTGTGGCTGCAGGGATCGAGTCACAGCTCCTGGCCCTGCCTCTTAACTGAACACTACCGGGTTCGCTCCATAACCTCGTGAGCATTGTCATACCTATACCTTGACCTGCGTATGATGTCTACTTCCGACTCTCGTCCGGGTTATTCCACTTCCTGTACACCATCCTTGTGGCTCATCTGTAGCTTCCAGTGCGTGTGCGCGCATGCACGCGAGTGTCTCTCCTCTCTTACCACTGATGTGAGGATGTTGTGTAAGATGAGGGATGTTGTGTAAGATGAGGGATGTTGTGTAAGGTGAGGGATGTTGTGTAAGGTGAGGGATGTTGTGTAAGGTGAGGGATGTTGTGTAAGGTGAGGGATGTTGTGTAAGGTGAGGGATGTTGTGTAAGATGAGGGATGTTGTGTAAGGTGAGGGATGTTGTGTAAGGTGAGGGATGTTGTGTAAGGTGAGGGATGTTGCACACCAGGGGGGGGGAGAGAGAGAAATGCAGAGTTTAGGCAGTGGACGGTGCAACAACAGGAGTTGGGAGAGCAAGAAGAAAGACAGGGGAAGGGATGGAGGGATGAAGGAAGGGAGTGGTGGAGGAAGAAGAAAGGAGGGAGGGAGGGGGAAGGAAGGAGGGAGGGAGGGGGAAGGAAGGAGGGAGGGAGGGGGAAGGAAGGAGGGAGGGAGGGGGAAGGAAGGAGGGAGGGAGGGGGAAGGAAGGAGGGAGGGAGGGGGAAGGAAGGAGGGAGGGAGGGGGAAGAAAGGAGGGAGGGAGGGGGAAGGAAGAAGGAAGGGAGGGGGAAGGAAGGAGGGAGGGAGAGGGAGGAAGGAGGGAGGGAGGGGGAAGGAAGGAGGGAGGGAGGGGGAAGGAAGAAGGGAGGGAGGGGGAAGGAAGGAGGGAGGGAGGGGGAAGGAAGGAGGGAGGGAGGGGGAAGGAAGGAGGGAGGGAGGGGGAAGGAAGGAGGGAGGGAGGGGGAAGAAGACCACTTTCAATTTGTGGTCTCAGTGTGGCGTTTTAGGGGACTAGAGTGACGGCTGCCCTGTCTACCAGCTCCTCTCTCTCTCTCTCTCTCTCTCTCTCTCTCTCTCCTCTCTCTCTCTCTCTCTCTCTCTCTCTCTCTCTCTCTCTCTCTCTCTCTCTCTCTCTCTCTCTCTCTCTCTCTCTCTCACTGAGGGTTGCCAGATGGTTTACACTTGTTGGTTGAACACTTGTGATGGAAGTTGTTTTAATCTTCCATTAGCAGTCCAGGGTGTACCTTCTCTGGCACTCCCTTACCCTTCCCTCCCTTGTTCCCCTCTCCTCCCTTGTTCCCCTCTCCTCCCTTGTTCTCCTCTCCTCCCTTGTTCCCCTCTCATCCCTTGTTAACTATTTCCTCCCTTGTTACCTCTCTCCTCCCTTGTTACCTCTCTCCTCCCTTGTTCCCCTCTCCTCCCTTGTTCCCCTCTCCTCCCTTGTTTCCCTCTCCTCCCTTGTTACCTCTCTCCTCCCTTTTTCCCCTCTCCTCCCTTGTTCCCCTCTCCTCCCTTGTTTCCCTCTCTTCCCTTGTTCCCCCTCTACTCCCTTGTTACCTCTCTCCTCCCCTGTTCCCCCTCTCCTCCCTTGTTACCTCTCTCCTCCCTTGTTACCTCTCTCCTCCCTTGTTACCTCTCTCCTCCCTTGTTCCCCTCTTCTCCCTTGTTCCCCTCTCTCCCTTGTTCCCCTCTCCTCCCTTGTTACCTCTCTCCTCCCTTGTTACCTCTCTCCTCTCTTGTTACCTCTCTCCTCCCTTGTTCCCCTCTCCTCCCTTGTTCCCCTCTCCTCCCTTGTTCCCTTTCTCCTCCCTTGTTCCCCTCTCCTCACTTCTTCCCCTCTCCTCCCTTGTTCCCCTCTCCTCCCTTGTTCCCCTTCTCCTCCCTTGTTCCCCTCTCCTCACTTGTTCCCCTGTTCTACCTTGTTACCTCTCTCCTCCCTTGTTCCCCTCTCCTCCCTTGTTCCCCTCTCCTCCCTTGTTCCCTTTCTCCTCCCTTGTTCCCCTCTCCTCACTTCTTCCCCTCTCCTCCCTTGTTCCCCTCTCCTCCCTTGTTCCCCTTCTCCTCCCTTGTTCCCCTCTCCTCACTTGTTCCCCTCTTCTACCTTGTTACCTCTCTCCTCCCTTGTTCCCCTCTCCTCCCTTGTTCCCCTTCTCCTCCCTTGTTTCCCTCTCCTCCCTTGTTCCCCTCTCCTCCCTTGTTACCGCTCTCCTCCCTTGTTCTTTCTCTCCTCCCTTGTTCCCCCTTTCTTCCCTTGCTCCCCTCTCCTCCCTTGTTCCCCTCTCCTCCCTTGTTCCCCTCTCCTCCCTTGTTCCCCTCTCCTCCCTTGTTCCTCTTCTCCTCCCTTGTTCCCCTCTCCTCCCTTGTTCCCCTCTCCTCCCTTGTTCCCCTCTCCTTCCTTGTTCCCCTTCTCCTCCCATGTTCCCCTCTCCTCCCTTGTTCCCCTCTCCTCCCTTGTTCCCCTCTCCTCCCTTGTTCCCCTTCTCCTTCCTTGTTCCCCTCTCCTCCCTTGTTCCCCTCTCCTCCCTTGTTACCTCTCTCCTCCCTTGTTACCTCTCTCCTCCCTTGTTCCCCTCTCCTCCCTTGTTCCCCTCTCCTCCCTTGTTCCCCTCTCCTCCCTTGTTACCGCCTCCTCCCCTTGTTCTTTCTCTCCTCCCTTGTTCCCCCTTTCTTCCCTTGTTCCCTCTCTCCTCCCTTGTTCCCCCGTTCTTTCCCTTGTACCCCTTTTTTCCCTTGTTCCCCTCTGCCTCCTACCTCCCCTCTCTTGTTCCCACCTCCCTTGTACCTCCACTTCCTTGTACCTCTCCTAGTTCCTCTCCTAATGCCTCTCTTAATGCCTCTCCTAGTGCCTCCCCTAGAGCCTCTCCTAGTACCTCTCCTACTTCCTTTCCTAATGCCTCTCTTAGTGCCTTCATAGTACTCCTAGTGCCTCTCCTAGTACTCCTCCTAATGCCTCTCCTAGTACTCCTCCTAGTGCCTATCCTAGTACTCCTCCTAGTGCCTATCCTAGTACTCCTCCTAGTGCCTATCCTAGTACTCCTCCCAATGCCTCTCCTAGTACTCCTCCTATTGCCTATCCTAGTACTCCTCCTAGTGCCTCTCATAGTACTCCTCCTAGTGCCTATCCTAGTACTCCTCCTAGTGCCTCTCCTAGTACTTCTAGTGCCTCTCCTAGTACTCCTCCTAGTGCCTATCCTAGTACTCCTTCTAGTGCCTCTCCTAGTACTCCTAGTGCCTCTCCTAGTACTCCTCCTAGTACTCCTCTTAGTGCCTCTTCTAGTACTCCTCTTAGTGCCTCTCCTGGTACTCCTCCTAGTGCGTCTCCTAGTTCTTGCACCTTCTAGTACCTGGTGTCTCTGCCTCTCTCTCTGGCTGTGTGAAGCACCCTTCTTCTGGCCTCTCCCTTGCTCTCCCCTCTCACCCCTGGCCTCTCCCCTCTCACCCCTCGCCTCTCCCCTCTCACCCCTCGCCTCTCCCCTCTCACCAATAACACACACACCGGCTCTACCTCTGTCTCTCTCTCTCTCTCTGTCTCTCTCTCTCTCCCCTCTTTCCACCACTCCTACTCTATATGACACATTTTCCTCCTGCTGCTGTTGCTGTTTCTGATGCCGTTGCTGTTGCTGCTACTGCTGCTGTTGTTTATGATGCTATTGCTGTTACTGCTGTTTTGTTTTCACTACTCTTGTTCTCTTGTTGCTGGTACGACCTCTACTGCTGTTGTTTACACTGCTGCTGCTGCTGTTGTTTACACTGCTGCTGCTGCTGTTGTTTACACTCCTGCTGCTGCTGTTGTTTACACTGCTGCTGTTGTTGTTGTTTACACGGCTGCTGCTGCTGCTGTTTACACTGCTGCTGCTGCTGTTGTTTACACGGCTGCTGCTGCTGTTGTTTACACGGCTGCTGCTGCTGTTGTTTACACTGCTGCTGCTGCTGTTGTTTACACTGCTGCTGCTGCTGTTGTTTACACTGCTGCTGCTGCTGCTGTTGTTTACACTGCTGCTGTTGTTTACACGGCTGCTGCTGCTGTTGTTTACACTGCTGCTGCTGCTGCTGCTGTTGTTTACACTGCTGCTGCTGCTGTTGTTTACACTGCTGTTGCTGCTGCTGTTGTTTACACTGCTGCTGCTGCTGTTGTTTACACTGCTGCTGCTGCTGCTGTTGTTTACACTGCTGCTGCTGCTGCTGTTGTTTACACGGCTGCTGCTGCTGTTGTTTACACGGCTGCTGCTGCTGTTGTTTACACTGCTGCTGCTGCTGTTGTTTACACTGCTGCTGCTGCTGTTGTTTACACTGCTGCTGCTGCTGTTGTTTACACTGCTGCTGCTGCTGTTGTTTACACTGCTGATGCTGCTGTAGTTTACACGGCTGCTGCTGCTGTTGTTTACACTGCTGCTGCTGCTGCTGCTGTTGTTTACACTGCTGCTGCTGCTGTTGTTTACACTGCTGCTGTTGTTTACACTGCTGCTGCTGTTGTTTACACTGCTGCTGCTGCTGTTGTTTACACTGCTGCTGCTGCTGTTGTTTACACTGCTGCTGCTGCTGTTGTTTACACTGCTGCTTCTGTTGTTGTTTACACTGCTGCTGTTGTTTACACTGCTGCTGCTGCTGCTGTTGTTTACACTGCTGCTGCTGCTGTTGTTTACACTGCTGCTGCTGTTGTTTACTCTGCTGCTGCTGCTGCTGTTGTTTACACTGCTGCTGCTGCTGTTGTTTACACTGCTGCTGCTGTTGTTGTTTACACTGCTGCTGCTGCTGTTGTTTACACTGTTGCTGCTGCTGTTGTTTACACTGCTGCTGCTGCTGTTGTTTACACTGCTGCTGCTGCTGCTGTTGTTTACACTGCTGCTGCTGCTGTTGTTTACACTGCTGCTGCTGCTGTTGTTTACACTGCTGCTGCTGCTGTTGTTTACACTGCTGCTGCTGCTGTTGTTTACACTGCTGCTGCTGCTGTTGTTTACACTGCTGCTGCTGCTGTTGTTTACACTGCTGCTGCTGTTGTTGTTTACACTGCTGCTGCTGCTGCATTTGTTTACACTGCTGCTGCTGCTGTTGTTTACACTGCTGCTGCTGTTGTTGTTTACACTGCTGCTGCTGTTGTTGTTTACACTGCTGCTGCTGTTGTTTACACTGCTGCTGCTGTTGTTGTTTACACTGCTGCTGTTGTTGTTGTTTACACTGCTGCTGCTGTTGTTTACACTGCTGCTGTTGTTTACACTGCTGCTGTTGTTGTTGTTTACACTGCTGCTGCTGTTGTTGTTTACACTGCTGCTGCTGTTGTTTACACTGCTGCTGCTGCTGCTGTTGTTTACACTGCTGCTGCTGTTGTTTACACTGCTGCTGCTGCTGTTGTTTACACTGCAGCTGCTGCTGTTGTTTACACTGCTGCTGCCGCTGTTGTTTACACTGCTGCTGCTGTTGTTTACACTGCTGCTGCTGCTGTTGTTTACACTGCTGCTGCCGCTGTTGTTTACACTGCTGCTGCTGTTGTTTACACTGCTGCTGCTGTTGTTTACACTGCTGCTGCTGCTGTTGTTTACACTGCTGCTGTTGTTTACACTGCTGCTGCTGCTGTTGTTTACACTGCTGCTGCTGTTGTTTACACTGCTGCTGCTGCTGTTGTTTACACTGCTGCTGCTGCTGTTGTTTACACTGCTGCTGCTGCTGTTGTTTACACTGCTGCTGCCGCTGTTGTTTACACTGCTGCTGCTGTTGTTTACACTGCTGCTGCTGCTGTTGTTTACACTGCTGCTGCCGCTGTTGTTTACACTGCTGCTGCTGTTGTTTACACTGCTGCTGCTGCTGTTGTTTACACTGCTGCTGCTGTTGTTTACACTGCTGCTGTTGTTTACACTGCTGCTGCTGCTGCTGCTGTTTACACTGCTGCTGTTGTTTACACTGCTGCTGCTGCTGTTGTTTACACTGCTGCTGCTGCTGTTGTTTACACTGCTGCTGCTGCTGTTGTTTACACTGCTGCTGCTGCTGTTGTTTTACACTGCTGCTGCTGCTGTTGTTTACACTGCTGCTGCTGCTGTTGTTTACACTGCTGCTGCTGCTGTTGTTTACACTGCTGCTGCTGCTGTTGTTTACACTGCTGCTGCTGCTGCTGTTGTTTACACTGCTGCTGCTGCTGTTGTTTACACTGCTGCTGCTGCTGCTGTTGTTTACACTGCTGCTGCTGCTGTTGTTTACACTGCTGCTGCTGTTGTTTACACTGCTGCTGCTGCTGTTGTTTACACTGCTGCTGCTGCTGCTGTTGTTTACACTGCTGCTGCTGCTGTTGTTTACACTGCTGCTGCTGCTGTTGTTTACACTGCTGCTGCTGCTGTTGTTTACACTGCTGCTGCTGTTGTTTACACTGCTGCTGCTGTTGTTTACACTGCTGCTGCTGCTGTTGTTTACACTGCTGCTGCTGCTGCTGTTGTTTACACTGCTGCTGCTGCTGCTGTTGTTTACACTGCTGCTGCTGCTGTTGTTTACACTGCTGCTGCTGTTGTTTACACTGCTGCTGCTGCTGTTGTTTACACTGCTGCTGCTGCTGCTGTTGTTTACACTGCTGCTGCTGCTGTTGTTTACACTGCTGCTGCTGTTGTTTACACTGCTGCTGCTGCTGTTGTTTATACTGCTGCTGCTGCTGTTGTTTACACTGCTGCTGCTGCTGTTGTTTACACTGCTCCTGCTGCTGTTGTTTACACTGCTGCTGCTGCTGTTGTTTACACTGCTGCTGCTGTTGTTTACACTGCTGCTGCTGCTGTTGTTTACACTGCTGCTGCTGCTGTTGTTTACACTGCTGCTGCTGCTGTTGTTTACACTGCTGCTGCCGCTGTTGTTTGCACTGCTGCTGCTGTTGTTTACACTGCTGCTGCTGCTGTTGTTTACACTGCTGCTGCCGCTGTTGTTTACACTGCTGCTGCTGTTGTTTACACTGCTGCTGCTGTTGTTTACACTGCTGCTGCTGTTGTTTACACTGCTGCTGTTGTTTACACTGCTGCTGCTGCTGTTGTTTACACTGCTGCTGTTGTTTACACTGCTGCTGCTGCTGTTGTTTACACTGCTGCTGCTGCTGTTGTTTACACTGCTGCTGCTGCTGTTGTTTACACTGCTGCTGCTGCTGTTGTTTACACTGCTGCTGCTGCTGCTGTTGTTTACACTGCTGCTGCTGCTGCTGCTGTTGTTTACACTGCTGCTGCTGTTGTTTACACTGCTGCTGCTGCTGCTGTTGTTTACACTGCTGCTGCTG
>NC_069460.1:5518771-5533771 GCF_026875155.1 Cherax quadricarinatus
TAGTTAAGTGATAGTGAGGTAATAGTGGCAGTAATAGAAATTTGATAGCAAGTTGTAGTTATTTATTGTTAGTGGTAGTGATAGTGATGGTAGTAGTGGTAGCGATAGTGATGATAGTAGTGGTAGTAATAGTGTGGTAGTAGTGGTAGTGATAGTGATGTGGTAGTCATAGTGATAGTGATGGTAGTAGTGGTAGGAAGTGAAGGTAGTAGTGGCAGTGATAACGATGGTAGTATGGTAGTAATAGTGATGGTAGTAGTGGTAGTGATAGTGATGGTAGTAGTGATAGTGATGGTAGTAGTGGTAAATGATAGTGATGGTAGTAGTGGTATGATAGTGGTGGTTTGTTAGTGGGAGTATGGTAAGTAGTGGATGATAGTGATGGTTAGTAGTGGTAGTGATGGTAGTAGTGGTAGTGATAGTGATGTGTAGATGAATGATGGTGTAGTGGTTTGTGATAGTGATGTTTGTAGTGGTAGTGATAGTGTTGTAGTAGTGGTATGATTAGTGTGGTAGTATGGTAGTGGGTTTTGGAAATGGGATAGTGGTAGTGATAGTGATGGTAGTAGTGTAGTATGTTAGTAGTGGGTTTTGATATGATGGTAGTAGTGGTAGTGATAGTGGTTAGTATGTAGTGATAGCTGATTGTAGTATGGTAGTGATGGTAGTAGTGGTAGTGATAGTGGTGGGTAGTAGTGGTATGATAGTGTGGTAGTTGTAGTAGTGATAGTGGTGGTAGTAGTGGTAGTGATAGTGATGGTAGTAGTAGTAGTGATGTAGTTGTGTTAGTGATAGGTTGTTATAGTGGTAGTGAGTGATGGTAGTATGGTTAGTGATGTAGTTTTGGTAGTGATAGTGGTGGGATTGTTTTGTAGTGATAGTGATGTAGTTTTAGTAGTGTGGTATAGTGGTAGTGATGTACAGTTGTATATGTGGTGGTAGTATGGTAGTGATAGTGAATGGTAGTTGTGGTAGTGATTTGGTAGTATTATATGGTATACTGGTTGTGGTAGTAGTGTAGTGATATGGTGGAGTAGTGGTAGTGATAGGATGTTTTAGTGGAGTGATGGTAGTATGGTAGTGGTGGTAGTATGGTATTTTTTGTGTTTAGTGATAGTGATGTATAGTGGTAGTTAAGTTTTATATGTGGTTACAGACTAAACTGCAGCCCTGTCTAATAAGGCGAGGTTTACCTCCATTGGTGGTGGGTGTGAGTGTGATGGGTGGGCACAGTGTTATTTGATGGGTGGGTCACATTTAGTGTGTGGTGTGACGTTTAGTGTGAGTGCACAGTGTTAGTGGGGGAGTGCACAGTGTTAGTGTGAGTGTGACAAACGTTAGTGTGGATGTCACATGTTAGTGTGTGATGTGAGAAATGTTAGTGTGTGAGTGTGACAATGTTATGTGAGTGGGGACAGTGTTAGTGTGGAGTGTCACAGTGTTAGTGTGATGTGACAGTGTTAGTGTGTGAGTGTCACAGGTTAGGTGTGAGTTCCAGTTTTTAGTGTGGCGTGACAGTGTTAGTGTGAGTGTCACAGTGTAGTGTGTGTGTCCAGTGTTAGTTTTTGTGAGTGTCACAGTGTTAGTGTGTGAGTGTCACAGTGTTAGTGTGAGTGTCACAGTGTTAGTGTGAGTGTCACAGTGTTAGTGTGAGTGTCACAGTGTTAGTGTGAGTATCACAGTGTTAGTGTGTGAGTGTCACAGTGTTAGTGTGTGAGTGTCACAGTGTTAGTGTGTGAGTGTCACAGTGTTAGTGTGTGAGTGTCACAGTGTTAGTGTGTGAGTGTCACAGTGTTAGTGTGAGTGTGACAGTGTTAGTGTGTGTGTGTCACAGTGTTAGTGTGAGTGTGACAGTGTTAGTGTGTGTGTGTCACAGTGTTAGTGTGTGAGTGTGACAGTGTTAGTGTGTGTCACAGTGTTAGTGTGAGTGTCACAGTGTTAGTGTGTGTGTCACAGTGTTAGTGTGTGAGGGGTCACAGTGTTAGTGTGTGTCACAGTGTTAGTGTGTGTCACAGTGTTAGTGTGTGAGTGTCACAGTGTTAGTGTGTGTGTCACAGTGTTAGTGTGTGAGGGGTCACAGTGTTAGTGTGTGTCACAGTGTTAGTGTGAGTGTCACAGTGTTAGTGTGTGTGTCACAGTGTTAGTGTGTGAGGGGTCACAGTGTTAGTGTGTGAGTGTCACAGTGTTAGTGTGTGAGCGTCACAGTGTTAGTGTGTGAGTGTCAGTGTTTGTGTGTGAGTGTCACAATGTTAGTGTTTGTGTCACAATGTTAGT
The DNA here is from genome assembly GCF_026875155.1 of Cherax quadricarinatus. NCBI lineage: Eukaryota > Metazoa > Arthropoda > Malacostraca > Decapoda > Parastacidae > Cherax > Cherax quadricarinatus. The sequence goes on from NC_069460.1 coordinate 5,521,046, forward strand.
GTGTGAGTGTCACAATGTTAGTGTGTGAGTGTCACAGTGTTAGTGTGTGAGTGTCACAGTGTTAGTGTTTGTGTCACAATGTTAGTGTGTGAGTGTCACAATGTTAGTGTGTGAGTGTCACAGTGTTAGTGTGTGAGTGTCAGTGTTTGTGTGTGAGTGTCACAGTGTTAGTGTTTGTGTCACAATGTTAGTGTGTGAGTGTCACAATGTTAGTGTGTGAGTGTCACAGTGTTAGTGTGTGAGTGTCACAGTGTTAGTGTTTGTGTCACAATGTTAGTGTGTGAGTGTCACAATGTTAGTGTGTGAGTGTCACAGTGTTAGTGTGTGAGTGTCACAGTGTTAGTGTGTGAGTGTCACAGTGTTAGTGTGTGAGTGTCACAATGTTAGTGTGTGAGTGTGACAGTGTTAGTGTGTGAGTGTCAGTGTTTGTGTGTGAGTGTCACAGTGTTAGTGTGTGAGTGTCACAATGTTAGTGTGTGAGTGTCACAGTGTTAGTGTGTGAGTGTCAGTGTTTGTGTGTGAGTGTCACAGTGTTAGTGTGTGAGTGTGACAGTGTTAGTGTGAGTGTGACAGTGTTAGTGTGTGAATGTCACAGTGTTAGTGTGAGTGTGACAGTGTTATGTGTGGAGTGTGGGCAGTGTTAGTGTTTTGAGTGTCACAGTGTTAGTGTGTGAGTGTGACAGTGTTAGTGTGTGAATGTCACAGTGTTAGTGTGAGTGTGACAGTGTTAGTGTGTGAGTGTCACAGTGTTAGTGTGTGAGTGTCACAGTGTTAGTGTGTGAATGTCACAGTGTTAGTGTGAGTGTGACAGTGTTAGTGTGTGAGTGTCACAGTGTTAGTGTGTGAGTGTCACAGTGTTAGTGTGTGAAAGTCACAGTGTTAGTGTGTGGGGTGTCACAGTGTTTAGGTGTGAGTGTCACAGTGTTAGTGGTGTGAGTTTTCACAGTGTTAGTGTGTGAATGTCACAGTGTTAGTGTGAGTGTGACAGTGTTAGTGTGTGAGTGTCACAGTGTTAGTGTGTGAGTGTGACAGTGTTAGTGTGTGAATGTCACAGTGTTAGTGTGAGTTTTGACAGTGTTAGTGGTGAGTGTCACAGTGTTTTGTGTGTGAGTGTGAAACCCGTGTTAGTGTTGAATGTCACAGTGTTAGTGTGTGAGTGTCACAGTGTTAGTGTGGGGAGTGTCACAGGTTAGTGTGTTATGTCACAGTGTTAGGTGTGAGTGTCACAGTGTTAGTGTGTGATGTCACAGTGTTAGTGTGTGAATGTCACGGGGTTAGTGTGTGATGTCACAGTGTTAGTGTGGTGAATGTCACAAATTTAGTGTGTGAGTGTACAGTGTTAGTGTGGGGAGTGTCACAGTGTTAGTGTGTGAGTGTGACAGTGTTAGTGTGTGAGTGTCACAGTGTAGTGTGTGAGTGTCACAGTGTTAGTGTGTGAGTGTGGGCAGTGTTAGTGTGTGAGTGTCCAGTGTTAGTGTGTGAGTGTGACATGTTTTGTGTGGGGAGTGTCACAGTGTTAGTGTGTGAGTGTCACAGTGTTAGGTGGGGAGTGTCACAGTGTTAGTGTGTGAGTGTGACAGTGTTAGTGTGTAGTGTCACAGGTTAGGTGTGATGTGACAGGTTAGTGTGTGAATGTCACAGTGTTAGTGTGAGTGTGACAGTGTTAGTGTGTGAGTGGTCACAGTGTTAGTGTGTGAAGTGTCACAGTTTTAGTGTGTAGTGTCACAGTGTTAGTGTGGTGGTGTCACAGTGTTAGGGGTGTGAGTGTCACAGTGTTATGTGTGAGTGTCACAGTGTTGTGTGGAGTGTCACAGTGTTAGTGTGTGAGTGTCACAGTGTTAGTGTGTGAGTGTGACAGTTTAGTGTGTGAGTGTGACAGTGTTAGTGTGTGATGTGACAGTGTTAGTGTGTGAGTGTCACAGTGTTAGTGTGTGAGTGTCACAGTGTTTGTGTGTGAGTGTCACAGTGTTTTGTGTGTGAGTGTCACGTGTTTGTGTGTGAGTGTGACAGTGTTAGTGTGTGAGTGTGACATGTAGTGTGTGAGTGTGACAGTGTTAGTGTGTGGGGTGACCGTTTTTTAGTGTGTGAGTGTCACAGTGTTAGTGTGTGAGTGGGTCACAGTGTTAGTGTGTGAGTGTGACAGTGTTAGTGTGAGTGTCACAGTGTTAGTGGGTGAGTGTCACAGTGTTAGTGGTGAGTGTGACAGTGTTTTGTGTGTGAGTGTCACAGTGTTAGTGTGTGAATGTCACAGTGTTAGTGTGAGTGTGACAGTGTTAGTGTGTGAGTGTGACAGTGTTAGTGTGTGAATGTCACAGTGTTAGTGTGAGTGTGACAGTGTTATGTGTGAGTGTGACAGTGTTAGTGTGTGAGTGTCACAGTGTTTGTGTGTGAGTGTCACAGTGTTTAGTGTGTGAGTGTCACAGGTTAGTGTGTGAGTGTCACAGTGTTAGGTGTGAGTGTCACAGTGTTAGTGTGTGAGTGTCACAGTGTTAGTGTGTGAGTGTGACAGTGTTGTGGTGTGATGTCACAGTGTTAGTGTGTGAGTGTGACAGTGTTAGTGTGTGAGTGTGACAGTGTTAGTGTGTGAGTGTGACAGTGTTAGTGTGTGAGTGTCACAGTGTTAGTGTGTGAGTGTCACAGTGTTAGTGTGTGAGTGTGACAGTGTTAGTGTGTGAATGTCACAGTGTTAGTGTGAGTGTGACAGTGTTAGTGTGTGAGTGTCACAGTGTTAGTGTGTGAATGTCACAGTGTTAGTGTGAGTGTGACAGTGTTAGTGTGTGAGTGTGACAGTGTTAGTGTGTGAATGTCACAGTGTTAGTGTGAGTGTGACAGTGTTAGTGTGTGAGTGTCACAGTGTTAGTGTGTGAGTGTCACAGTGTTAGTGTGTGAGTGTCACAGTGTTAGTGTGTGAGTGTCACAGTGTTAGTGTGTGAGTGTCAAGTGTTAGTGTGGAGTGTCACAGTTTTTAGTGTGTGAGTTGTCACAGTGTTAGTGTGTGAGTGTGACAGTGTTAGTGTGTGAGTGTGACAGTGTTAGTGTGTGAGTGTGACAGTGTTAGTGTGTGAGTGTGACAGTGTTAGTGTGTGAGTGTGACAGTGTTAGTGTGTGAGTGTCACAGTGTTAGTGTGTGAGTGTCACAGTGTTAGTGTGTGAGTGTGACAGTGTTAGTGTGTGAGTGTGACAGTGTTAGTGTGTGAATGTCACAGTGTTAGTGTGAGTGTGACAGTGTTAGTGTGTGAGTGTCACAGTGTTTTGTGTGTGAGTGTCACAGTGGTTAGTGTGTGAGTGTCACAGTGTTAGTGTGAGTGTGACGTGTTAGTGTGTGAGTGTCACAGTGTTAGTGTGTGAGTGTCACAGTGTTAGTGTGTGAGTGTCACAGTGTTAGTGTGTGAGTGTCACAGTGTTAGTGTGTGAGTGTCACAGTGTTAGTGTGTGAGTGTCACAGTGTTTGTTTTGAGTGTCACAGTGTTTGTGTGAGTGTGACGTGTTAGTGTGTGAGTGTCACAGTGTTAGTGTGTGAATGTCACAGTGTTAGTGTGTGAGTGTCACAGTGTTAGTGTGTGAATGTCACAGTGTTAGTGTGAGTGTGACAGTGTTAGTGTGAGTGTGACAGTGTTAGTGTGAGTGTGACAGTGTTAGTGTGAGTGTGACAGTGTTAGTGTGAGTGTCACAGTGTTAGTGTGAGTGTGACAGTGTTAGTGTGAGTGTCACAGTGTTAGTGTGTGAGTGTCACAGTGTTAGTGTGTGAGTGTCACAGTGTTAGTGTGTGAGTGTCACAGTGTTAGTGTGTGAGTGTCACAGTGTTAGTGTGTGAGTGTCACAGTGTTAGTGTGTGAGTGTCACAGTGTTAGTGTGTGAGTGTCACAGTGTTTTTGTGTGAAGGTCACAGTGTTACTGTGTGAGTGTCACAGTGTTAGTGTGTGAGGGTCACAGTGTTATTGTGTGAGTGTCACAGTGTTAGTGTGTAAGGGTCAAAGTGTTAGTGTGTGAGGGTGACAGTGTTAGTGTGTGAGTGTCACAGTGTTAGTGTGTGAGGGTCACAGTGTTAGTGTGTGAAGGTCACAGTGTTAGTGTGTGAGGGTCACAGTGTTATTGTGTGAGTGTCACAGTGTTAGTTTGTGAGTGCCACAGTGTTAGTGTGTGAGTGTCACAGTGTTAGTGTGAGTGTCACAGTGTTAGTGTGTGAGTGCCACAGTGTTAGTGTGAGTGTCACAGCGTTCGTGTGAGTGTCACAGTGTTAGTGTGTGAGTGCCACAGTGTTAGTGTGAGTGTCACAGCGTTCGTGTGAGTGTCACAGTGTTAGTGTGTGAGTGTCAGAGTGTTAGTGTGAGTGTCACAGTGTTAGTATGTGAGTGCCACAGTGTTAGTGTGAGTGTCACAGCGTTCGTGTGAGTGTCACAGTGTTAGTGTGTGAATGTCACAGTGTTAGTGTGTGAGTGTCACAGTGTTAGTGTGTGAGAGCCACAGTATTAGTGTGAATGTCACAGTGTTAGTGCGAGTGTCACAGTGTTAGTGTGTGAGTGTCACAGTGTTAGTGTGTGAGTGCCACAGTGTTAGTGTGAATGTCACAGTGTTAGTGTGAATGTCACAGTGTTAGTGTGTGAATGTCACAGTGTTAGTGTGTGAGTGTCACAGTGTTAGTGTGTGAGAGCCACAGTATTAGTGAGAATGTCACAGTGTTAGTGTGAATGTCACAGTGTTAGTGTGAATGTCACAGTGTTAGTGTGTGAGAGCCACAGTGTTAGTGTGAGTGTCACAGTGTTAGTGTGATTGTCACAGTGTTAGTGTGTGAGAGCCACAGTGTTAGTGTGAATTTCGCAGTGTTAGTGTGAATGTCACAGTGTTAGTGTGAATGTCACAGTGTTAGTGTGATTGTCACAGTGTTAGTGTGTGAGAGCCACAGTGTTAGTGTTAGTGTCACAGTGTTAGTGTTAGTGTCACAGTGTTAGTGTGAGTGTCACAGTGTTAGTGTGATTGTCACAGTGTTAGTGTGTGAGAGCCACAGTGTTAGTGTGAGTGTCACAGTGTTAGTGTGATTGTCACAGTGTTAGTGTGTGAGAGCCACAGTGTTAGTGTTAGTGTCACAGTGTTAGTGTTAGTGTCACAGTGTTTTGTGTGAGTGTCACAGTGTTAGTGTGATGTCACAGTGTTAGTTGGGGTGAGGCCACATGTTTAGTGTTAGTGTCCAAGTGTTAGTGTTAGTGTCACAGTGTTAGTGTGTGAGAGCCACAGTGTTAGTGTTAGTGTCACAGTGTTAGTGTTAGTGTCACAGTGTTAGTGTGTGAGATCCACAGTGTTAGTGTTAGTGTCACAGTGTTAGTGTGTGAGTGCCACAGTGTTAGTGTGATTGTCACAGTGTTAGTGTGAGTGTCCCAGTGTTAGTGTGAGTGTCCCAGTGTTAGTGTGAGTGTCACAATGTTAGTGTGAGTGTCCCAGTGTTAGTGTGTGAGTGCCACAGTGTTAGTGTGATTGTCACAGTGTTAGTGCGAGTGTCCCAGTGTTAGTGTGTGAGTGCCACAGTGTTAGTGTGATTGTCACAGTGTGAGTGTGATTGTCACAGTGTTAGTGTGATTGTCACAGTGTTAGTGTGAGTGTCCCAGTGTTAGTGTGTGAGTGCCACAGTGTTAGTGTGATTGTCACAGTGTTAGTGCGAGGTTCCCCGTGTTAGTGTGTGAGTTTCCACAGTGGGTTTGTGTGAGTGCCACAGTGTTAGTGTGAGTGCCACAGTGTTAGTGTGAATGTCACAGTGTTAGTGTGTGAGTGCCACAGTGTTAGTGTGAGTGTCACAGTGTTAGTGTGATTGTCACAGTGTTAGTGTGAGTGTCACAGTGTTAGTGTGTGAGTGCCACAGTGTTAGTGTGATTGTCACAGTGTTATTGTGTGAGTGTCACAGTGTTAATGTGAGTGTCACAGTGTTAGTGTGAGTGCCACAGTGTTTGTGTGAGTGTCACAGTGTTAGTGTGAGTGTCACAGTGTTAGTGTGTGAGTGCCACAGTGTTAGTGTGAGTGCCACAGTGTTAGTGTGAGTGTCACAGTGTTAGTGTGTGAGTGCCACAGTGTTAGTGTGAGTGCCACCCGTGTTAGTGTGAGGGTCAGTGGGTTTGTGTGATGTCACGTGTTAATGTGTGAGTGCCAGAGTGTGTTATTGTAAGTGTCGCAGTGTTAACGTGAGTGCCAATATTAGCGTGAGAGTGTCGCAGTGTTAGCGTGAGTGCCAATATTAGCGTGAGAGTGCCGCTGGTGCCACACCCCCCTCTCCCTCAACACTAAGTGACTACCATTATAGTGTTAAACCAAAACGGAATTATTTGACTCCTTGTGGGAATGTGTTGTTTTAATGTTTATCATTACTAGGTCGTACGTCCCACCTCAGCACCTGTGTGGGGTGTGTGTGTGTGTGTGTGTGTGTGTGTGTGTGTGTGTGTTGTGTGTTGTGTGTGTGGTGTGTGTGTGTGTGTGTATGTGTGGTGGGGTGTGTGTGTGTGTGTGTGTTTTGTGGTGTGTGTGTTGTGTATGGTGTTGTGTGTGTGTGTGTGTGTTGTTGTGTGTGTGTGTGTTGTTGTGTGTGTGTTGTGTGGGGTGTGTGTGTTGTGGGTGTGTGTGTGTGTGTGTGTGTGTGTGTGTTGTGTATGTGTTTGTGGGGTGTGTGTGTTTTGTGTGTGTGTGTGTTGTGTTTTGTGTATGTGTGTGTGTGTGTGTGTGTGTGTGTGTGTGTGTGTGTATGTGTGTGTGTTTTGTGTGTGTGTGTGTGTGTGGTGTGGTGTGTGGTGTGTGTGTGTGTGTGTGTGTGTGTGTGTATTGTGTGTGTGGTGTGTGTGTACTCACCTAGTTGAGGTTGCAGGGGTCGAGTCCAAGCTCCTGGCCCGCCTCTTCACTGGTCGCTACTAGGGCACTCTCCCTGAACCATGAGCTTTATCGTACCTCTGCTTAAAGCTATGTAAAGGATCCTGCCTCTCACTACATCGCTTCCAAACTATTCCACTTCCTGACTACTCTGTGGCTGAAGAAATACTTCCTAACATCCCTGTGATTCTCTGTGTCTTCAACTTCCAACTGTTCCCCTTTTACTGTGTCCAATCTCTGGAACTCCTGTCTTTGTCCACCTTGTCAATTCCTCTCATATTTTGTATGTCGTTTATCATGTCCCCCTATCTCTCCTGTCCTCCAGTGTCGTCAGGTTGATTTCCCTTAACCTCCCCCTCATAGGACATACCTCTTAGCTCTGGGACTAGTCTTGTTGGGAAACCTTTGCACTTTCTCTAGTTTCTTTACATGCTTGCTAGGTGTGGGTTCCAAACTGGTGCCGCATACTCCAATATGGGCCTAACGTACACGGTGTACAGGGTCCTGAACGATTCCTTATTAAGATGTCGGGAAAGCTGTTCTGAGGTTTGCCAGGCGCCCATATCTGCAGCAGTTATTTGGTTGATGTGCGCTTCAGGAGATGTGCCTGGTGTTAACTCACCCCAAGATCTTTTTCCTTGAGTGATGTTTGTAGTCTCTGACCCCCTAGACTGTACTCCATCTGCGGTCTTCTTTGCCCTTCCCCAATCCCATGACTTTGCACTTGGTGGGATTGAACTTCCCGGAGCCAGTTGCTGGCCAGGTCTGCAGCCTGTCCAGATCCCTTTGTTTTCTCCTGGTCTTCGATCGAATGAACTCTTCTCATCAACTTCACGTCATCTGCAAACAGTGACACCTCGGAGTTTATTCCTTCCGTCATGTCGTTCACAAATACCAGAAACAGCACTGGTCCTAGGACTGACCCCTGTGGGACCCCGCTGGTCACAGGTGCCCCCTCTGACACCTCCTCTCTCTCCATTACTCGCTGCTGTCTTCCTGACAAGTATTCCCCTGATCCATTGCAGTGCCTTCCCTGTTTATTCCTGCTTGGTCCTCCAGTTTTTTCACTAATCTCTTGTGTGGTTTCGTGTCAAAAGCCTTCTTGCAGTCTAAGAAAATGCAATCCACCACCCTTCTCTCTCTTGTCTTACTGCTGTCACCATGTCATAGAACTCCAGTAGGGTTTGTGACACAGGATTTCCCCTCTCTGAAACCATGTTGGCTGCTGGGGATGAGAAACATTCCCTTTTTAGATGTTCCACCATTTTTCTCCTGACAATTTTTCCATGATTTTGCATGCTATACATGTCAAGTGACACTGGTCTGTAGTTTAGTGCTTCATGTTTGTCTCCTTTTTAAAGATTGGGACTACATTTGCTGTCTTCCATGCCTCAGGCAATCTCCCTGTTCGATAGATGTATTGAATATTGTTGTTAGGGGTACACATAGCGCCTCTGCTCCCTCTCTCAGGACCCATGGAGAGATGTTATCTGGCCCATTGCCTTTGAGGTATCTAGCTCACTCAGAAGCCTCTTCACTTCTTCCTCGGTTGTGTGTACTGTGTCCAGCACTGGTGGTGTACCCCACCTCTCTGTCTTTCGGAGCCCTTTCTGTCTCCTCTGTGAAACCTTCTTTGAAACTCTTGTTGATTCCTCACATACTTCACTGTCATTTTTTTGTTGTCTCTCCTCCTTCCTTCCTTAGCCTGATTACCTGGTCCTTGACGGTTGTTTTCTTCCTGATGTGGCTGTATAACAGCTTCGGGTCAGATTTGGCTTTTGCTGCTAAAGTCGTTTTCATATTGACGTTGGACCTCCCTTCTTATCTGTGCATATTTGTTTCTGGCTCACGACTGCTGTCCTTATTCTCCTGGGTCCTTTGCCTTCTATATTTTCTTCCATTCCCTAGCACACTTTGGTTTTTGCCCCCTTGCATCTTTGAGTGAAACATGGGCTCATCCTGGCTTTTTCATTATTCCTGTTACCCTTGGGTACAAACCTCTCCTCAGCCTCCTTGCACTTGTGACTACATATTCCATCATCTCATTAACTGGTTTCCCTGCCAGTTCTCTGTCCCCTGAAAACCCCATTCAGGAAGTTCCTCATTCCTGTGTAGTCCCCTTTCCTGTAGTTTGGTTTCATTCGTCCTGGCCTTTCCCGCTTCCCCCTCCCTTGTAGCTCTACCCGTGTATTCGAAGCTCAAAACCACATGATCGCTGGCCCCAAGGGGTCTTTCATATGTGATGTCCTCGATATCTGCACTACTCAAGGTGAATACTAAGTCCAGTCTTGCTGGTTCATCCTCTCCTCTCCCCTCTTGTAGTGTCCCTTACGTGTTGGTACATGAAGTTTTTCCAGTACCACCTCCATCATCTTAGCCCTCCATGTTATCTTGGCCCCCATGTGGCTCCAAGTTCTCCCATTCGATTCCTTTTTGGTTAAAGTCGCCCATGATCAGGAGCTTTGCCCTGCCCTGGTTGACACACTGGCCACTGCAGCCATGTGTCAAACCCTCGCTCTATTGCTCTCGTCTTTCTCTTGCCTTGGCCTCCTGCTGTTCTGTGGTGGGGTTTTAAAATTCACTGCAATTATCACCCTTTGGGGCCTCCAGAGTGAAGCGTTCCCGTATGCAATCACTTTCTTCTCCGCTGTCTCCTCTCTCCAGCTCATCAAAATTCCATCGGTGTTTGATCAGCAATGCCACTCCTCCCCCCCCCCCGTTCCTTCTGTCTTTCCTCAGGATCTGGTATCCCGTTGGGAAGATGGCATCTGTTATCATACCTGTTTAAACTTGGTTTCTGTGATTGCTATGATGTCTGGTGATGCCTCTTTGACTCTTTCGTGCCACTCCTCCCACTTGTTTGTTATTCCATCAGCGTTTGTGTACCATACCTTCAGTTTTTCCCTTTTCCCAACACTGTGGTTTGGGGGGCCTGTGGGGTGGGAGACCTGGTAGCATACTGTGGGATTCTATGGTTTGGGGGTTGGGTGGAAGCTGTGGGTATGGATTGTATTGTGTGTTGGGATGGTGTGATAGTATAAACGACTTGGTTGGTAGCTGTAGAGCGGGTAGTTAAATGATATACTTCTTCGGAGGCTTCTTAGTTTATTGTTAAGTAGTGGTGGGTTACACAGGCTTGTGTGTTGTGCCCATGGCCCGGGCAGGGCCATGCCACGAGAGAGAGCTGGGAGTACTTGTGTCTTGATGCCAGGCCGCTGTGTGAGTGAGGGTGAGGAAGTCTGGGCATACTGAAGTGGCAAGGCCTATAGATGGCAGCACTTGAGTGGCGCGAAATATGAACTAAGCTGGCAGAAAAGCATGGGCTTTTCTGTGCAGACAGTACAGGCTGGGCTACATACGCGGGGCCCCCTACCGCGCGTTTGTCCCGACGCGACAATACTGGTAAATAAAAAAAACTCGGTCTCTCTCTCGTAGGAACAGGGCACAGAAAAACAAAATAAAAAAATATATATAAAATATGGCATGGAAAAAAAAACTTCCTACAGGGGGGGAAGAAAAAACATGTGGGGTGTGCTAAACATCGTGGTCATAGGCAGTGAGCATCGAAGTGCCCTCACGCACGCCTTCCTGCGTCTGGACAGATACGCAACACGGGGACATCGCTGCGGCTGAGCTGTGACGTAACAGGGTACGGTCTCCTCTGGGAACGGTGAAGCCCGACATCGTAGGAGTCGCTGCAGGTTTTCACTCAACCTGGGGGAAAGACATGCTGGGGCCCTCGAGTGAGGCGTCGACAAAATCGGCAACTGGGCAGGACTTCTGGCAAGCGACCTCAGGACACTCCTCGACTGGTACTGTCGCTGGGCTGTCACTGCCGGCGAGGTGGAGCGAGTTGTGGAGCGAGTCGTGGCAGAGAAAGACTGGGGGAAACATCTGGGAGTCGTAACATCATACACCAGACTGCAGTGAGCGAGCTAGCAGTCAAAGTGACATCTTCTTTGTGCAGGCTGCTCACTGAAGCTTGTGAACACGAGGCTGACACAGCGCCTGCCGACAGGGCTGGCTGCGGCTTGACGAGTATCATCTCTCGACAGCTGGAGTTATGCAGAGGTTAGTCTAAGCGTCCCAGACTTGTTTCTCTACATATAACTGCACTCTGAAAGGGTTTGGGGGTGAAGTGAAACAAATCTCGATGGGAATCGTAGCAGTACGATTCTACAGAACATCACGAGCGACGAGCATAAAAGCTTTCTGTACAAGGGGGCTCATACGTCAGGGCTGAGAAATCAGCTGTCAAAAACTGGTCAGGCGGGTGACTTAGTGGTACAATTCAAGGGTCTGACCACAGACCTCACTGGACACACGGAAATTAAAAACACCCGCTGTACATACGGTTTCAACATGGCTTAACTAGCAAATGATGCTTTTCTGCGCATAAAAACTGACTAAGACATACTAAAATGTGAGAAACACTGACTGAGAGGAATTAATTAACACACGACATATATTTTCTCTCAATCTTCTCGACAATACTGAAATAATTACTAGAACACTCGATGTGACATCATGTGATGTCAGGCGTGATGTCGCAAGGTGACGTCAGCAGCAGTGACGTCAACAGACATCTCGAGGTGACGTCAGGCAGACATCGTGAGGTGACGTCAGCAGACATCGTGAGGTGACGTCAGCAGACATCGTGACGTCATGAAGTCGGGCAGCATCGTGGGTGGCGTCGATGTGATGCGGGCAGCAGACCACAGAAAATGATGCTTTTCTGCGCATAAAACTGACTAAGACATACTAAAATGTGAGAACACTGACTGAGAGGAATTAATTAACACACGACAATAGGTTGTGGGGTTCTGAGGATAGTTGTGTGTGTGCTTGCTCTTGCTGCTCTGTTCTGCTCTGACTGAGCTCTGCTGGTTCCATCCTTGTCTCCTTTCCTAGCTCCTTTCGCTTTTTTGTCCTCTCCCTCAGCTGATGTCTCTCTTTTTGTGTTCTGTCTCTGTCTAGGAACACCTTCTTGTACTCTTCCGAGCTTCTCAACCGTGGTTTTTCTTGGAGGATCCTGTTCCGCACTGTTTCTGTCCTGAGAATCAGCTTGATCAGTCGGTTTCTCCCCTTCAAGTACCCCTCTATTCTCTGAAAATTTACAATCTCGTCCATGTCTTCTCCCCCTATTTCCGTGATGATTTTCTCAATCTCCTTTCTTTCTTCCTGCCGTCTTTCAGTGTGTGTCCTTTCCTCTCTCTCCCGAAGCCCATGGATAAACACTGATTTTGCCCTTTCCTCCTCCCATTGCCTCTCCCTCTGTGACTCTGGTTCCTGTCTGTATGTGGTCATTTTCTCCCTTGATTTTTCCAGTGGCTCTTGGTAGCATGGTTGTGCCTCAACATTCGACCTATCTACCTCTCCATCTGCACCCATCTGCTCTTCCCTTCCACTCCCTGGCCCTTCTTTGCAGGCTGATAGGACCTTAGCATATTTCATATCTCCTTCCTTCCTGTTCAGCCTCTCAGCTTCGTATGGTGTGTCTTCTCTGGTCACTACCCCTGAGACTTGCTTCAGCCTGTTTACCTCAAATTCTAGGACCTTTACCCTGGCTACTGCAGTTTCGACTTGTGCCTCCCAATTCTTCGTCTCCTTCTCCAACCTCTTCCCATTTCACAGAGAGCTCTTTCTCCATTTTTTCAGAAAGCTCTCCTAATTTTCTCTCCCATTCTTGCTCTCTCCTTTTCCACTGTTCCTCCATCCATTCCTCCCTACCAGTACCATTGTCATCTGATCCCTGATTCCTGCGAGTCCCAACCATTTTTTTTCTTTTTTTTTTTTAGTAAAAGAGAAAATGAAAAAGAAAAAGGGGGAGAGAGTGAGAGAGAGGGAGAGAGAGAGAAGGGGAGGGTAGGAGGGGAAAAGGGG
>NC_069460.1:5541271-5573771 GCF_026875155.1 Cherax quadricarinatus
AACAGTACCAACCATAATAACAGTAGTCCCAACAGTAGTAACAACAGCAACAGCTCTCATTGCCGTTTTTTTGCGTCAGATAGATATGATGGTAGTACGGTAGTGATGAGGCAAGCCAAGATTACATCTAATATACAACGAACGACTCAGCACAGACAGAGAACAAGATTGTCTAGCTATAACTCTCTTAATATTTTAAGTTAGATGTAGGGTGGTCATGGTTGTTATTGTCTTGTATTGAGGGTTATTCTCCAGCTCTAAGTTAGCTTCTCTTCCCTTACTTCCTCCCTTCTTTCTGACATCTTCTCTTCCCCTTCTCCCTCCCTGCTGAGTGATTGTATCATATACAAGGCTCACATATTTAAACGTGAGCAGCGAGTCCCCAAGAGTTTTACACTCGCCTCTGCCTCGCCTTCAGTAGTACCCACGCTGGTGGATGAAGTGTTATTGTCTTCAGCGAGGCTTCCACGGAACCCCCTAGTTCAACTTGAGCTTGTTGTGATTCAGCTTGAGTTTGTTGTGGTTCCACTGGAGCTTGTTGTGGTTCAACTGAAACTTGTTGTGGTTCAACTGAAACTTGTTGTGATTCAACTGGAGCTTGTTGTGGTTCCACTGAAGCTTAATGGGGTCATGGTTAAGTCTTTCACTACCGGGAGATAGCAAGTACCTACACACTGTGTCATATATCTTAATGTTTCTGTGCTGAACTGTGACTATAACTTAGTATAACGATACATGTTGTGTCAGCTTCACTGGTAATGAAATGCTCAATAAATCTCTTCTTTGTAAAAGGTTTCACTTTTTTCTAGTAAAAATCTTCCCTTGCTTCAGAAAACTTAAACGCCCGCTAGTATAGATTACACTTTCTCTTCTTTTTATCCTTTTCTTTCACATCGGTCGTCTTCCACCAAGGTCGGGTGATCTAAAGAAGCGCTTTCGCCATCGCTCTTACCAACTCACCCCCTTCCGACGGCAGACGCTATACTTCCCACTTCCAGAACCACAACATCCTCACCAATCCTTCAGAGTGCAGGTGCTGTACTCCATAGTTCCAGAACCATAACATCCCCACCCATCCTTCAGAGTGCAGGTGCTGTACTCCATAGTTCCAGAACCATAACATCCCCACCCATCCTTCAGAGTGCAGGTGCTGTACTCCATAGTTCCAGAACCATAACATCCCCACCCATCCTTCAGAGTGCAGGTGCTGTACTCCATAGTTCCAGAACCATAACATCCCCACCCATCCTTCAGAGTGCAGGTGCTGTACTCCATAGTTCCAGAACCATAACATCCCCACCCATCCTTCAGAGTGCAGGTGCTGTACTCCATAGTTCCAGAACCATAACATCTCCACCCATCCTTCAGAGTGCAGGTGCTGTACTCCATAGTTCCAGAACCATAACATCCCCACCCATCCTTCAGAGTGCAGGTGCTGTTCTACCCACTTCCAGAACCACAACATCCTCACCCATCCTTCAGAGTGCAGGTACTGCACTCCCCACTTCAGGTTTTCCTGAAATCCTTAACAAAAGTCACCTGGCTCGCTTCCCTTGTATTCGCCTTGAAATGGAACACATCCTTGGTACCAGTGAAGGTATCTTCAACCCCCCAAAACCTAGCTACCCTCCCCCTTCCTTACATCAGATACAATTATCACCCATTACCCAGGTGTTGGACGACCCCCCTACGGGTCTACAGCTTCACAATGGTAATAATAGAGCTCTCCCAACTGCATAAAAGGCAATAACTCCTCCCGTCCCCCTCCCTCACGCTACTATTACTGTTGTGATCGGTTAATGTACGAAACGACGAGTGAAAACTATTTAGTTCACTCCCAACACTTGTTTATTCTTTGATTACCTTAATTGTGACACACTTTTCCCCTTTTGTGTATTGTAATATATTGATAATGTACGCGTCATTGATGCAAACATTATCATCATCATCATCATCATCATTATTATTATTATTATTATTATTAAAACAAGCTATATTAAAGGTATGTCGACATATATATGATTCAGGAATTATCGGGAAATGTTTAATTTTCATATATATATTAATTATGGTATTAGCAGTGACCTTTATGGTGATAGGTAAATGTAAGTTGTTTTGGAGTGTAAGTGAGGCTCGGTGAATAATAACAATGGTAATATTATATGAAAAATTATAGGGTGAACGGAGGCAAGTTAGGCTGCAGGTGTGGTGTGACAAGCACCTTACTGATGGTATTACTTATTATGGCGATATTATTGCACTCTAACTCACTTTATTAACACACGCATACACATACACGTACATACGCACACACACACACACACACACACACACACACACACACACACACACACACACACACACACACACACACACACACACACACACACACACACACACATACAAACTCTCTGTCTCATTCTCTCTCCATCTTGCTATGTGTACTCACCTATTTGTACTCGCCTATTTGTGGTTGCAGGGGTCGATTCATAGCTCCTGGCCCCGCCTCTTCACTGGTTGCTACTGGGTCCTCTCTCTCCCTGCTCCATGAGCTTTATCAAACCTCGTCTTATAACTATGTATGGTTCCTGCCTCCACTACGTCACTTTCTAGGCCGTTCCACGGCCTGACAACTCTATGACTGAAGAAATACTTCCTAACATCCCTTTGACTCATCTGAGTCTTCAACTTCCAATTGTGACCTCTTGTGTCTGTGTCCCATCTCTGGAACATCCTGTCTTTGTCCACCTTGTCTATTCCGCGCAGTGTTGTATATGTCGTTTTCATGTCTCCCCTGACCCTCCTGTCCTCCAGTGTCGTCAGGCCAATTTCCCTTAATCTTTCTTCGTAGGACAGTCCCCTTAGCTCTGGGACTAGTCTTGTTGCAAACCTTTGCATTTTCTCTAATTTCTTGACGTGCTTGACCAGGTGTGGATTCCCAACTAGTGCTGCATACTCCAGTATGGGCCTGACGTAAATGGTGTACAGAGCCTTGAACGATTCCTTACTGAGGTATCGGAACGCTATCGTCAGGTTTACCTGACTCCCGTACGCTGCAGAAGTTATCTGACTGATGTGCTCGGTGTTATACTCACCCCAAGGTCCTTTTCCTTGAGTGAGGTTTGCAGTCTTTGGCCACCTAGACTATACTGTGTCTGCGGTTTTCTTTGTGTGTGTGTGTGTGTGTACTCACCTATTTGTGGTTGCAGGGGTCGAGGGGTCCTAGCTCCTGGCCCCTGTGTGTGTGTGTGTGTGTGTGTGTGTGTGTGTGTGTGTGTGTGTGTGTGTGTGTGTGTGTGTGTGTATGTGTGTGTGTGTGTGTGTGTGTGTGTGTGAGAGAGAGAGAGAGTGTGTGTGTGTGTATGTGAGAGAGAGTGGTGTTGGAGTGTTACTGTATGGTGTAAGAGAGTGTAGAGGATGGTGTCAGCAAGTGTTCATCATGGTATGAGCAGAGTGCCAGGTACCAGCAGTGTTCATCATGATATGAGCAGCGTTCCAGGTACCAGCAGTGTTCATCATGGTATGAGCAGCGTGCTAGGTACCAGCAGTGTTGGCTGCCTCAGACACAGACTCCACCTTCACACCCACCACCCATCAACACCGCCTACACCCGCCCATCCACCTTCCCACCCGCCCACTCTGCCTCCCACCCTGTTGGTTTATGCACACTACATGGGCGACATGCCCCCATACGTCACCCTGGTCGATGGGATGACCACAACACCCCGCTATGTGTCACCACCGTACAAGGTGCACACACAGATATACACACAGTTCAGCTTACACATATAGACACGCATTCATGTACATCACAGAGCAGGACACACACACACACACACACACACACACACACACACACACACACACACACACACACACACACACACACGCACACACACAGTGGGCGCCGGTGACGAGCGGGGTCCCACAGGGGTCAGTCTTGGGACCAATGCTATTCTTGGTATATGTGAAAGACATGACAGAAGGGATAGACTCAGAAGTGTCCCTGTTTGCAGATGATGTGAAGTTAATGAGGAGACTTAACTCAGATGCGGACCAGACAAGTCTACAAAGAGACCTGGACAGGCTGGATGTGTGGTCCAGCAACTGGCTCCTAGAATTTAATCCTGCCAAATGCAAAGTCATGAAGATCGGAGAAGGGCAAAGAAGACCGCAGACAGAGTATAGGCTAGGAGGCCAAAGACTGCAAACCTCACTCAAGGAGAAAGATCTAGGAGTGAGTATAATACCGAGTACATCTCCAGAAGTACACATTAACCAGATAACTGCTGCGGCATATGGGCGCTTGGCAAACCTGAGAACAGCGTTCCGGTACCTCTGTAAGGAATCTTTGAAGACTTTATACACTGTGTACGTCAGGCCCATACTGGAGTATGCAGCACCAGTTTGGAACCCACACCTGGTCAAACACGTCAAGAAATTAGAGAAAGTGCAAAGGTTTGCAACAAGGCTGGTTCCAGAGCTAAGGGGAATGTCCTACGAAGAAAGGTTAAGGGAAATCGGTCTGACGACACTGGAGGACAGGAGGGTCCGGGGAGACATGATAACAACATACAAAATACTGCGTGGAATAGACAAGGTGGACAAAGACAGGATGTTCCAGAGATGGGACACAGAAACAAGAGGTCACAATTGGAAGTTGAAGACTCAGATGAGTCAAAGGGATGTTAGGAAGAATTTCTTCTGCCACGGAGTTGTCAGGAAGTGGAACAGTCTGGCAAGCGATGTAGTGGAGGCAGGAACTATACATAGTTTTAAGACGAGGTATGATAAAGCTCATGGAGCAGGGAGAGGGAGGACTCAGTAGCAGTCAGTGAAGAGGCGGGGCCAGGAGCTGAGTCTCGACCCATGCAACCACAATTAGGTGAGTACCTACATGAGGTACTACGATAAAGCTCATGGAGCAGGGAGAGAGTTGACCTAGTAGCGACCAGCAAAGAGGCTGGGCCAAGAGCATGTATCGACCCCCTCAACTACAAATAGGTGAGAACACACACAACAGACCAAGTATATATAGACAAGTGCCTTTAACAACTGTTAACTAACAAAGAACACCATCACCACTATCAAAAAGTGAGAGACAGAGACAGGAATCCTGTGACAACCACAGAACAGAGGATGAGTGCCTAACAGAATGATAATATCTTTATCCACTACAAGTACACGTACAAGTACACGTACAAGTACATGTACAAGTATGTCATGTACAAGTACATGACATACTACTATATAGGAAGCCCCTTGTTATGCTGAGCATTCCCGCAAATTTGGTCAGTGTCCCAGGATGCGACCCACACCAGTCGAGTAACACCCAGGTACCTATTTTACTGATGGGTGAACATAGGCGTCAGGTGTAAGGAAACGGCCCACTGTTTCTACTCTGGCTGGGAATCGAACCCAGATCCTCGCCGTGTGAAGCGAGAGCTTTAGCCACCAGAGCCCGTGGTGGGGATAATGATGGGAGAGTTTACTCACAGAGAAAGAGGCTGGGTTAACTGAGTCTGACACGGGTGTCTGGGAGCGGTAGTGTGGAAAATTGTGTTGTGTGACTTTCTAAATGCTCCAAGTCCGACCGAAACGTCGTCGTAAGCTCCCCTCTCCAGTGTGCCGGTTATTTGTGTATATGTGCTGGTATGTGAAGAACGGAGAGAGAGAGAGAGAGAGAGAGAGAGAGAGAGAGAGAGAGAGAGAGAGAGAGAGAGAGAGAGAGAGAGAGAGAGAGAGAGAGAGAGAGAGAGAGACAGAGACAAAGACAGAGACAGAGACAGAGAGAGAGAGAAGTGGATGAGCCAGCAAGACTGGATTTAGTATTGACAACAAGTGCATCTGATATAGCTGAAACAGAATATAGGAGTCTTCTAGGAGGGTACCAGTGATGGTACAATAGGGTTAAACAGGTGGGAGCCTGGAGAAGCCACACTTCGCAAGAGGAAACACTGAGGGAATGAGAGAGAGAGTGTTGGTGCAAGCAGTGTGCTGGAAACTCCACCCGGAGGGAACGTTAGTAAGTTGATAGAGTACTTTATGGAGAAGTTCCTAAAGCCAGAGGAAAACTTCATACCCAGAACAGAAAATGGAAGAAAGACGTCTCGTGGCCAGCCAAAGATACAGAGAGGAAAAAAAAATGTTAGAAGAGCATGGAAAAGCTACAGAAAGAGGACAGAAGAAGAGCCGGAAACAAATATGGAATGTTGAGGTTATAAAAGGGACTAGCAGCAACAGCAGCAGCAGCTTGAGAATTATATAAGAACAGAAGTTAAGTCTGTACTGCTTCACGGTCACTTTAGAAAAACAGGCAACAATAAACGATCAGGTAATAAGGCTGAAGAAAGGAGGAGGGAGAGGAGGAGAAGGAGAGATCGCGAGAAATAAGGAAGTCTGTGAAGAGTTGAACAAAAAAGTCTTAGTAGTAACGGGACAACACCAGAGAGACAAAGAGAAAGGGTGCACGAACGGGTACTAGACTTGACAACGGTCCAGGAGGAGCCGAAACCTCGCATACAGTTACCTCTGCTACAGCTACGGTGCCCAGTGGCCTGGTGGCTAAAGTTCTAGCTTCACACGGCGAGTATCTGGGTTCGATTCCTAGCCAGGGTAAAAATATTGGGCGTGTTTCTTTACACCGATTATCTATGTTCATCCATCAGTATAAAATAGGTACATGGGTGTTAGTTGACTGATGTGGGTCGCATCCTGGGACAAAACTGACGTAATTTGCCCGAAATGCTCATCATAACAAGCGGCTTTCTATATAGTAGTATGTCACTGATGTCAGCTATGGTCTGTATACCTTGTACATGTACTGGTAGAAATAAAGATATTATTATTATTATTATTATTATTATTATTATTATTATTATTATTATTATTATTATTATTATTATTATTATTATTATTATTATTAGTGTGTGTGTGCTATATATTACAGTCAGTGTTTTATATTTGTACCCTCACATTGGTTACTTTAAAAGCACTCACAACACTACCTACAACTTGGTAATTACCACCTAATATCATCTACAGAGAGCAAGTTGGTTGTCGAATAAGTTACAACTTGTCCGTCCGTTTCTTCACGACCTGAGCCACGACCAAAATTTAATATTAACTATACTACTGAAGGTTAGGTTAAGTTTGACTAACCTTAATTAATCTATATGTTCGTTTGGTTAACCTTGTATAAACGAGATTCCTACATCTGGCAGTGATGCAGTCATGGTCACAGAATAAAATAGTTAGAAATTACACGCTTGTAAAACTGGAGGTTGGTTGGTTAATGGGGACTAAAGTTTATCTGCTACACGAGGGTCACTAATTCTTCATGTTACCTGTTCACTAGCAGTCAAGAATACTTTAATACCTAAGACAGTAATTACAGCAAACTCACACTGTACATACAATGAGATATATACAACTTCGAGTGTATGTAGACTGTGAGAGGGTGTAGTATTCTAGGTATACGACACTATGTTAGTGTGTGACTGGATCCAGGGCTTGTTGGTCTAGATAAAGACTTGCAGTATTAAGACTTAAAGAAAAGGAAGACTTTAAGACAACGAATGTGTTACTTAGGTTTATCAAGTCTTAAACGAAATGTTGTCGTAAGAGATACTTTATAGTACCTACCATATGGTCACTGTGACCTTCAACCTTAAATTAAGAGCCTGACGCAAGCATCAAGGTACCTGTCTCTTTAGCTGGGAGACATCATCATGCTGAAGTATCCCAGCTCAGTCTGAAGTCTCCCATCTCAGAATAAATATAACAGGGGCTACTATCCTGTGTTACGTCAGTAACACCAGTGGACGTCAGTAACACCAGTGGACGTCAGTAACACCGGTGGAAGTCAGTAACACCAGTGGATGTTAGTAACACCAGTGGACGTCAGTAACTCCGTTGGAAGTCAGTAACACTGTACGTGGGTGTTCATAGCACTGTACGTGGGTGTTCATAGCACCGTACGTGGGTGTTCATAGCACTGTACGTGGGTGTTCATAGCACTGTACGTGGGTGTTCATAGCACTGTACGTGGGTGTTCATAGCACTGTACGTGGGTGTTCATAGCACTGTACGTGGGTGTTCATAGCACTGTACGTGGGTGTTCATAGCACTGTACGTGGGTGTTCATAGCACCGTACGTGGGTGTTCATAGCACTGTACGTGGGTGTTCATAGCACTGTATGTGGGTGTTCATAGCACTGTACGTGAGTGTTCAAAGCACTGTACGTGGGTGTTCATAGCACTGTACGTGGGTGTTCATAGCACTGTACGTGGGTGTTCATAGCACTGTACGTGGGTGTATGCGAAATTAATATCAACACATGGAAACACTAAACCCGTAGAGTCTATACAGCTCCTGGGCAGTGGGAGGGAGTCAGGTCTGATCCAAGGAGAAGGAGGGGTAAGAATAGCTCCAGTTCCTCGAATTAAGAGAATTTCGACAGTACTAAAGACACAGAATCTGGGAGGTGTCTGAGTTATTGACTCATACGGGTTTAGTGAGTTTCCTAAACCAGGATGTGTTATAACATAACGTCACAGTGTAACATAACCAGGATGTGTTATAACATCACGTCACAGTGTAACATAACCAGGATGTGTTATAACATCACGTCACAGTGTAACATAACCAGGACGTGTTATAACATCACGTCACAGTGTAACATAACCAGGATGTGTTATAACATCACGTCACAGTGTAACATAACCAGGATGTGTTATAACATCACGTAACATGTGTAACATAACCAGGATGTGTTATAACATCACGTCACAGTGTAACATAACCAGGATGTGTTATAACATAACGTCAGAGTGTAACATAACCAGGATGTGTTATAACATCACGTCACAATGTAACATAACCAGGATGTGTTATCACATCACGTCACAGTGTAACATAACCAGGATGTGTTATAACATCACGTCACAGTGTAACATAACCAGGATGTGTTATAACATAACGTCACAGTGTAACATAACCAGGATGTGTTATAACATCACGTCACAGTGTAACATAACCAGGATGTGTTATCACATCACGTCACAGTGTAACATAACCAGGATGTGTTATAACATCACGTCACAGTGTAAACAAAACCAGGGATGTGTGTTTAACATCACGTCACAGTGCAACATAACCAGGATGTGTTATAACATCACGTCACAGTGTAACATTAACCATGATGTGTTATAACATCACGTCACAGTGTAACATAACCAGATGTGTTTATAACATCACGTCACAGTGTAACATAACCAGGATTGTGTTATAACATCACGTCACAGTGTAACATAACCAGGATGTATTTTAACATCACGTTCACAGTGTAACATAACAGGATGTGTTTATAACATCTCGTCACGAGTGTAACATAACCCAGGATGTGTTATAACATCACGTCACAGTGTAACATAACCAGGATGTGTTATAACATCACGTCACAGTGTAACATAACCAGGATGTGTTATAACATCACGTCACAGTGTAACATAACCATGATGTGTTATAATATCACGTCACAGTGTAACATAACCAGGAATGTGTTATAAACATCACGTCACAGTGTAACATAACCAGAGTGTTATAACATCACGTCACAGTGTAACATAACCAGGACGTGTTATAACATCACGTCACAGTGTAACATAACCAGGATGTGTTATAACATCACGTCACAGTGTAACATAACCAGGATTGTGTTATAACATCACGTCACAGTGTAACATAACCAGGATGTGTTATAATATCACGTCACAGTGTAACATAACCAGGATGTGTTTATAACATCACGTCACAGTGTAACATAACCAGGATGTGTTATAACATCACGTCACAGTGTAACATAACCAGGATGTGTTATAACATCACGTCACAGTGTAACATAACCAGGATGTGTTAA
This sequence comes from Cherax quadricarinatus, assembly GCF_026875155.1. Classification (NCBI taxonomy): domain Eukaryota; kingdom Metazoa; phylum Arthropoda; class Malacostraca; order Decapoda; family Parastacidae; genus Cherax; species Cherax quadricarinatus. Next base: position 5,551,192 of record NC_069460.1, read on the forward strand.
TAACATCACGTCCACAGTGTAACATAACCAGGATGTGTTATAACATCACGTCACAGTGTAACATAACCAGGATGTGTTATAACATCACGTCACAGTATAACATAACCAGGATGTGTTATAACATCACGTCACAGTGTAACATAACCAGGATGTGTTATAACATCACGTCACAGTGTAACATAACCAGGACGTGTTATAACATCACGTCACAGTGTAACATAACCAGGATGTGTTATAACATCACGTCACAGTGTAACATAACCAAGATGTGTTATAACATCACGTCACAGTGTAACATAACCAGGATGTTTATAACATCACGCACAGTGTAACATAACCAGGATGTGTTATAACATCACGTCACAGTGTAACATAACCAGGATGTGTTTTAACATCACGTCACAGTGTAACATAACCAGGATGTGTTATAAACAATCACGTCACAGTGCAACATAACCAGGATGTGTTATAACATCACGTCACAGTGTAACATAACCAGGAGTTTTATAACATCACGTCACAGTGTAACATAACCAGGATGTGTTATAACATCACGTCACAGTGTAACATAACCAGGATGTGTTATAACATCACGTCACAGTGTAACATAACCAGGATGTGTTATAACATCACGTCACAGTGTAAACATAACCAGGATGTGTTATAACATCACGTCACAGTGTAACATAACCAGGATGTGTTTATAACATCACGTCACAGTGTAACATAACCAGGATGTGTTATAACATCACGTCACAGTGTAACATAACCAGGATGTGTTATAACATCACGTCACAGTGGTAACATAACCAGGATGTGTTATAACATCACGTCACAGTGTAACATAACCAGGATGTGTTATAACATCACGTCACAATGTAACATAACCAGGATGTGTTATAACATCACGTCACAATGTAACATAACCATGATGTGTTATAACATCACGTCACAGTGTAACATAACCAGGATGTGTTATAACAATCACGTCACAGTTGTAACATAACCAGGATGTGTTATAACATCACGTCACAGTGTAACATAACCAGGATGTGTTATAACATCACGTCACAGTGTAACATAACCAGGATGTGTTATAACATCACGTCACAGTGTAACATAACCAGGATGTGTTATAACATCACGTCACAGTGTAACATAACCAGATGTGTTATAACATCACGTCACAGTTGTAACATAACAGGATGTGTTATAACATCACGTCACAGTGTAACATAACCAGGATGTGTTATATAACATCACGTCACAGTGTAACATAACCAGGATGTGTTATAACATCACGTCACAGTGTAACATAACCAGGATGTGTTATAACATCACGTCACAGTGTAACATAACCAGGATGTGTTATAACATCACGTCACAGTGTAACAAACCAGGATTTGTTATAACATCACGTCACAGTGTAACATAACCAGGATGTTTTTATAACATCACGTCACATGTAACATAACCAGGATGTGTTATAACATCACGTCACAGTGTAACATAACCGGGAGTGTTAATAACATCACGTCACAGTGTAACATAACCAGGAGTGTTATAAACATCACGTCACAGTGTAACATAACCAGGATGTGTTATAACATCACGTCACAGTGTAACATAACCAGGATGTGTTATAACATCACGTCACAGTGTAACATAACCAGGATGTGTTATAAGAAAGTTTTCACTTTCATTCTTCAGGTTTTTTTTCGTTAAATCGTAATGTTAAAATTTGTAATTTCGTATAATTTATTTATATAATTTTTTTCCATTTTTATCAATGACTTAAATTATTTTGATATTTATGATAAACTTTTTAATATTGGGATTTTTTTTCATAAATTTATATTTAGTTGTATGATAATTATTTTTTGATCTGTGTATCCGTATATATTAATGGATAATATAATTGGTAAATAAAATAATTGGTAAATAATTTTATTATCCTGTCTTTATAATTGTAGCTATGGTAATGTTTGTTAATGTTGCGTGTGTATGTAGCGACCAGTTAACTTACGACTGTCGCTAGATGTTGCGTGTGTATGTAGCGACCAGTTAACTTACGACTGTCGCTAGATGTTGCGTGTGTATGTAGCGACCAGTTAACTTACGATTGTCGCTAGATGTTGCGTGTGTATGTAGCGACCAGTTAACTTACGATTGTCGCTAGATGTTGCGTGTGTATGTAGCGACCAGTTAACTTACGACTGTCGCTAGATGTTGCGTGTGTATGTAGCGACCAGTTAACTTACGATTGTCGCTAGATGTTGCGTGTGTATGTAGCGACCAGTAACTTACGATTGTCGCTAGATGTTGCGTGTGTATGTAGCGACCAGTTAACTTACGATTGTCGCTAGATGTTGCGTGTGTAGTACGACCAGTTAACTTACGACTGTCGCTAGATGTTGCGTGTGTATGTAGCGACCAGTTAACTTACGATTGTCGCTAGATTTGCGTGTGTATGTAGCGACCAGTTAACTTACCACTGTCGCTAGATGTTGCGTGTGTATGTAGCGACCAGTTAACTTCCACTGTCGCTAGATATTGCGTGTGTAGTAGCGACCAGTTAACTTACGATTGTCGCTAGATGTTCGTGTGTATGTAGCGACAGTTAACTTACGACTGTCGCTAGATGTTGCGTGTGTATGTAGCGACCAGTTAACTTACGACTGTCGCTAGATGTTGCGTGTGTATGTAGCGACCAGTTAACTTACGACTGTCGCTAGATGTTGCGTGTGTATGTAGCGACCATTAACTTACGACTGTCGCTAGATGTTGCGTGTGTATGTAGCGACCAGTTAACTTACGACTGTCGCTAGATGTTGCGTGTGTATGTAGCGACCAGTTAACTTACGACTGTCGCTAGATGTTGCGTGTGTATGTAGCGACCAGTTAACTTACGACTGTCGCTAGATGTTGCGTGTGTATGTAGCGACCAGTTAACTTACGACTGTCGCTAGATGTTGCGTGTGTATGTAGCGACCAGTTAACTTACGATTGTCGCTAGATGTTGCGTGTGTATGTAGCGGGTCAGTTAACTTACGACTGTCGCTAGATGTTGCGTGTGTATGTAGCGACCAGTTAACTTACGACTGTCGCTAGATGTTGCGTGTGTATGTAGCGACAGTTAACTTACGATTGTCGCTAGATGTTGCGTGTGTATGTAGCGACCAGTTAACTTACGACTGTCGCTAGATGTTGCGTGTGTATGTAGCGACCAGTTAACTTACGACTGCGCTAGATGTTGCGTGTGTATGTAGCGACCAGTTAACTTACGATTGTCGCTAGATGTTGCGTGTGTATGTAGCGACCAGTTAACTTACGACTGTCGCTAGATGTTGCGTGTGTATGTAGCGACCAGTTAACTACGACTGTCCTAGATGTTGCGTGTGTATGTAGCGACCAGTTAACTTACGATTGTCGCTAGATGTTGCGTGTGTATGTAGCGACCATTAACTTACGATTGTCGCTAGATGTTGCGTGTGTATGTAGCGACCAGTTAACTTACGACTGTCGCTAGATGTTGCGTGTGTATGTAGCGACCAGTTAACTTACGATTGTCGCTAGATGTTGCGTGTGTATGTAGCGACCAGTTAACTTACGATTGTCGCAGATGTTGCGTGTGTATGTAGCGACCAGTTAACTTACGACTGTCGCAGATGTTGCGTGTGTATGTAGCGACCAGTTAACTTACGATTGTCGCTAGATGTTGCGTGTGTATGTAGCGACCAGTTAACTTACGACTGTCGCTAGATGTTGCGTGTGTATGTAGCGACCAGTTAACTTACGATTGTCGCTAGATGTTGCGTGTGTATGTAGCGACCAGTTAACTTACGATTGTCGCTAGATGTTGCGTGTGTATGTAGCGACCAGTTAACTTACGACTGTCGCTAGATGTTGCGTGTGTATGTAGCGACCATTAACTTACGATTGTCGCTAGATGTTGCGTGTGTATGTAGCGACCAGTTAACTTACGATTGTCGCTAGATGTTGCGTGTGTATGTAGCGACCAGTTAACTTACCACTGTCGCTAGATGTTGCGTGTGTATGCAGCGACCAGTTAACTTACCACTGTCGCTAGATGTTGCGTGTGTATGTAGCGACCAGTTAACTTACCACTGTCCCTAGATGTTGCGTGTGTATGTAGCGACCAGTTAACTTACGACTGTCGCTAGATGTTGCGTTGGGATGTAGCGACCAGTTAACTTACGATTGTCGCTAGATGTTGCGTGTGTATGTAGCGACCAGTTAACTTACGATTGTGGCTAGATATTGCGTGTGTATGTAGCGACCAGTTAACTTACGATTGTCGCTAGATGTTGCGTGTGTATGTAGCGACCAGTTAACTTACGATTGTGGCTAGATATTGCGTGTGTATGTAGCGACCAGTTAACTTAACACTGTCGCTAGATGTTGCGTGTGTATGTAGCGACCAGTTAACTTACGACTGTCGCTAGATGTTGCGTGTGAATGTAGCGACCAGTTAACTTACCACTGTCGCTAGATGTTGCGTGTGTATGTAGCGACCAGTTAACTTACGATTGTCGCTAGATGTTGCGTGTGTATGTAGCGACCAGTTAACTTACGATTGTCGCTAGATGTTGCGTGTGTAGTAGCGACCAGTTAACTAAGATTGTCGCTAGATGTTGCGTGTGTATGTAGCGACCAGTTAACTTACGACTGTCGCTAGATGTTGCGTGTGTATGTAGCGACCAGTTAACTTACGATTGTCGCTAGATGTTGCGTGTGTATGTAGCGACCAGTTAACTTACGATTGTCGCTAGAAGTTGCGTGTGTATGTAGCGACCAGTTAACTTACGATTGTCGCTAGATGTTGCGTGTGTATGTAGCGACCAGTTAACTTACCACTGTCGCTAGATGTTGCGTGTGTATGTAGCGACCAGTTAACTTACGACTGTCGCTAGATGTTGCGTGTGTATGTAGCGACCAGTTAACTTACGATTGTCGCTAGATGTTGCGTGTGTATGTAGCGACCAATTAACTTACGACTGTCGCTAGGTGTTGCGTGTGTATGTAGCGACCAGTTAACTTACGATTGTCGCTAGGTGTTGCGTGTGTATGTAGCGACCAGTTAACTTACGATTGTCGCTAGAAGTTGCGTGTGTATGTAGCGACCAGTTAACTTACCACTGTCGCTAGATGTTGCGTGTGTATGTAGCGACCAGTTAACTTACGATTGTCGCTAGATGTTGGGTGTGTATGTAGCGACCAGTTAACTTACCACTGTCGCTAGATGTTGCGTGTGTATGTAGCGACCAGTTAACTTACGATTGTCGCTAGATGTTGCGTGTGTATGTAGCGACCAATTAACTTACGACTGTCGCTAGGTGTTGCGTGTGTATGTAGCGACCAGTTAACTTACGATTGTCGCTAGGTGTTGCGTGTGTATGTAGCGACCAGTTAACTTACGATTGTCGCTAGATGTTGCGTGTGTATGTAGCAACCAGTTAACTTACGACTGTCGCTAGATGTTGCGTGTGTATGTAGCGACCAGTTAACTTACGATTGTCGCTAGATGTTGCGTGTGTATGTAGCGACCAGTTAACTTACCACTGTCGCTAGATGTTACGTGTGAATGTAGCGACCAGTTAACTTACCACTGTCGCTAGATGTTGCGTGTGTATGTAGCGACCAGTTAACTTACCACTGTCGCTAGATGTTGCGTGTGTATGTAGCGACCAGTTAACTTACCACTGTCGCTAGATGTTGCGTGTGTATGTAGCGACCAGTTAACTTACGATTGTCGCTAGATGTTGCGTGTGTATGTAGCGACCAGTTAACTTACCACTGTCGCGAGATGTTGCGTGTGAATGTAGCGACCAGTTAACTTACGATTGTCGCTAGATGTTGCGTGTGTATGTAGCGACCAGTTAACTTACGATTGTCGCTAGATATTGCGTGTGTATGTAGCGACCAGTTAACTTACCACTGTCGCTAGATGTTGCGTGTGAATGTAGCGACCAGTTAACTTACCACTGTCGCTAGATGTTGCGTGTGTATGTAGCGACCAGTTAACTTACCACTGTCGCTAGATGTTGCGTGTGTATGTAGCGACCAGTTAACTTACCACTGTCGCTAGATGTTGCGTGTGTATGTAGCGACCAGTTAACTTACCACTGTCGCTAGATGTTGCGTGTGTATGTAGCGACCAGTTAACTTACCACTGTCGCTAGATGTTGCGTGTGTATGTAGCGACCAGTTAACTTACCACTGTCGCTAAATGTTGCGTGTGAATGTAGCGACCAGTTAACTTACGACTGTCGCTAGATGTTGCAGTAATGTTGGTTATGTGTCCAGTGCTACAGTAATGTTGGTTATGTGTCCACTGCTACAGTAATGTTGGTTATGTGTCCACTGCTACAGTAATGTTGGTTATGTGTCCACTGCTACAGTAATGTTGGTTATGTGTCCACTGCTACAGTAATGTTGGTTATGTGTCCACTGCTACAGTATGTTGTATTATTTTAAATTGTACTGTTTTACCAACTTAACTTCTGACCCTGAATTTAGCGACTTCTGACCCTAAATTTAGCGGCTTCTGAAGCTGAATTTAGCGACTTTTAGCGACTTCCGAGGCTGAATGTAACGTTTTCTGAAGCTAAATATAGACTTTTAGCGAATTCTGAGGCTGAATGTAGCCTCAGAAGTCGCATGAAGTAGCAACCCGTGTATGTACTCACCTATGTGTGTGGTTGCAGGGGTTAAGTCACATCTCCTGGCCCCCTCCTCTTACCTTATCAATTGCCACATTCAGTAATCCCTGGCCTCGAATGCGTATCGTACATAATCTTAAAACAGTGTATGGAGGTCTGCCTTCACCACTTCATGGAAGAGGTGAACGCTGAAGAAACACTTCCTGACATCTTCGTGGGTCACCTTGTCTTTACGGTTAGCTGCGCACCTTCGTACGGCCTTTCTCCTTCTCAAATAGCTTTTTCCTATCTGTACTGTAAATTCCTCTGAGAATATTGTATGTTGTTATCATGTCTCCCCTGTTTTTGTATCCTCCTTGGCTGGATCATTGCTACGGATCAGCAACACATGTCAGCACTGGTAGTAAAACCAGTTGGATTATTGCTATGGATCAGCAACACATGCCAACACTGGTAGTAACACCAATTGGATCATTGCTATGGATCAGCAACACATGTCAACACTGGTAGTAACACCAGCTGGATCATTGCTATGGATCAGCAGCACATGCCAACACTGGTAGTAACACCAGCTGGATCATTGCTACGGATCAGCAACACATGTCAACACTGGTAGTAACACCAGCTAGATCATTGCTATGGATCAGCAACACATGCCAACACTGGTAGTAACACCAACTGGATCATTGCTACGGATCAGCAAAAAATGTCAACACTGGTAGTAACACCAGCTGGATCATTGCTATGGATCAGCAACACATATCAACACTGGTAGTAACACCAGCTGGATCATTGATATGGATCAGCAACACATATCAACACTGGTAGTAACACCAGCTGGATCATTGCTATGGATCAGCAACACATATCAACACTGGTAGCAACACCAGCTAGATCATTGCTATGGATCAGCAACACATATCAACACTGGTAGTAACACCAGCTGGATCATTGCTATGGATCAGCAACAAGTGATGTAGTGGAGGCAGCAACCATACATAGCTTTAAGACGAGGTATGACAAAGCTCAGGCAGCAGGAAGAGAGAGGACCTAGTAGCGATCAGTGAAGAGGCGGGGCCAGGAGCTGAGTCTCGACCCCTGCAACCACAATTAGGTGAGTACATGTCAACACTGGTAGTAACACCAGCTGGATCACTGCTACGGATCAGCAACACATGTCAACACTGGTAGTAACACTAATTGGATCATTGCTATGGATCAGCAACACACGTCAACACTGGTAGTAACACTAATTGGATCATTGCTATGGATCAGCAACACACGTCAACACTGGTAGTAACACCAATTGGATCATTGTTATGGATCAGCAACACATGTCAACACTGGTAGTAACACCAATGGGATCATTGCTATGGATCAGCAACACATGTCAACACTGGTAGTAGCACCAATTGGATCATTGCTGTGGATCAGCAACACATGTCAACACTGGTAATAACACCAGTTGGATCATTGCTATGGATCAGCAACACATGTCAACACTGATAATAACACCAGTTGGATCATTGCTATGGATCAGCAACACATGTCAACACTGGTAATAACACCAGTTGGATCATTGCTATGGATCAGCAACACATGTCAACACTGGTAATAACACCAGTTGGATCATTGCTATGGATCAGCAACACATGTCAACACTAGTAGTAACACCAGTTGGATCATTGCTATGAATCAGCAACACATGTCAACACTGGTAGTAACACCAGTTGGATCATTGCTGTGGATCAGCAACACATGTCAACACTGGTAGTAACACCAGTTGGATCATTGCTATGAATCAGCAACACATGTCAACATTGGTAGTAACACCAGCTGGATCATTGCTACAGATCAGCAACACATGTCAACACTGGTAGTAACACCAGTTGGATCATTGCTATGAATCAGCAACACATGTCAACACTGGCAGTAACACCAGCTGGATCATTGCTACGGATCAGCAACACATGTAACACTGGTATGTAACACCAGTTGGATCATTTCTATGAATCAGCAACACATGTCAACACTGGCAGTAACACCAGCTGGATCATTGCTATGGATCACCAACACATGTCAACACTGGTAGTAACACCAGCTGGACCATTGCTATGGATCAGAAATACATGTCAGCACTGGTAGTAACACCAGCTAGATCATTGTTATGGATCACCAACACATGTCAACACTGGCAGTAACACCAGCTGGATCATTGGTATGGATCAGCAACACATGTCAACACTGGTAGTAACACCAGTTGGATCATTGCTATGGATCAGCAACACATGTCAACACTGGTAGTAACACCAGCTGGATCATTGCTATGGATCAGCAACACATGTCAACACTGGTAGTAACACCAGTTGGATCATTGCTATGGATCAGCAACACATGTCAACACTGGTAGTAACACCAGCTGGATCATTGCTATGGATCAGCAACTCATGTCAACACTGGTAGTAACACCAGCTGGATCATTGCTATGGATCAGCAACACATGTCAACACTGGTAGTAACACATGCTAGATCATTGCTATGGATCAGCAACACTTGTCAACACTGGTAGTAACACCAGTTGGATCATTCCTATGGATCAGCAACACATGTCAACACTGGTAGTAACACATGCTCGATCATTGCTATGGATCAGCAATACATGTCAACACTGGTAGTAACACATGCTTGATCATTGCTATGGATCAGCAACACATGTCAACACTGGTAGTAACACATGCTTGATCATTGTTATGGATCAGCAACACATGTCAACACTGGTAGTAACACCAGCTGGATCATTGCTATGGATCAGCAACACATGTCAACACTGGTAGTAACACCAGCTGGATCATTGCTACAGATCAGCAACACATGTCAACACTGGTAGTAACACCAGCTGGATCATTGCTACAGATCAGCAACACATGTCAACACTGGTAGTAACACCAGCTGGATCATTGCTACAGATCAGCAACACATGTCAACACTGGTAGTAACACCAGCTGGATCATTGCTACAGATCAGCAACACATGTCAACACTGGTAATAACACCAGCTGGATCATTGCTATGGATCAGCAACACATGTCAACACTGGTAGTAACACCAGCTGGATCATTGCTATGGATCAGCAACACATGTCAACACTAGTAGTAACACCAGCTGGATGGTGAGGAATTTAGGAAGAGAAATACTCACACAGTCCCAGCAAAGGTAAGTTTAACCTCCCTCAGTGTACGTAACCTCCCTAATCGCATATATAACCTCCCTAATCGCATATATAACCTCCCTCATTGTATGTAACCTCCCTAAACACATGTATAACCTCCCTTAGTATATATAACCTCCCTCAGTGTATATAACCTCCCTAATCGCATATATAACCTCCCTCATTGTATGTAACCTCCCTAATCGCATATATAACCTCCCTCATTGTATGTAACCTCCCTAAGTACATATATAACCTACCTCATTGTATGTAACCTCCCTAAGCACATATATAACCTCCCTCATTGTATGTAACCTCCCTAAGCACATATATATAACCTCCCTCATTGTATGTAACCTCTCTAAGCACATATATAACCTCCCTCATTGTATGTAACCTCCCTAAGAACATATATAACCTCCCTCATTGTATGTAACCTCTCTAAGCACATATATAACCTCCCTTAGTATATATAACCTCCCTCAGTGTATGTAACCTCCCTCAGTGTATATAACCTCTCTCAGTGTATATAACCTCCCTCAGTGTATATAACCTCCTTCAGTGTATATAACCTCCTTCAGTGTATATAACCTCCCTCAGTGTATATAACCTCCCTCAGTGTATATAACCTCCCTCAGTGTATATAACCTCCCTCAGTGTATATAACCTCCCTCAGTGTATATAACCTCCCTCAGTGTATATAACCTCCTTCAGTGTATATAACCTCCTTCAGTGTATATAACCTCCCTCAGTGTATATAACCTCCCTCAGTGTATATAACCTCCCTCAGTGTATATAACCTTCTTCAGTGTATATAACCTCCCTCAGTGTATATAACCTCCCTCAGTGTATATAACCTCCCTCAGTGTATGTAACCTCCCTCAGTGTATCTAACCTCCCTCAGTGTATATAACCTCCCTCAATGTATATAACCTCCCTCAGTGTATGTAACCTCCCTCAGTGTATGTAACCTCCCTCAGTGTATATAACCTCCTTCAGTGTATATAACCTCCCTCAGTGTATATAACCTCCCTCAGTGTATCTAACCTCCCTCAGTGTATATAACCTCCCTCAATGTATATAACCTCCCTGAGTGTATATAACCTCCCTCATTGTATGTAACCTCCCTCAGTGTATATAACCTCCCTCAGTGTATATAACCTCCCTCAGTGTATATAACCTCCCTCAGTGTATGTAACCTCTCTCTGTGTATATAACCTCCCTCAGTGTATATAACCTCCTTCAGTGTATATAACCTCCCTCAGTGTATATAACCTCCCTCAGTGTATATAACCTCCCTCAGTGTATATAACTTCCCTCAGTGTATATAACCTCCCTCAGTGTATATAACCTCCTTCAGTGTATATAACCACCCTCAGTGTATATAACCTCCCTCAGTGTATATAACCTCCCTCAGTGTATATAACCTCCCTCAGTGTATATAACCTCCCTCAGTGTATGTAACCTCTCTCTGTGTATATAACCTCCCTCAGTGTATATAACCTCCCTCAGTGTATATAACCTCCCTCAGTGTATATAACCTCCCTCAGTGTATATAACCTCCCTCAGTATATATAACCTCCCTCAGAGTATATAACTTCCCTCAGTGTATATAACCTCCTTCAGTGTATATAACCTCCCTCAGTGTATATAACCTCCCTCAGTGTATATAACCTCCTTCAGTGTATATAACCTCCCTCAGTGTATATAACCTCTCTCAGTGTATATAACCTCCCTCAGTGTATATAACCTCCCTCAGTGTATATAACCTCCCTCAGTGTATATAACCTCTCTCAGTGTATATAACCTCCCTCAGTGTATATAACCTCCCTCAGTGTATATAACCTCCCTCAGTGTATATAACCTCCCTCAGTGTATATAACCTCCCTCAGTGTATGTAACCTCTCTCAGTGTATATAACCTCCCTCAGTGTATATAACCTCCCTCAGTGTATATAACCTCCCTCAGTGTATATAACCTCCCTCAGTGTATATAACCTCCTTCAGTGTATATAACCTCCCTCAGTGTATATAACCTCCCTCAGTGTATGTAACCTCCCTCAGTGTATATAACCTCCCTCAATGTATATAACCTCCCTCAGTGTATATAACCTCCCTCAGTGTATATAACCTCCCTCAGTGTATATAACCTCCTTCAGTGTATATAACCTCCCTCAGTGTATATAACCTCCCTCAGTGTATATAACCTCCCTCAGTGTATATAACCTCCCTCAGTGTATATAACCTCCCTCAGTGTATGTAACCTCCCTCAGTGTATATAACCTCCCTCAGTGTATATAACCTCCCTCAGTGTATATAACCTCCCTCAGTGTATATAACCTCCCTCAGTGTATATAACCTCCCTCAGTGTATATAACCTCCCTCAGTGTATGTAACCTCCCTCAGTGTATATAACCTCCCTCAGTGTATATAACCTCCCTCAGAGTATATAACCTCCCTCAGTGTATATAATCTCCCTCAGTGTATATAACCTCCCTCAGTGTATATAACCTCCCTCAGTGTATATAACCTCCCTCAGTGTATATAACCTCCCTCAGTGCATATAACCTCCCTCAGTGTATGTAACCTCCCTCAGTGTATATAACCTCCCTCAGTGTATATAACCTCCCTCAGAGTATATAACCTCCCTCAGTGTATATAACCTCCCTCAGTGTATATAACCTCCCTCAGTGTATGTAACCTCCCTCAGTGTATATAACCTCCCTCAGTGTATATAACCTCCCTCAGTGTATATAACCTCCCTCAGTGTATATAACCTCCCTCAGAGTATATAACCTCCCTCAGTGTATATAACCTCCCTCAGTGTATATAACATCCCTCAGTGTATGTTACCTCCCTCAGTGTATATAACCTCCCTCTGTGTATATAACCTCCCTCAGTGTATATAACCTCCCTCAGTGTATATAACCTCCCTCAGTGTATATAACATCCCTCAGTGTATGTAACCTCCCTCAGTGTATATAACCTCCCTCAGTGTATATAACCTCCCTCAGTGTATATAACCTCCCTCAGTGTATATAACCTCCCTCAGTGTATATAACCTCCCTCAGTGTATATAACCTCCCTCAGTGTATGTAACCTCCCTCAGTGTATATAACCTCCCTCAGTGTATATAACCTCCCTCAGTGTATATAACCTCCCTCAGTGTATATAACCTCCCTCAGTGTATATAACCTCCCTCAGTGTATATAACCTCCCTCAGTGTATATAACCTCCCTCAGTGTATATAACCTCCCTCAGTGTATATAACCTCCCTCAGTGTATATAACCTCCCTCAGTGTATATAACCTCCCTCAGTGTATATAACCTCCCTCAGTGTATGTAACCTCTCTCAGTGTATATAACCTCCCTCAGTGTATATAACCTCCGTCAGTGTATATAACCTCCCTCAGTGTATGTAACCTCCCTCAGTGTATATAACCTCCCTCAGTGTATATAACCTCCCTCAGTGTATATAACCTCCCTCAGTGTATATAACCTCCCTCAGTGTATATAACCTCCCTCAGTGTATATAACCTCCCGCAGTGTATATAACCTCCCTCAGTGTATATAACCTCCTTCAGTGTATATAACCTCCCTCAGTGTATATAACCTCCCTCAGTGTATATAACCTCCCTCAGTGTATATAACCTCCCTCAGTGTATATAACCTCCCTCAGTGTATATAACCTCCCTCAGTGTATATAACCTCCCTCAGTGTATATAACCTCCCTCAGTGTATATAACCTCCCTCAGTGTATATAACCTCCCTCAGTGTATATAACCTCCCTCAGTGTATGTCAGTATGAGGTCCGTCAAACATTTTCTGACACCTCAACTTTCAGTTATAATATGCAGAGAAATCATTGCAAAAATAGTCAATGTTTACTACTGGAAATAAAATATGATCCGGATCACTTTTTTCCCCCAAAAATGAAACTGTAGCAGCAGTTCCGATTAAGAGTTATAATAATAATAATAATAATAATAATAATAATAATAATAATAATAATAATAATAATAATAATAATAATAATAATAATAATAATAATAATAATGTTTATTTCTACCAGTACATGTACAAGGTATACAGACCATAGGTGACATCAGTGACATACTACTATATAGAAAGCTGCTTGTTATGCTTAGCATTTCGGGCAAATCAGGTTAATTTTGCCCCAGGATGCGACCCACACCAGTCCACTAACACTCAGGTACCTATTTTACTGATGGGTGAACGGGGTCAGCAGGTGTCCTGAAGGAAACACGGCATAGTGTTTCCATCCCTTCGTTCAACACTAGGATCATGGAACACAAGTGATCCATAACAGAGGCTCGAGAAACCTTGGGTATCATCCAACATTGTCATTTTTCCACCCCACAACACATAAGGGTGTTGCACCCTTGTTGCAACACCCACTTTATAATTACGAAAGAAAACAAGTAGAATCAGCAATCATTGCAACTCTCCTGAACTTTATCATCTGTAAAAGCAAGTGTAGACCTGACGTTCTACCTTGTGTCACCCTGAAGACAACTGAACTTTCACCTGACTTAAGTCATGTGTTTTCAATCAGGTGACCTGCCTTTGTATACAATATTTGTCCTCTTTCAATCTCTTGAGGAAGGTCCGAGTGATACACAAATTTATCACAGAGAAGCTGGTGAGGCTAGACGGGGTTCCTACCTCCCAGACTCCTTTGTTATGTCAAGTGGTATAGTGTACTGCTGCTTCTCAGTTCGCTCTGCTAGCATACAGCACTCCTCTCTTACATGCCCATCAGGTAAGCTACCTCAGTGGTTTTGACGTTCCTTTTAATAATAGAAGAATGGTTGGGGTTGTGTTGTGTGAAGGTGTGTTGCTTGACCGCTGGTGCGGTGCTTGCTTGGGCAAGATCGGAATATTCTGCAAGATGTTGAATTTCTTATGTATTAACGATGCGTGGAACGTAACCTGTGTATTATGTGGTTTGTGAACATGAAAATGATGAGAGACCTTGGTGTAAAAATGTATAGTTGTTGAAGAAGTGTGTAAGACACAGTGTAGTGGGTGTGGTGTTTAGACGACGTTTCTTCCAGTAAGAAGTTTATCAATTTACGGAGTCCTTGGTGATCGAAACGTGTTTTAAATAAGATGACTTAACCTGTACAATGTTTCTTATTGGACACGTGAAGGTTCTTCAATGTTGACACACACACACACACACACACACACACACACACACACACACACACACACACGACACAGTACAACAATCTCACCAACCAGGGAAACAAAAGAACATCATTTAATTCATATATTTCAGTCCCACAAAGGATATTCACAATATTATACAAGTTACATCCTACAGAACCATCACAGGAGCCAGGAGCTACACTGCTCTTCCTTATACATCGTCAAGCGCACAGAGACAATGAAAAATATATTCCTTTTTTTAAGAACTAGATGCCAGATATTTTTTGTAACCGATCGGCGTAAATATATAAAGTTGAATAAATATTAAATTTGATCCTTACCTTAATTTGTGGTGTAAATTTGAAGGTTGATGCCTGGATAGTTGCGGGTCTACTGGACGTCAGGATCAACTGACAGTAATAATGTTCTGACGACTGTCTATTTCCTCATCAGTTCTTCGTGACCGAATACGCAAGGCGAGATTTCCACTTCTGGCTCTTTCAAGCACTACGGTGAAAGCCCGGTAGCAATATTTCAAATATTTTCGGCTTTGACGGTAAACAAAACTAGTGTGTGATGAAGGGGTGGGGGTGGCAGGGGGTGGCAGGAGCCACTGCAGTGTTGGCCTGGATGGTGTGGCTGCGGCCTCTGCTCTTCGCCCTTTGATTTTCCCTCGCCTGGATGTCCTCAGTGTGTGTCCTCCCTCCCTCGACCCCCACACATGCGCACTCATTCTTCCCCTCCCTCCAGCGCCAGCACAGCCCACTCCCCGCCTCCACCCAGGCCCTAATTGGAGTCATTACATTGGTTAAACTTACATGTCATCCAATCGATCAAGTTTGCCCGGGAAAAAAAAAAAAAAGGCGCGAACGCCGAGCTGTGGCGCGCAGCTTTCCCGCCCAATTATTGATGACTTGTGGTTAAACAGGCGGCTCGCAGGCCAGCGCACGATAATTTGGTGTTGCTTATGTGGCATGGAGATCACACAGGTTCATCTCCCACCACCAGACCTGCCGGCTTGACACTTGCTACACTTACACCGCATACCACTACACTTCTCGCACTTTATTCAAGGATACCAATGGAAATAGGTCGTTTTGTCTGCTTTCCTGGGTTATCCTGGATAATTTACATATATGTTATACTATGTATGATGAATGTACTTATTGTGTACGTGTACCTAAATAAACTTAATCTTCACCTACTTACCTGGGCACCTAAGCCAAGGACCCCAATGTAAATAAGTCACTTTGACCTAGTACTAGAATGTGGCTCGCCGGTATTATCCCGGCCCAGGTCTTGTTTAGTTGGTGACCCGGCGCTTTTTTGGGTTATCCTGGGTAATTTATACTATGATAATTGTACTTATGTGTACCTGTGCCTAAATAAACTTACTTAATCATTCATTCCACAGCAGCGTGTGTGTCTGGAGGGTCACTCTCCACTCCTCCAGTCTGCATTCTGAAGGTTTCTGGCTCTGCTGTGTGTACACTCATACATCGAGAAGCGAAGACGCATGGAGACACGGATGAAGACACGGATGAAGACACGGATGAAGACACGGATGAAGCCGGACGCTAGTAGTGCTAGCAGCACCGAGGGGTACATTCATCCTTATGGTCTAATGGTCCTCTTAAGATGCCACCAGCGACCATAGTGGTGCTAGCAGTACCGCGGGGTACATTCATCTTTATGGTCTAGTGGACCACTCCTCTTAAGAGGCCACCAGCGACCATTGTGGTACTAGCAGCACCGCCGGGCACATTCATCCTTATGGTCTAGTGGTCCTCTTAAGATGCCACCAGCGACCATAGTGTCGTCAAGGAATTAATTATTATCGCTGTACACATTTCCTTGCATCTGGTGATTGGCCGAGGAGGTATAATGAAGCTAGTTGATTAGAGACCATGATAAGGTGTTCCAGGCGAGGGTTGTATCCAAGGGAGGCTGTGCTGAGGTGTGTTGAGGTGTGTTGAGGTGTGTTGATGTGTGTTGATGTGTGTTGAGGTGTGTTGAGGTGTGCTGATGTGTGTTGATGTGTGTTGAGGTGTGTTGATGTGTGTTGATGTGTGTTGATGTGTGTTGATGTGTGATGAGGTGTGTTGATGTGTGTTGAGGTGTGTCGAGGTGTGTCGAGGTATGTTGATGTGTGTTGAGGTGTGTTGATGTGTGTCGAGGTGTGTTGATGTGTGTTGAGGTGTGTTGATGTGTCTCGAGGTGTGCTGATGTGTGTCGAGGTGTGTTGATGTGTGTTGAGGTGTGTCCAGGTGTGTTGAGGTGTGTTGAGGTGTGTTGATGTGTGTCGAGGTGTGTCGAGGTGTGTTGATGTGTGTTGAGGTGTGTTGATGTGTGTTGATGTGTGTCGAGGTGTGTTGAGGTGTGTCCAGGTGTGTTGATGTGTGTTGAGGTGTGTCCAGGTGCGTTGATGTGTGTTGAGGTGTGTCCAGGTGTGTTGATGTGCGTTGAGGTGTGTCCAGGTGTGTTGATGTGTGTCGTGGTGTGTTGATGTGTGTTGAGGTGTGTCCAGGTGTGTTGATGTGTATTGAGGTGTGCCGAGGTGTGTTGATGTGTGTTGAGGTGTGTTGATGTGTGTCGAGGTGTGTTGATGTGTGATGAGGTGTGTCCGGGTGTGATGATGTGTGTTGAGGTGTGTTGATGTGTGTTGAGGTGTGTCCAGGGGTGTCCAGGTGTGTTGATGTGTGTTGAGGTGTGTTGATGTGTGTTGAGGTGTGTTGAGGTGTGTCCAGGTGTGTTGATGTGTGTTGAGGTGTGTTGATGTGTGTTGAGGTGTGTTGATGTGTGTTGAGGTGTGTCCAAGTGTGATGATGTGTGTTGAGGTGAGTTGATGTGTGATGAGGTGTGATGATGTGTGTTGAGGTGGTTTAGGTGTGTCGAGGTGTGTTGATGTGTGTTGATGTGTGTCGAGGTGGTTTTGATGTGTGTCGAGGTGTGTTTATGTGTGTCGAAGTGTGTTGATTGTGTGTTGATGTGTGTCAAGGTGTGTTGATGTGTGTCGTGGTGTGTTTATGTGTGTCGAGGTGTGATGATGTGTGTTGATGTGTGTTGATGTGTGTTGAGGTGTGTTTATGTGTGTTGATGTGTGATGATCTGTGTTGATGTGTGTCGAGGGGTGTTTATGTGTGTTGATGTGTGTCGAGGTGTGTTTATGTCTGTCGAGGTGTGTTTATGTGTGTTGATGTGTGTTGATGTGTGTTGATGTGTGTTGAGGTGTGTTTATGTGTGTTGATATGTGATGATGTCTGTTGATGTGTGTCGAGGTGTGTTTATGTGTGTCGAGGTGTGTTTATGTGTGTTGAGGTGTGTTTATGTTGTGTTGATGTGTGTTGATGTGTGTTGAGGTGTGTTTATGTGTGTCGAGGTGTGTTTATGTGTGTTGAGGTGTGCTGATGTGTGTCGAGGTGTGTTGATGTGTGTCGAGGTGTGTTTATGTGTGTTGATTGTGTTGATGTGTGTTGAGGTGTGTTTATGTGTGTCGAGGTGTGTTTATGTGTGTTGAGGTGTGCTGATGTGTGTCGAGGTGTGTTGATGTGTGTTGAGGTGTTTTATGTGTGTGAGGTGTGTTTATGTGTGTCGAGGTGTTTATGTGTGTCGAGGTGTGTTTATGGTGTGTCGAGGTGTGTTTATGTGTAT
The DNA here is from genome assembly GCF_026875155.1 of Cherax quadricarinatus. Taxonomy (NCBI): domain Eukaryota; kingdom Metazoa; phylum Arthropoda; class Malacostraca; order Decapoda; family Parastacidae; genus Cherax; species Cherax quadricarinatus. Next base: position 5,569,907 of record NC_069460.1, read on the forward strand.
CGAGGTGTGTTTATGTGTGTCCAGGTGTGTTTATGTGTGTCCAGGTGTGATGATGTGTGTCGAGGTGTGATGATGTGTATCAAGATGTGATGATGTATGTTGAGGTGTGTTTATGTGTGTCGAGGGGTGTTTATGTGTGTCCAGGTGGATGATGTGTGTCGAGGTGTGATGATGTGTGTTGAGGTGTGTTTATGTGTGTCTAGGTGTGATGATGTGTGTCGAGGTGTGATGATGTGTTTCGAGGTGTGATGAGTGTGTTGAGGTATGTTTATGTGTGTCGAGGGGTGTTTATGTGTGTCGAGGGTGTGTTTATGTGTGTCGAGGTGTGATGATGTGTGTCGAGGTGTGATGATGTGTGTTGAGGTGTGTTTATGTGTGTCGAGGTGTTTTTGTGTGTGTTAGGTGTGTTTATGTGTGTCGAGGTGTGATGATGTGTGTCGAGGTGTTTAGTGTGTCGAGGTGTGATGATGTGTGTCGAGGTGTGTTTATGTGTGTAGAGGTGTGTTTATGTGTGTCGAGTTGTAATGATGTGTGTCGAGGTGTGTTTATGTGTGTTGAGGTGTGTTTATGTGTGTCAGGTGTGATGATGTGTGTCGAGGTGTGTTTATGTGTGTCGAGGTGTGTATATGTGTTGAGGTGTGATGATGTGTGTTGAGGTGTGTTTATGTGTGTCGAGGTGTGTTATATGTGTTGAGGTGTGATGATGTGTGTTGAGGTATGTTTATGTGTGTCCAGGTGTGATGATGTGTGTCGAGGTGTGATGATGTGTGTTGAGGAGTTTATGTGTGTCCAGTTGTTTATGTGTGTCGATGTGTGTTTATGTGTGTCCAGGTGTGTTTATGTGTGTCGAGGTGTGTTTATGTGTGTCCAGGTGTGATGATCTGTGTCGAGGTGTGATGATGTGTGTCGAGGTGTGTTTATGTGTGTCCAGGTATGTTTATGTGTGTCGAGGTGTGTTTATGTGTGTCAGGTGTGTTTATGTGTGTCCAGGTGTGATGATGTGTGTCGAGGTGTGTTTAAGTGTGTCCAGGTGTGTTTATGTGTGTCGAGGTGTGTTTATGTGTGTCGAGGTGTGATGATGTGTGTCCAGGTGTGTTTATGTGTGTCCAGGTGTGTTTATGTTTGTCGAGGTGTGTTTTTGTGTCGAGGTGTGTTTATGTGTGTCGAGGTGCGATGATGTGTGTCGAGGTGTGTTTATGTGTGTCGAGGTGTGATGATGTGTGTCGAGGTGTGTTTATGTGTGTCGAGGTGTGATGATGTGTGTCGAGGTGTGTTTATGTGTGTCCAGGTGTGATGATCTGTGTCGAGGTGTGATGATGTGTGTCGACGTGTGTTTATGTGTGTCCAGGTGTGTTTATGTGTGTCGAGGTGTGTTTATGTGTGTCCAGGAGTGTTTATGTGTGTCCAGGTGTGATGATGTGTGTCGAGTGTGTTAATGTGTGTCCAGGTGTGTTTATGTGTGTCGAGGTGTGTTTATGTGTTTTCGAGGTGTGATGATGTGTGTCCAGGTGTGTTTATGTGTGTCCAGGTGTGTTTATGTTTGTCGAGGTGTGTTTATGTGTGTCGAGGTGTGTTTATGTGTGTCGAGGTGTGTTTATGTGTGTCGAGGTGTGTTATGTAAGTCGAGGTGTGTTTATGTGTGTCGAGGTGTGTTTAGTGTGTCCAGGTGTGTTTATGTGTGTCGAGGTGTGATGATGTATGTCGAGGTGTGTTTATGTGTGTCCAGGTGTGTTTATGTGTGTCCAGGTGTGTTTATGTGTCTACAGGTGTTCTTTTTGTGTGTCCAGGTGTGTTTACGTGTGTCCAGGTGTGTTTATGTGTGTCCAGGTGTGTTTATGTGTGTCGACGTGTGTTTATGTGTGTCCAGGAGTGTTTATGTGTGTCGAGGTGTGTTTATGTGTGTCGAGGTGTGTTTATGTGTGTCCAGGTGTGTTTATGTGTGTCCAGGTGCGTTTACGTGTGTCCAGGTGTGTTTATGTGTGTCGAGGTGTGATGATGTATGTCGAAGTGTGTTTTATGTGTGTCGAGGTGTGATGATGTGTGTCGAGGTGTGATGATGTGTGTCGAGGTGTGATGATGTGTGTCGAGGTGTGATGATGTGTGTCGAAGTGTGTTTATGTGTGTCGAGGTGTGATGATGAGTGTCGAGGTGTGATGATGTGTGTCGAGGTGTGATGATGTGTGTCGAAGTGTATTTATGTGTGTCGAAGTGTGTTTATGTTTGTCGAGGTGTGATGATGTGTGTCGAGGTGTGTTTATGTGTGTCGAGGTGTGATGATGTGTGTCGAGGTGTGTTTTATGTGTGTCGAAGTGTGTTTATGTGTGTCGAAGTGGGTTTATGTGTATCGAAGTGTTTATGTGTGTCGAAGTGTGTTTATGTGTGTCGAAGTGTTTATGTGTGTCGAAGTGTGTTTATGTGTGTCAAAGTGTGTTTATGTGTGTCGAATTGTTTATGTGTGTCGAAGTGTGTTTATGTGTGTCGAGGTGTGATGATGTGTGTCGAAGTGTGTTTATGTGTGTCGAGGTTGTGATGATGTTATCGAAGTGTGTTTATGTATGTCGAGGTGTGATGATGTGTGTCCCGGTGTGATGATGTGCGTCGACGCGTGTTTATGTGTGTCCAGGTGTGATGTGTGTCGAAGTGTGATGATGTGTGTCGATGTGTGTTTATGTGTGTCGAGTGTGTTTTATGTGTGTCGAGGTGTGTTTATGTGTGTCGAGGTGTGATGATGTGTGTCGAAGTGTGTTTATGTGTGTCGAGGAGTGATGATGTGTGTCGAGGTGTGATGATGTGTGTCGAGGTGTGTTTATGTGTGTCGAGGTGTGTTTATGTTTGTCGAGGTGTGATGATGTGTGTCTAGGTGTGATGCTGTGTGTCGAGGTGTGATGATGTGTGTCGAGGTGTGTTTATATGTGTCCAGGTGTGATGATGTGTGTCGAGGTGTGTTTATGTGTGTCCAGGTGTGATGATGTGTGTCGAGGTGTGATGATGTGTGTCCAGGTGTGTTTATGTGTGTCCAGGTGTGTTTATGTGTGTCCAGATATGTTTATGTGTGTCGAGGTGTGTTTATGTGTGTCGAGGTGTGTTTATGTGTGTCCAGGTGTGTTTATGTGTGTCGAGGTGTGATGATGTGTGTCCAGGTGTGTTTATGTGTGTCGAGGGGTGATGATGTGTGTCCAGGTGTGCTTATGTGTGTCCAGGTGTGTTTATGTGTGTCGAGGTGTGTTTATGTGTGTCGAGGTGTGATGATGTGTGTCCAGGTGTGTTTATGTGTGTCCAGGTGTGTTTATGTGTGTCGAGGTGTGATGATGTGTGTCGAAGTGTGTTTATGTGTTTCGAGGTGTGATGATGTGTGTCGAGGTGTGTTTATGTGTGTCCAGGTGTGATGATGTGTGTCGAGGTGTGTTTATGAGTGTCCAGGTGTGATGATGTGTGTCGAGGTGTGTTTATGTGTGTCGAGGTGTGATGATGTGTGTCGAGGTATGTTTATGTGTGGCGAGGTGTGATGATGTGAGTCCAGGTGTGATGATGTGTGTCGAGGTGTGTTTATGTGTGTCCAGGTGTGATGATGTGTGGCGAGGTGTGATGATGTGTGCCAGGTGTGATGATGTGTGTCGAGATGTATTTATGTGTGTCGATGTGTGATGATGTGTGTCGAGGTGTGTTTATGTGTGTCCAGGTGCGTTTATGTGTGTCGAGGTGTTTTTATGAGTGTTTCCCGGTGTGATGATGTATGTCGAGGTGGTTTATGTGTATCCAGGTGTGATGATGTGTGTCGAGGTGTGTTTATGTGTTTCCAGGTGTGATGATGTGTGTCGAGATGTGTTTATGTGTGTCCAGGTGTGATGATGTGTGTCGAGGTGTG
>NC_069460.1:5578771-5733005 GCF_026875155.1 Cherax quadricarinatus
ACACACTGCTGGTGTTCCCATTGTGTAACTATCATACAGAATAGTGTAGCAACACACTGCTGGTGTTCGCACTGTGTAACTATCATACAGAATAGTGTAGCAACACACTGCTGGTGTTCCCACTGTGTAACTATCATACAGAATAGTGTAGCAACGCACTGCTGGTGTTCGCACTGTGTAACTATCATACAGTGTAGCAACACACTGCTGGTGTTCCCACTGTGTAACTATCATACAGTGTAGCAACTCACTGCTGGTGTTCCCATTGTGTAACTATCATACAGAATAGTGTAGCAACACACTGCTGGTGTTCCCACTGTGTAACTATCATACAGTGTAGCAACTCACCCTTCTGACTTCTCAACTCACCCTTCTGACTTCTCAACTCACTCTTCAGACTTCTCAACTCACCCTTCTGACTTCTCTACTCACCCTTCTGACTTCTCAACTCACTCTTCTGACTTCTCAACTCACCCTTCTGACTTCTCAACTCACTCTTCTGACTTCTCAACTCACCCTTCTGACTTCTCAACTCACTCCTTCTGACTTCTCAACTCACCCTTCTGACTTCTCAACTCACCCTTCTGACTTCTCAACTCACCCTTCTGACTTCTCAACTCACCCTTCTGACTTCTCAACTCACTCTTCTGACTTCTCAACTCACCCTTCTGACTTCTCAACTCACCCTTCTGACTTCTCAACTCACTCTTCTGACTTCTCAACTCACCCTTCTGACTTCTCAACTCACTCTTCTGACTTCTCAACTCACCTTCTGACTTCTCAACTCACCCTTCTGACTTCTCAACTCACTCTTCTGACTCTCAACTCACTCTTCTGACCTCTCAACTCACTCTTCTTGACCTCTCAACTCCCTCTTCTGACCTCAAACTCACTCTCCTGACTTCTCAACTCACTCTTTGACCTTCAACTCCCTCTTCTGACCTCTCAACTCACTCTTCTGACTTCTCAACTCACTCTTCTGACCTCTCAACTCCCTCTTCTGACCTCTCAACTCACTCTTCTGACTTCTCAACTCACTCTTCTGACCTCTCAAACTCCCTCTTCTGACCTCTTCAACACCACTCTTCTGCTTCTCAACTCACTCTTTCTGACCTCTCAAACTCACTCTTCTGACCTCTCAACTCCTCTTCTGACTTCTCAACTCACTCTTCAGACTTCTCAACTCACTCTTCTGACTTCAACTCACTCTTCTGACCTCTCAACTCACTCTTCTGACCTCTCAACTCATTCTTCTGACTTCTCAACTCGCTCTTCTGACTTCTCAACTCCCTCTTCTGACTTCTCAACTCCCTCTTCTGACCTCTCAACTCCCTCTTCTGACTTCTCAACTCACTCTTCTGACTTCTCAACTCACTCTTCAGACTTCTCAACTCACTCGTCTGACCTCTCAACTCACTCTTCTGACCTCACTACTCACTCTTCTGACCTCTCAACTCATTCTTCTGACTTCTCAACTCGCTCTTCTGACTTCTCAACTCCCTCTTCTGACTTCTCAACTCACTCTTCTGACTTCTCAACTCACTCTTCTGACCTCTCAACTCACTCTTCTGACCTCTCAACTCACTCTTCTGACCTCTCAACTCACTCTTCTGACCTCTCGACTCCCTCTTCTGACCTCTCAACTCACTCTTCTGACTTCTCAACTCACTCTTCTGACCTCTCAACTCACTCTTCTGACCTCTCAACTCCCTCTTCTGACCTCTCAACTCCCTCTTCTGACCTCTCAACTCATCTTCTGGCCTCTTCAACTCCCTCTTCTGACCTCTCAACTCACTTCTCTGACTTCTCAACTCACTCTTTGACTCTCTCAACTCACTCTTCTGACTTCTCAACTCACTCTTCTGACCTCTCAACTCACTCTTCTGACTTCTCAGCTCACTCTCTGACTTCAACTCACTCTTCTGACCTCTCAACTCACACTTCTGACCTCTCAACTCCTCTTCTGACTCTCAACTCACTCTTGTGACTTCTCAACTCACTCTTCTGACTTCTCAACTCACTCTTCTGACTTCTCAACTCACTCTTCTGACTTCTCAACTCACCCTTCTGACTTCTCAACTCACCCTTCTGACTTCTCAACTCACCCTTCTGACTTCTCAACTCACCTTCTGACTTCTCAACTCACTCTTCTGACTTCTCAACTCACCCTTCTGACTTCTCAACTCACCCTTCTGACATCTCAACTCACCCTTCTGACTTCTCAACTCACCCTTCTGACTTCTCAACTCCCTCTACTGACCTCTCAACTCACTCTTCTGACCTCTCAACTCACTCTTCTGACCTCTCAACTCCCTCTTCTGACCTCAACTCACTCTCCTGACCTCTCAACTCACTCTTCTGACTCTCAAACTCCCTCTTCTGACTCTCAATCACTCTTCTGACTTCTCAAACTCTCTCTTCTGACCTCTCAACTCCCTCTTCTGACCTCAACTCACTCTTCTGACCTCTCAACTCACTCTTCTGACCTTTCAACTCACTCTTCTGACCTCTCAACTCACTCTTCTGACTTCTCAACTCACTCTTCTGACCTCTCAACTCCCTCTTCTGACCTCTCAACTCACTCTCCTGACTTCTCAACTCACTCTTCTGACCTCTCAACTCACTCTTCTGACCTCTCAACTCACTCTTCTGACCTCTCAACTCCTCTTCTGACTTCTCAACTCACTCTTCTGACTTCTCAACTCACTCTTCTGACTTCTCAACTCACTCTTCTGACTTCTCAACTCACTCTTCTGACTTCTCAACTCCTCTTCTGACTTCTCAACTCACCTTCTGACTTCTCAACTCACCCTTCTGACTTCTCAACTCACTCTTCTGACTTCTCAACTCACCCTTCTGACTTCTCAACTCACTCACCTTCTGACTTCTCAACTCACTCTTCTGACCTTCCAACTCACTCTTCTGACCTCTCAACTCACTCTTCTGACTCTCAACTCACTCTTCTGACCTCTCAACTCACTCCTCTGACTTCTCAACTCATTCTGCTGACCTCTCAACTCACTCTTCTGACCTCTCAACTCACTCTTCTGACCTCTCAACTCACTCTTCTGACTTCTCAACTCGCTCTTCTGACTTCTCAACTCCCTCTTCTGACTTCTCAACTCCTCTTCTGACCTCTCAACTCCCTCTTCTGACTTCTCAACTCCACTCTTCTGACTTCTCACTCACTTCTTCTGACCTCTCAACTCACTCTTCTGACTTCTCAACTCACTCTTCTGACCTCTCAACTCACTCTTCTGACCTCTCGACTCCCTCTTCTGACCCTCTCAACTTCATTCTTCTGACTTCTCAACTCACTCTTCTGACTCTCAACTCACTCTTCTGACCTCTCAACTCACTCTTCTGACCTCTCAACTCACTCTTCTGACTTCTCAACTCACTCTTCTGATCTCTCAACTCACTCTTCTGACCTCTCAACTCATTCTTCTGAACTCAACTCACTCTTCTGACTTCTCAACTCCCTCTTCTGACCTCTCAACTCCCTCTTCTGACTTCTCAACTCACTCTTCTGACTTCTCAACTCACTCCTCTGACCTCTCAACTCACTCTTCTGTACTTCTCCAACTCACTTTCTGACTTCTCAACTCACTCTTCTGACGTCTCAACTCCCTCTTCTGACTCTCAACTCCCTCTTCTGACCTCTCAACTCACTTTCTGACCTCTCAACTCCTCTTCTGAACTCTCAGCTCACTCTTCTGACTTCTCAACTCACTCTTCTGACCTCTCAACTCACTTTCTGACTTCTCAACTCACTTCTCTGACCTCTCAACTCACTCTTCTGACTTTCAGCTCACTCTTCTGATCTTCAACTCATTCTCTGACCTCTCAACTCACTCTTTGACCTCTCAACTCCTCTTCTGACTTCTCAACTCACTCTTCTGACCTCTCAACTCACTCTTCTGACTTCTCAACTCCCTCTTCTGACTTCTCAGCTCCTTTTCTGACCTCTCAACTCCCTCTCTGACTTCTCAACTCACTCTCTGACCTCTCAACTCACTCTTCTGACTTCTCAACTCACTCTTCTGACTTCTCAACTCACTCTTCTGACGTCTCAACTCCCTCTTCTGACCTCTCAACTCCCTCTTCTGACCTCTCAACTCACTTCTGACTTCTCAACTCACTCTTCTGACTCTCAACTCACTCTTCTGACTCTCAACTCACTCTTCTGACTTCTCAACTCCCTTTCTGACCTCTCTACTCCCACTTCTGACTTCTCAACTCACTCTTCTGACCTCTCAACTCACTCATCTGACTTCTCAACTCCCTCTTCTGACTTCTCAACTCCCTTTTCTGACCTCTCTACTCCCTCTTCTGACTTCTCAAGTCCCTCTTCTGACTTCTCAACTCACTCTTCTGACTTCTCAACTCCCTCTTCTGACTTCTCAACTCCCTCTTCTGACTTCTCAACTCCCTCTTCTGACTTCTCAACTCACTCTTCTGACCTCTCAACTCCCTCTTCTGACTTCTCAACTCCCTCTTCTGACTTCTCAACTCACTCTTCTGACTCTCAACTTACTCTTCTGACTCTCAACTCACTCTTCTGACCTCTCAGCTCACTCTTCTGACCTCTCAACTCACTCTTCTGACCTCTCAACTTACTCTTCTGACCTCTCAACTCACTCTTCTGACCTCTCAACTCACTCTTCTGACCTCTCAACTCACTCTTCTGACCTCTCAACTCACTCTTCTGACTCTCAACTCACTCTTCTGACTCTCAACTCAGTCTTCTGGCCTCTCAACTCACTCTACTGACCTCTCAACTCACTCTTCTGACCTCTCAACTCACTCTTCTGACCTCTCAACTCACTCTTCTGACCTCTCAACTCACTCTTCTGACCTCTCAACTCACCCTTCTGACTTCTCAACTCACTCTTCTGACCTCTCAACTCACTCTTCTGACTCTCAACTCACTCTTCTGACTCTCTCAACTCACCCTTCTGACTTCTCAACTCACTCTTCTGACTTCTCAACTCACTTTCTGGCTTCTCAACTCACTCTTCTGACCTCTCAACTCACTCTTCTGGCTTCTCAACTCACTCCTCTGACCTCTCAACTCACTCTTCTGACTTCTCAACTCACTCTTCTGGCTTCTCAACTCACTCTTCTGACCTCTCAACTCACTCTTCTGGCTTCTCAACTCACTCTTCTGGCTTCTCAACTCACTCTTCTGACCTCTCAACTCACTCGTATTCCACTTATCTAGACTCTCGGTATAAAAACACGTAATTTAAAGTAAACTTTACTCTAAACCGAATTTACACCAAACTGAACTTGATTAAGTTCACCTGGAACCCCTAAACTCAAGTTGGGTATCCATGGCACTCAACTCACACACTGAGGTCCGCGGCTCGATCCCCGGTACGATTGGAAAAATTGCACGTGTTTCCTTAAGACACTTGCGGTCCCTGTTCACCTAGTAGTAGTTAGGTACCTGGGTGTTAGCAGACTGGCGTGGGTCGCATCCTGGGGACAAAATTAACCTAAGCTGCCCGAAATGCTCTGCATGACAAAGGGCTTTCTATATAGTATGTCTCTGGTGTCAGCTTTGGTCTGTATAAGTTGTATCGTGTACTTGCAGGAATAAAGAGTAACTGCAGCAAGTCTATTGGCCCATATTAGGCAGGTCCTTCTCAAACCCAGGTGAGAGTGGCAGACAGTGTCTGAGACAGTGTAAGTGAGGGTGGCTGAGTATGAGAGTGGTAGGCAGTGTGAGAGTGGCAGGCACTGTGAGTGAGAGTGGTAGGCAGTGTGAGAGTGGCAGGCACTGTGAGTGAGAGTGGTAGGCAGTGTGAGAGTGGCAGGCACTGTGAGTGAGAGTGGCAGGCACTGTGAGTGAGAGTGGCAGGCACTGTGAGTGAGAGTGGCAGGCACTGTGAGTGAGAGTGGCAGGCACTGTGAGTGAGAGTGGCAGGCACTGTGAGTGAGAGTGGCAGGCACTGTGTGTGAGAGTGGCAGACAGTGTCTGAGGCAGTGTAAGTGAGGGTGGCTGAGTATGAGAGTGGTAGGCAGTGTGAGAGTGGCAGGCACTGTGAGTGAGAGTGGCAGACAGTGTGAGAGTGGCAGACAGTGTGAGAGTGGCAGACAGTGTGAGAGTGGCAGACAGTGTAAGAGTGGCAGACAGTGTAAGTGAGAGTGGCAGACAGTGTCTGAGGCAGTGTAAGTGAGAGTGGCAGGCAGTATGAGTGAGACTGACAGACAGTGTAAGAGTGGCAGACAGTGTAAGTGAGAGTGGCAGACAGTGTGAGAGTGGCAGACAGTGTAAGTGAGAGTGGCAGACAGTGTGAGAGTGGCAGGCAGTGTGAGTGAGAGTGGCAGACAGTGTCTAAGGCAGTGGCAGTGTAAGTGAGAATAGCAGACAGTGTCTGAGGCAGTGTGAGAGTGGCAGACAGTGTAAGTGAGAGTGGCAGTGTCTTATGCAGTGTAGGAGTGACAGTGTGAGAGTGGCAAGCAGTAAGAGAGTGGCAGGCTATGCGTGAGTGACAGGCAGTGTGAGTGAGAGTGACAGGCAGAGTGAGTGAGAGTGGCAGGCAGTGTGAGTGAGAGTGGCAGGCAGTGTGAGTGAGAGTGGCAGGCAGTGTGAGTGAGAGTGGCAGGCAGTGTGAGTGAGAGTGACAGGCATGTGAGTGAGAGTGACAGGGAGAGTGAGTGAGAGTGGCAGGCATGTGAGTGAGAGTGGCAGGCAGTGTGAGTGAGAGTGACAGGCAGTGTGAGTGAGTGACAGGCAGTGTGAGTGAGAGTGGCAGGCAGAGTGAGTGAGAGTGGCAGGCAGTGTGAGTGAGAGTGACAGGCAGAGTGAGTGAGAGTGGCAGGCAGTGTGAGTGAGAGTGACAGGCAGTGTGAGTGAGAGTGACAGGCAGAGTGAGTGAGAGTGCAGGCAGTGTGAGTGAGAGTGACAGGCAGTGTGAGTGAGAGTGGCAGGCAGTGTGAGTGAGAGTGGCAGGCAGTGTGAGTGAGAGTGGCAGGCAGTGTGAGTGAGAGTGGCAGGCAGTGTAGTGAGAGTGGCAGGCAGTGTGAGTGAGAGTGACAGGCAGTGTGAGTGAGAGTGGCAGGCAGTGTGAGTGAGAGTGGCAGGCAGTGTGAGTGAGAGTGACAGGCAGTGTGAGTGAGAGTGACAGGCAGTGTGAGTGAGAGTGACAGCAGAGTGAGTGGAGTGACAGGCAGAGTGAGTGAGTGACAGGCAGTGTGAGTGCAGAGTGATGAGTGACAGGGAGGTGAGTGAGAGTGGCAGGCAGTGTGAGTGAGAGTGGCAGGCAGTGTGAGTGAGAGTGGCAGCAGTGTGAGTGAGAGTGGCAGGCAGTGTGAGTGAGAGTGGCAGGCAGTGTGAGTGAGAGTGGCAGGCAGTGTGAGTGAGAGTGGCAGGCAGTGTGAGTGAGAGTGGCAGGCAGTGTGAGTGAGAGTGGCAGGCAGTGTGAGTGAGTGACAGGCAGTGTGAGTGAGAGTGACAGGCAGAGTGATGAAGTGACAGGCAGAGTGATGAGGACGGGAGTGTAGTGAGAGTGACAGGCAGAGTGAGTGAGTGACAGGCAGTGTGAGTGAGAGTGGCAGGCAGTGTGAGTGAGAGTGACAGGCAGTGTGAGTGAGAGTGGCAGGCAGTGTGAGTGAGAGTGACAGGCAGTGTGAGTGAGAGTGGCAGGCAGTGTGAGTGAGAGTGACAGGCAGTGTGAGTGAGAGTGGCAGGCAGTGTGAGTGAGAGTGACAGGCAGTGTGAGTGAGAGTGACAGGCAGTGTGAGTGAGTGCAGGCATGATGAGTGACAGGCAGAGTGAGTGAGTGAACATGGAGTGAGTGACAGGCAGTGTGATGAGAGTGGCAGGGAGTGTGAGTGAGAGTGCAGGCAGTGTGAGTGGAGTGACAGGCAGTGTGAGTGAGAGTGACAGGCAGTGTGAGTGAGAGTGACAGGCAGTGTGAGTGAGAGTGGCAGGCAGTGTGAGTGAGAGTGACAGGCAGAGTGAGTGAGAGTGACAGGCAGTGTGTGAGTGAGAGGACAGGCATGGAGTGAGAGTGACAGGCCAGTAGTGAGTGAGAGTGGACAGGCAGTGTGAGTGAGAGTGACAGGCGAGAGTGAAAGGCAGTTGAGTGAGAGGCAGGCAGTGTGAGTGAGAGTGACAGGCAGTGTGATGAGAGTGACAGGCAGTGTGAGTGAGAGTGACAGGCAGAGTGAGTGAGAGTGACAGGCAAGTGGTGAGTGAAGCAGATGATGAAGGACAGGCAGAGTGAGTGAGTGACAGGCAGTGTGAGTGAGAGTGACAGGCAGAGTGAGTGAGAGTGACAGGCAGAGTGAGTGAGAGTGACAGCATGGATGAGAGTGACAGGCAGTGTGAGTGAGAGTGGCAGGCAGTGTGAGTGAGGTGACAGGCAGGTGAGTGAGAGTGACAGGCAGAGTGAGTGAGTGACAGGCAGGTGAGTGAGTGACAGGCAGAGTGAGTGAGAGTGACAGGCAGAGGTGAGTGAGTGACAGCAGTGTGAGTGAGAGTGGCAGGCAGTGTGAGTGAGGTGGCAGGCAGTGTGAGTGAGAGTGACAGGCAGTGTGAGTGAGAGTGACAGGCAGTGTGAGTGAGAGTGACAGGCAGTGTGAGTGAGAGTGGCAGGCAGTGTGAGTGAGAGTGACAGGCAGAGTGAGTGAGAGTGACAGGCAGTGTGAGTGAGAGTGCAGGCAGTGTGAGTGAGAGTGACAGGCAGAGTGAGTGAGAGTGACAGGCAGTGTGAGTGAGAGTGACAGGCAGTGTGAGTGAGAGTGACAGGCAGTGTGAGTGAGAGTGGCAGGCAGTGTGAGTGAGACAGGGATGTAGGAGAGTGCAGGCAGTGTAGTGAGAGTGACAGGCAGAGTGAGTGAGAGTGACAGCAGAGTGAGTGAGTGACAGCAGAGTGAGTGAGAGTGACAGGCAGAGTGAGTGAGTGACAGGCAGTGTGAGTGAGAGTGACAGGCAGTGATGGAGTGCAGCAGAGTGATGAGATGGCAGCAGTGTGAGTGAGTGGCAGGCAGTGTGAGTGAGAGTGGCAGGCAGTGTGAGTGAAGTGGCAGGCAGTGTAGTGAGAGTGGCAGGCAGTGTGAGTGAGAGTGGGAGCATGGAGGAGAGTGGAGCATGTGAGTGAGAGTGGGAGCAGTGTGAGTGAGAGTGCAGGCAGTGTGAGTGAGAGTGGCAGGGAGTGTGAGTGAGAGTGACAGGCAGTGTGAGTGAGAGTGAAGGCAGGTGAGTAGAGTGACGGCAAGTGAGTGAGAGTGACAGGCAGTGTGAGTGAGAGTGGCAGGCAGTGTGAGTGAGAGTGGCAGGCAGTGTGAGTGAGAGTGGGAGGCAGTGTGAGTGAGAGTGACAGGGAGAGTGAGTGAGAGTGGCAGGCAGTGTGAGTGAGAGTGGCAGGCAGAGTGAGTGAGATGACAGGCAGAGTGAGTGAGAGTGGCAGGCAGTGTGAGTGAGAGTGCAGGCAGTGTGAGTGAGAGTGGCAGGCAGTGTGAGTGAGAGTGACAGGCAGTGTGAGTGAGATGAGCAGCATGTGAGTGAGAGTGACAGGCAGTGTGAGTGATAGTGGCAGGCAGTGTGAGTGAGAGTGACAGGCAGTGTGAGTGAGAGTGACAGGCAGTGTGAGTGAGAGTGACAGGCATGGCGTGAGTGACAGGCAGTGTGAGTGAGAGTGGCAGCAGTGTGAGTGACAGTGGCAGGCAGTGTGAGTGAGAGTGACAGGCAGTGTAGTGAGAGTGGCAGGCAGGTGAGTGAGAGTGACAGGCAGTGTGAGTGAGAGTGGCAGGCAGTGTGAGTGAGAATGACAGGCAGTGTGAGTGAGAGTGGCAGGCAGTGTGAGTGAGTGGCAGGCAGTGTGAGTGAGAGTGGCAGGCAGTGTGAGTGAGAGTGCAGGCAGTGTGAGTGAGAGTGCAGCATGTGAGTGAGAGTGACAGGCAGTGTGAGTGAGATGACAGGCAGTGAGTGAGAGTGGCAGGCAGTGTGAGTGAAGTGGCAGGCAGTGTGAGTGAGAGTGGCAGGCAGTGTGAGTGAGAGTGGCAGGCCCGTGTGAGTGAGAGTGACAGGCAGTGTGAGTGAGAGTGGCAGGCAGTGTGAGTGAGAGTGACAGCAGTGTGAGTGAGAGTGGGCAGGCAGTGTGATGAGAGTGCAGGCAGTGTGAGTGAGAGTGGCAGGCAGTGTGAGTGAGAGTGGCAGGCAGTGTGAGTGAGAGTGGCAGGCAGTGTGAGTGAGAGTGGCAGGCAGTGTGAGTGAGAGTGCAGGCAGTGTGAGTGAGAGTGGCAGGCAGTGTGAGTGAGAGTGGCAGGCAGTGTGAGTGAGAGTGGCAGGCAGTGTGAGTGAGAGTGCAGGCAGTGTGAGTGAGAGTGCAGGCAGTGTGAGTGAGAGTGGCAGGCAGTGTGAGTGAGAGTGACAGGCAGTGTGAGTGAGAGTGGCAGGCAGTGTGAGTGAGAGTGACAGGCAGTGTGAGTGAGATGACAGGCAGGGGTGAGTGAAGAGGAAGGAGTGAGGTGAGAGTGACAGGCAGTGTGAGTGAGAGTGGCAGGCAGTGGAGTGAGAGTGCAGGCAGTGTGAGTGAGAGTGGCAGGCAGTGTGAGTGAGAGTGGCAGGCAGAGTGAGTGAGAGTGGCAGGCAGTGTGAGTGAGAGTGGCAGGCAGTGTGAGTGAGAGTGGCAGGCAGTGTGAGTGAGAGTGACAGGCAGTGTGAGTGAGTGACAGGCAGTGTTAGTGAGTGACAGGCAGTGTGAGTGAGAGTGGCAGGCAGTGTGAGTGAGTGACAGGCAGTGTGAGTGAGTGACAGGCAGTGTGAGTGAGTGACAGGCAGTGTGAGTGAGAGTGACAGGCAGTGTGAGTGAGAGTGACAGGCAGTGTGAGTGAGAGTGGCAGGCAGTGTGAGTGAGTGACAGGCAGTGTGAGTGAGTGACAGGCAGTGTGAGTGAGTGACAGGCAGTGTGAGTGAGTGACAGGCAGTGTGATGGGGTGACAGGCAGTGTGAGTGAGAGTGACAGGCAGTGTGAGTGAGAGTGACAGGCAGAGTGAGTGAGAGTGACAGGCAGTGTGAGTGAGTGACAGGCATGTGAGTGAGAGTGACAGGCAGTGTGAGTGAGAGTGACAGGCAGTGTGAGTGAGAGTGACAGGCAGTGTGAGTGAGTGACAGGCAGTGTGAGTGAGAGTGACAGGCAGTGTGAGTGAGAGTGACAGGCAGTGTGAGTGAGAGTGGCAGGCAGTGTGAGTGAGAGTGGCAGGCAGTGTGAGTGAGAGTGGCAGGCAGTGTGAGTGAGAGTGGCAGGCAGTGTGAGTGAGTGACAGGCAGTGTGAGTGAGAGTGACAGGCAGTGTGAGTGAGAGTGACAGGCAGTGTGAGTGAGAGTGACAGGCAGTGTGAGTGAGAGTGACAGGCAGTGTGAGTGAGAGTGACAGGCAGTGTGAGTGAGAGTGACAGGCAGTGTGAGTGAGAGTGACAGGCAGAGTGAGTGAGAGTGACAGGCAGTGTGAGTGAGAGTGACAGGCAGAGTGAGTGAGAGTGACAGGCAGTGTGAGTGAGAGTGGCAGGCAGAGTGAGTGAGAGTGACAGGCAGTGTGAGTGAGAGTGACAGGCAGAGTGAGTGAGAGTGACAGGCAGTGTGAGAGTGACAGGCAGAGTGAGTGAGAGTGACAGGCAGAGTGAGTGAGAGTGGCAGGCAGTGTGAGTGAGAGTGGCAGGCAGTGTGAGTGAGAGTGGCAGACGGTGGCAGGTGGTGCCGCAGCGGGTGGCAGTGTGAGTGAGAGTGGCAGACGGTGGCAGGTGGTGCCGCAGCGGGTGGCAGTGTGAGTGAGAGCGGCAGACGGTGGCAGTGTGGTGCCGCAGGCGGGTGGCAGTGTGAGTGAGAGTGGCAGACGGTGGCAGGTGCTGCCGCAGCGGGTGGCAGTTGTGAGTGAGGTGGCAGACGGTGGCAGGTGGTGCCGCAGCGGGTGGCAGTGTGAGTGAGAGTGGCAGACGGTGGCAGGTGGTGCCGCAGCGGGTGGCAGTGTGAGTGAGAGTGTCAGACGGTGGCAGGTGGTGCCGCAGCGGGTGGCAGACGGTGGCAGGTGGTGCCGCAGCGGGTGGCAGTGTGAGTGAGAGTGGCAGACGGTGGCAGGTGGTGCCGCAGCGGGTGGCAGTGTGAGTGAGAGTGGCAGACGGTGGCAGGTGGTGCCGCAGCGGGTGGCAGTGTGAGTGAGAGTGGCAGACGGTGGCAGGTGGGTGCCGCAGCGGGTGGCAGTGTGAGTGAGAGTGGCAGACGGTGGCAGGTGGTGCCGCAGCGGGTGGCAGTGTGAGTGAGAGTGGCAGACGGTGGCAGGTGGGTGCCGCAGCGGGTGGCAGTGTGAGTGAGAGTGGCAGACGGTGGCAGGTGGTGCCGCAGCGGGTGGCAGTGTGAGTGAGAGTGGCAGACGGTGGCAGGTGGTGCCGCAGCGGGTGGCAGTGTGAGTGAGAGTGGCAGACGGTGGCAGGTGGTGGCCGCAGCGGGTGGCAGGGTGAGTGAGAGTGGCAGACGGTGGCAGGTGGGCCGCAGCGGGTGGCAGTGTGAGTGAGAGTGGCAGACGGTGGCAGGTGGTGCCGCAGCGGGTGGCAGTGTGAGTGAGAGTGGCAGACGGTGGCAGGTGGTGCCGCAGCGGGTGGCAGACGGTGGCAGGTGGTGCCGCAGCGGGTGGCAGTGATGCTCCAGGATTTACAGCTCAACATTAAAGGTCATGTGTTGGAATAAAAATGCATCTCCCTTTGTATTGTAGGAGGACGAGGAGGAGGAGGACGAGGAGGACGAGGAGGACGAGGAGGACGAGAAGGACGAGGAGGACGAGGAGGAAGAAGAGGGAAGACGAGGGGGCGAGAGGAGGACGAGGAGGAGAGGAGGACGAGGAGACGAGGACGAGGAGGAGAGGAGGACGAGGACGAGGACGAGGAGGACAGGCGAAGAGGACGAGGAGGACAGAAGGACGAGAGGACGAGAGAGAGGAGAGAGAGGGGAGGACGAGGAGGACGAGGAAGGAGGAGGGGACGAGGAGGACGAGGAGGACGAGGAGGACGAGGAGGACGAGGAGGACGAGAGGACGAGGAGGACGGGGGAGGAGGACGAGGAGGAAAGAGGAGGACGGAGGACGAGGACGAGGAGGACGAGGATGACAGGACGAGGAGGAGAGGAGAGGGGGAGGAGGACGAGGAGGACGAGGACGAAGGACGAGGGACGAGGAGGAGAGAGGAAAGGACGAGGAGGACGAGGAGGACGAGAAGGACGAGGAGGACGAGGGGACGAGGAGGACGAGAAGGACGAGGAGGAGAGGGGGACGAGGAGGACGAGGGGGACGAAGAAGACGAGGAGGACGAGGAGGAAGAAGAGGAGAAGGACGAGGAGGACGAGGAGGAGCGAGGAGGAGAGGAGGACAGGAGGACGAGGGGTACGAAGAGGCGAGAGGAAGAAGAGGAAAGGAGGAAGAGGAGAGGAGACAGAGGATGAGGAGGAGGAGGACGAGGAGGACGAGAAGGACGAGGAGGACGAGGAGACGAGGAGGACGAGAAGGACGAGGAGGACGAGGAGGACGAGGAGGAAGAGGGGGACGAGGAGGACGAGGAGGACGAGGATGACAAGGAGGAAGAAGAGGAGAAGGACGAGGAGGACGAGGACGAGGACGAGGACGAGGAGGACGAGGGGGACGAAGAGGACGAGGAGGACGAGGAGGAAGAAGAGGAGAAGGACGAGGAGGAGGAGGAGGAGGAGGAGGACGAGGAGGACGAGGGGACGAAGAGGACGAGGAGGAAGAAGAGGAGGAGGAAGAGGAGGAGGAGGACGAGGAGGAAGAGGAGTAGGAGGACGAGGAAGAGGAGGAGGAGGACGAGGAGGAAAAGGAGGAGGAGGACGAGGTGAAGGAGGACGAGGAGGAAGAGGAGGAAGACGAGGAGGACGAGGAGGAGGAAGAGGAGGAGGACGAGGAGGACGAGGAGGACGAGGAAGAAAAGGAGGACGAGGAGGACGAGGAGGAAGAGGAGGACGAGGAGAAGGAGGATGAGGAGGACTATGAGGACGAGGACGAGGAGGAAGAGGAGGACGACGAGGAAGAGGAGGACGAGGACGAGGAAGAGGAGGAGGAAGAGGAGGAGGACGAGGAGGACGAGGAGGAGGAAGAGGAGGAGGAGGAAGAAGAGGAAGTCAACAGGAAGGTCGCGGCAGCTTCTGGGGATTTGCACCAGACTGTGTGAGTTATAACACAGCACTGCGAGTTATAACACAGTACTGTGAGTTATAACACAGTACTGTGAGTTATAACACAGTACTGTGAGTTATAACACAGTACTGTGAGTTATAACACAGTACTGTGAGTTATAACACAGTACTGTGAGTTATAACACAGTACTGTGAGTTATAACACAGTGCTGTGAGTTATAACACAGTACTGTGAGTTATAACACAGTACTGTGAGTTATAACACAGTACTGTGAGTTATAACTCAGTACTGTGAGTTATAACTCAGTACTGTGAGTTATAACACAGTACTGTGAGTTATAACACAGTACTGTGAGTTATAACACAGTACTGTGAGTTTATAATACAGTACTGTGAGTTATAACACAGTACTGTGAGTTATAACACAGTACTGTGAGTTATAATACAGTACTGTGAGTTATAACACAGTACTGTGAGTTATAACACAGTACTGTGAGTTATAACACAGTACTGTGAGTTATAACACAGTACTGTGAGTTATAACACAGTACTGTGAGTTATAACACAGTACTGTGAGTTATAACACAGTACTGTGAGTTATAACACAGTACTCTGAGTTATAACACAGTACTGTGAGTTATAATACAGTACTGTGAGTTATAACACAGTACTGTGAGTTATAACACAGTACTGTGAGTTATAACACAGTACTGTGAGTTATAACACAGTTGCTGTGAGTTATAACACAGTACTGTGAGTTATAACACAGTACTGTGAGTTATAACACAGTGCTGTGAGTTATAACACAGTACTGTGAGTTATAACACAGTACTGTGAGTTATAACACAGTACTGTGAGTTATAACACAGTACTGTGAGTTATAACACAGTACTGTGAGTTATAACACAGTACTGTGAGTTATAATACAGTACTGTGAGTTATAACACAGTACTGTGAGTTATAACACAGTACTGTGAGTTTATAACACAGTACTGTGAGTTATAACACAGTACTGTGAGTTATAACACAGTACTGTGAGTTATAACACAGTACTGTGAGTTATAACACAGTACTGTGAGTTATAACACAGTACTGTGAGTTATAATACAGTACTGTGAGTTATAACACAGTCTGTTTAACTACAGTACTGTGAGTTTATGTCTATATAACACAGTACTGTGAGTTATAACTACAGTACTGTGAGTTATAACACAGTACTGTGAGTTATAACACAGTACTGTGAGTTATAACACAGTACTGTGAGTTATAACACAGTACTGTGAGTTATAACACGTACTGTGAGTTATAACACAGTACTGTGAGTTATAACACAGTACTGTGAGTTATAACTACAGTACTGTGAGTTATAACACAGTACTGTGAGTTATAACACAGTACTGTGAGTTATAACACAGTACTGTGAGTAATCAGTACTGTAGTATAACACAGTACTGTGAGTTATAACGATACTCTGGGGATTAATGACGAAATTGGGGATTTATAGAAAAATTCGGGGATTTATGAGACACTGAGGATTTATGAGCATTGAGGAATTTATAGCATGGTATAACAGTGTTGTATAGCATGGTATAACAGTGTTGTATAGCATGGTATAACAGTGTTGTATAGCATGGTATAACAGTGTTGTATAACATGGTATAACATGTTGTATGGCATGGTATAACAGTGTTTGTATGGCATGGTATAACAGTGTTGTATACATGGTATAACAGTGTTGTATAGCATGGTATAACAGTGTTGTATAACATGGTATAACAGTGTTGTATGGCATGGTATAACAGTGTTGTATGGCATGGTATAACAGTGTTTGTATAACATGGTATAACAGTGTTGTATAGCATGGTATAACATGTTGTATAACATGGTAAACAGTGTTGGCATGGTATGACGTGTTGTATAACATGGTATAACAGTGTTGTATAACAGGTATAATATGTTGTATAACATGGTATAACAGTGTTGTATAGTTATGGGAGAGAGTATGGAGCCTTAATATTTCTTGGTTGTTTTGGTGGACAGGACAGTGCTCGTTGCTGCTCACCTGTGTATGGTTGCTGGAGTCGAGTCTCAGCTCCTGGTCCTGCCTCTGGCCGCTACTGAGCTCACACTAGATAATCCATCCACTCCCAGGATAGGTATTAACTCTACGGGTTTACCTCTTCGTCCTATGTCAAGTGCTTATAGGTGTTCCTTCTAGGATACGAGGTAGAGTATGCAAGAGGAAGAGGAAACTCATTCACCATCATTAGTTCAGTCACTGTCCTGCCAGAATTGTGCTGACATCACGTCTCAAATGACCCTCTGTACTGTAACATCCTCACCCATCCTTCAGAGTACAGACAGTCTACTTCCCACCTCCAGAACTGTAACATTCTCACCCCATCCTTCAGAGTACAGACAGTCTACTTCCCACCTCCAGAACTGTAACATTCTCACCCATCCTTCAGAGTACAGACACTCTACTTCCCACCTCCAGAACTGTAACATTCTCACCTATCCTTCAGAATACAGACACACTGCTTCCCACCTCCAGAACTGTAATATTCTCACCCATCCTTCAGAGTACAGACACACTGCTCCCACCTCCAGAACTGTAACATTCTCACCCATCCTTCAGAGTACAGACACTCTACTTCCCACCTCCAGAACTGTAACATTCTCACCTATCCTTCAGAGTACAGGCACTCTACTTCCCACCTCCAGAACTGTAACATTCTCACCCATCCTTCAGAGTACAGACACTCTACTTCCCACCTCCAGAACTGTAACATTCTCACCCATCCTTCAGAGTACAGACACACTGCTTCCCACCTCCAGAACTGTAACATTCTCACCTATCCTTCAGAGTACAGGCACTCTACTTCCCACCTCCAGAACTGTAACATTCTCACCCATCCTTCAGAGTACAGACACACTGCTTCCCACCTCCAGAACTGTAATATTCTCACCCATCCTTCAGAGTACAGACACACTGCTCCCACCTCCAGAACTGTAACATTCTCACCCATCCTTCAGAGTACAGACACTCTACTTCCCACCTCCAGAACTGTAACATTCTCACCTATCCTTCAGAGTACAGGCACTCTACTTCCCACCTCCAGAACTGTAACATTCTCACCCATCCTTCAGAGTACAGACACTCTAACTTCCCACCTCCAGAACTGTAACATTCTCACCCATCCTCAGAGTACAGACACTCTGCTTCCCACCTCCAGAACTGTAACATTCTCACCCATCCTTCAGAGTACAGACACACTGCTTCCCACCTCCAGAACTGTAACATTCTCACCCATCCTTCAGAGTACAGACACTCTACTTCCCACCTCCAAAACTGTAACATTCTCACCCATCCTTCAGAGTACAGACACTCTGCTTCCCACCTCCAGAACTGTAACATTCTCACCATCCTTCAGAGTACAGACACACTGCTTCCCACCTCCAGAACTGTAACATTCTCACCCATCCTTCAGAGTACAGACACACTGCTTCCCACCTCCAGAACTGTAACATTCTCACCCATCCTTCAGAATACAGACACACTCCTTCCCACCTCCAGAACTGTAATATTCTCACCCATCCTTCAGAGTACAGACACACTGCTCCCACCTCCAGAACTGTAACATTCTCACCCATCCTTCAGAGTACAGACACTCTACTTCCCACCTCCAGAACTGTAACATTCTCACCTATCCTTCAGAGTACAGGCACTCTACTTCCCACCTCCAGAACTGTAACATTCTCACCCATCCTTCAGAGTACAGACACTCTACTTCCCACCTCCAGAACTGTAACATTCTCACCCATCCTTCAGAGTACAGACACTCTGCTTCCCACCTCCAGAACTGTAACATTCTCACCCATCCTTCAGAGTACAGACACTCTACTTCCCACCTCCAGAACTGTAACATTCTCACCTATCCTCAGAGTACAGACACCTGCTTCCCACCTCCAGAACTGTAACATTCTCACCTATCCTTCAGAGTACAGACACTCTGCTTCCCACCTCCAGAACTAACATTCTCACCCATCCTTCAGAGTACAGACACACTGCTTCCCACCTCCAGAACTGTAACATTCTCACCCATCCTTCAGAATACAGACACTCTGCTCCCACCTCCATAACTGTAACATTCTCATCCATCCTTCAGGGTACAGACACTACTTCCCACCTCCAGAGCTGTAACATTCTCACCCATCCTTCAGAGTACAGACACTACTTCCCACCTCCAGAACTGTAACATTCTCACCTATCCTTCAGAGTACAGACACTCTACTTCCCACCTCCAGAACTAACATTCTCACCCATCCTTCAGAGTACAGACACACTGCTTCCCACCTCCAGAACTGTAACATTCTCACCCATCCTTCAGAGTACAGACACACTGCTTCCCACCTCCAGAACTGTAACATTCTCACCCATCCTTCAGAGTACAGACACTCTACTTCCCACCTCCAGAACTGTAACATTCTCACCCATCCTTCAGTGTACAGACACTCTCCTTCCCACCTCCAGAACTGTAACATTCTCACCCATCCTTTAGAGTACAGACACACTGCTTCCCACCTCCAGAACTGTAACATTCTCACCCATCCTTCAAAGTACAGACACACTGCTTCCCACCTCCAGAACTGTAACATTCTCACCCATCCTTTAGAGTACAGACACACTGCTTCCACCTCCAGAACTGTAACATTCTCACCCTCCTTCAAAGTACAGACACACTGCTTCCCACCTCCAGAACTGTAACATTCTCACCCATCCTTCAAAGTACAGACACACTGCTTCCCACCTCCAGAACTGTAACATTCTCACCCATCCTTCAAAGTACAGACACACTGCTTCCCACCTCCAGAACTGTAACATTCTCACCCATCCTTCAGAGTACAGACACTCTACTTCCCACCTCCAGAACTGTAACATTCTCACCCATCCTTCAAAGTACAGACACACTGCTTCCCACCTCCAGAACTGTAACATTCTCACCCATCCTTCAAAGTACAGACACACATGCTTCCCACCTCCAGAACTGTAACATTCTCACCCATCCTTCAAAGTACAGACACACTGCTTCCCACCTCCAGAACTGTAACATTCTCACCCATCCTTCAGAGTACAGACACACTGCTTCCCACCTCCAGAACTGTAACATTCTCACCCATCCTTCAAAGTACAGACACACTGCTTCCCACCTCCAGAACTGTAACATTCTCACCCATCCTTCAAAGTACAGAACACACTGCTTCCCACCTCCAGAACTGTAACATTCTCACCCATCCTTCAAAGTACAGACACACTGCTTCCCACCTCCAGAACTGTAACATTCTCACCCATCCTTCAGAGTACAGACACTCTACTTCCCACCTCCAGAACTGTAACATTCTCACCCATCCTTCAAAGTACAGACACACTGCTTCCCACCTCCAGAACTGTAACATTCTCACCCATCCTTCAAAGTACAGACACACTGCTTCCCACCTCAGAACTGTAACATTCTCACCCATCCTTCAGAGTACAGACACACTGCTTCCCACCTCCAGAACTGTAACATTCTCACCCATCCTTCAAAGTACAGACACACTGCTTCCCACCTCCAGAACTGTAACATTCTCACCCATCCTTCAGAGTACAGACACTGTACTTCCCACCTCCAGAACTGTAACATTCTCACCCATCCTTCAGAGTACAGACACTGTACTTCCCACCTCCAGAACTGTAACATTCTCACCCATCCTTCAGAGTACAGACAACACTGCTTCCCACCTCCAGAACTGTAACATTCTCACCCATCCTTCAGAGTACAGACACACTGCTTCCCACCTCCAGAACTGTAACATTCTCACCCATCCTTCAGAGTACAGACACTGTACTTCCCACCTCCAGAACTGTAACATTCTCACCCATCCTTCAGAGTACAGACACTGTACTTCCCACCTCCAGAACTGTAACATTCTCACCCATCCTTCAGAGTACAGGCACTCTACTTCCCACCTCCAGAACTGTAACATTCTCACCTATCCTTCAGAGTACAGGCACTCTACTTCCCACCTCCAGAACTGTAACATTCTCACCCATCCTTCAGAGTACAGACACACTGCTTCCCACCTCCAGAACTGTAACATTCTCACCCATCCTTCAGAGTACAGACACACTGCTTCCCACCTCCAGAACTGTAACATTCTCACCCATCCTTCAGAGTACAGACACACTGCTTCCCACCTCCAGAACTGTAACATTCTCACCCATCCTTCAGAGTACAGACACTCTACTTCCCACCTCCAGAACTGTAACATTCTCACCCATCCTTCAGAGTACAGGCACTCTACTTCCCACCTCCACCCCTCCAAGACTTATCTGCACAAATACTATACATTAATATTTTATACATCATATACAAAAGTTGTGGAGAGGCGCTGGAAGATGGACCATGAGTGTTAATATTTGATGACTCAAGACAGTGTTGTGAAGGCAGCAACACATTAATCATAGGAAGCTGAATGAATAACTGATAAGGTGACCGAAATGACTACGGTAAATGTCAGATTATTACGCACATTGACCTCTCAAGGAGGTGGTGGGCTCTTCATCTCGATAACGGAGCTACCCTTGGAGGACTGAATTGCATTCATTTTCCCGCCTCTGGAAACAGACTTAACGTTTCCCAAATTAAACCCAGGTTTCCAAAGGCCCCCTTTTTCCCCCGGGTGTAAGGGGAGCAAATAAACCAGTAAAAAAAATTTGATTTTTTTACCCTTCCCCAAAAAATTTAAAAACAGCAAATTCACTAGACGTATAAGTATAGTGCACTCCAAGGTAAGCAAGGCGAAATAGAAGCCACAAGATAGAAACCCGTGCTTCAACCAGCTCTAAAGGGGAAGACAAGGGCAACGGGAGAGGGGTACCCACATAACCTCGCGTTTGCCAAAACCATCTTCTTATTGGCAAACCCCCGGGTCCTAGTTGAACGAGGGGGCCCCATCTCAACTCTTTGAACCGGGTTTCGCTGGGGGGGGAGAT
The DNA here is from genome assembly GCF_026875155.1 of Cherax quadricarinatus. NCBI lineage: Eukaryota > Metazoa > Arthropoda > Malacostraca > Decapoda > Parastacidae > Cherax > Cherax quadricarinatus. The sequence continues at coordinate 5,599,954 of NC_069460.1, forward strand.
AGCCTGAAAATGGGTTTACATGGCCGAAAAAAGGGGTTAGTACTCTTTGCATGCCCCCCCAATAATACTAATAAAGACACAACATGTACTGTCCCGTAGCCGATTGTTTCATTACTCACACACTGACGTCCGGGATTCGAATCCCCTCTGGTAGGGCGGGAAAAAACATTGGGGAGGTTTCCAAAGAACCTTTTCCATGTTCCCCATCAGTGAAAAATGGTCCGGGTTTTTTGGGACTGGGGGGGGTCGCTCCTGGACAAAATGACCAATTTTCCCGAAATGCTCAGCAAAACAAGCGGTTTTTCTATATAGTAGATGCCCCTGGATGTCAGCTAGGTTGAACATTGTCATGGGGAAAATTGCTTTTACTGAATGTAACTCTTAATTCATAACAGAAAATGTAACAAAGATAATTTTTATTTATCACAGTTACATGAAAAGTAGGAATTTGGACCCCTAGGTCGCAAAAATGCCCCCTTCGATACCTACCACTGCATATCCACAAGTTGCTCTGGCCTTTTAATTTAAAAGAAATATACAACACCGGGAATACGGGAAATATAAAAATTTTGGGGGACTGTAATTAAAAATAATAAAGGGTTTTTTTTAAATATTACACAATTACATAACAGAAGGAAAAATTATCTTAATATCACCCCCTTTTTGACGGGTATTAATTGTATCATACTCAAAACACCTCACTAACTAAATTTTGAAAACCTGGCCAAATTATACACAAATCTGAGAGCTTATCTAGGGTTTCCCGGAGCTGTCTTGTCCCTCGTCTGATACTCAAGTTATGCGGAAGCATGCCAAAAATTTCGCCTCCTATTTGAGAGGGGTCACCCCAATTTTAACCCCCTAGGCACGAAAATTCCTTCCCTTTCACTAACTTGTATCCCAAATTCAAAACCAAGATGGCCAGTCTCTTTTTTTTTCGAAACAAATTCTTTTAAAAATACAATATAGGGGATCTATTTACCCATAAATTACCGTATTTCCAAAAATATTACAGTATTTTCCACACTGCGGCTGGGCCGGGGGTTCGTTTCTAAACGACCAAATTCTCATTTTATAAGGTGGGGACCCGGTACATTGGTCTGACCACTGGCGAGATTTCACAAATTAATCACCCTTTTTTACACTTTTCCATCCTTGTGGAATCCAGAAAGTTTTCCCTAAAAACAATTAAGGGATCTTGTACCCCCCATGCATTACATTTTTTATGGGCATTTTGAACAATTAAATTTGTTAAAGTAGTTTTGGGCAGTAAGAAGGGGTTTAGCAAAAACACCCAATTCATTTTTTAACCTACCTTGCACCTAATTACATTTTTCTCTAAATACAGCCCCAATTTCTCTATTATGGAACCTTTCACAATTTTTCTTTCCATCATCAATTTAATCTCATTTCCATAGATTTCTTCTTGTACCCTCTTTATCCAATATTCAAGAGGATGTGAAAACTTATATGATATATTCATCTTGTTTAGAAATTTAAACACCAATTTAGTTACATTGATTAGTTTGGGTAAAGAAGAATACCTATTTATATCAATGGCTAAGGAAGGACAAACTATTGGAGCGGTGGTCACAGTAATTTCAACAGAGCAATATAGCCTTTTGTACAGGCCAGTTAGCTTTATTTACCAACCAACTCAGTCCTTTAAACCATGATACAGCATTTACAAATTTAGCATAAGGTAAACCTCTAGACATCAAATCAGTTGGATTCTCCTCACCAGGTATATGATTAAATGTTAACATATGCTGATCCAAACTATTATACTTCTCTTGCATCTGATTAATTTCAGCGACTCTGTTTTGTACGTACACAATTTTACTGTTTCCATTGCGAATCCATTGTAAGGATACCTCATTATCAGACCAAATTACAGTGTCGCTAATATTTATCTCCTGCAACTTATTTCTTATATAATTAGCTAATTCGACACCTACATAAATGGCTGTTAATTCCAACTGAGGTAAGGTACGTGATTTAATTGGAGACACTTGTTCTATCTAGGCTGGAATATTGCTGCACTCTGACAGCACCTTTCAAGGCAGGTGAAATTGCCGACCTAGAAAATGTACAGAGAACTTTCACGGCGCGCATAACGGAGATAAAACACCTCAATTACTGGGAGCGCTTGAGGTTTCTAAACCTGTATTCCCTGGAACGCAGGAGGGAGAGATACATGATTATATACACCTGGAAAATCCTAGAGGGACTAGTACCGAACTTGCACACGAAAATCACTCACTACGAAAGCAAAAGACTTGGCAGACGATGCACCATCCCCCCAATGAAAAGCAGGGGTGTCACTAGCACGTTAAGAGACCATACAATAAGTGTCAGGGGCCCGAGACTGTTCAACTGCCTCCCAGCACACATAAGGGGGATTACCAACAGACCCCTGGCAGTCTTCAAGCTGGCACTGGACAAGCACCTAAAGTCAGTTCCTGATCAGCCGGGCTGTGGCTCGTACGTTGGTTTGCGTGCAGCCAGCAGCAACAGCCTGGTTGATCAGGCGCTGATCCACCAGGAGGCCTGGTCACAGACCGGGCCGCGGGGGCGTTGACCCCCGAAACTCTCTCCAGGTAAACTCCAGGTAAACACTTTAGCCTTAGACATAACAAGAGAAATAACACTATTACATTGAAGATAAGCAACTGCTCCATATGCCAATTTTGAAGCATCACAAAAAATGTGGAGTACATTTTTCCCATTTGGATTGGCCACCTGGCGTGGGAACTCCAACATTGGAATTTTTTCATAATCATCAGTTAATTCATCCCACCTGTTAATGAATTCCTCAGGTAGAATTTCACCCCAAGCACATTTAAGTTTCCATGCTTCCTGTATTAATAATTTCCCTCTTATAGTAAGGGATGACACTAAACCTAGTGGATCAAAACATTTGGAAACTTCAGCAAGCAAAACTCTCTTAGTTAATTTATTGGGCATACTGTAATTATTAGGTTTTAACATTAACAAATCTCTCTCAGTATCCCAAGTTAAACCCAATACATTACTACATTTTGGCACTTCATCTCCAGGGTAATCTTTACTTATTTTGTCCTTTAATTTGGTCGAATTACTATTCCATTCTCTCAGAGGCATATTTGCACTTTGCATTTTTATTAGCCCTCTCCATAAGTCATTAACAGTTCCTCTTCAGTTGACGTCACACCCAGAAATTGTCCACAAAAAAATTGTTGCTCATTACTTTACTCAATGGACTTCCCGTACATTTAAGGTGTGCATTTATCGTCGCTTGAAGTAGGAACGGACTGGATGTAGCACCAAATAATACGCTCCTAAAGCGAAAGGTTTTCAGAGGGCTAAGTGGGTCAGTAGGATTCTCAGGCCATAAGAAGCGGGTACAATCCCGGTCAGCCTCTTGTAAACCCACTCTTAGGAAAGCTTTACTTACGTCAGCCGTAAAGGCATAATGCTTCACTCTGAAATTTAATAAGATATCTCCTAAATTTTCCATCAGCGACGGACCTGTCATCAAACAGTCATTTAAACTAGGTACATTTTTGTTACTCCTGGCACTACAATTAAACACAATCCTCAAAGGAGTGGTCTTAGAATCCTTCTTCACTCCGTGATGTGGCAAATAGTGACCATAAATTTTGGCTTGCTCAGGAGGTACCTCTTCTATAAATTTATTAATTAACTGCTTAGCAATTATATCATTATAGGCAGTTAACAATTCTGGTGTCTTACTCAGTTCGCGGAGCTGAGCCTTCAACTGTCCGTATGCCATTCTGTAATTAGTGGGCAATTCTGGATGGTTCAGTCTCCATGGAAGTCGTACCCAGTATTGTCCAGATTCAAATTTTACATCTTTCAGGTACTGCTCCTTAGTAAAAGAATCGTCTGAACTTTCTTCGTTTACATTTATTCCAATGCTGTCTAATTCCCACAATTTATGTACTGGCTCAACACCATCCTCTATGAAAGAATTATACTGGGGCACGACTTCATGAGTAAGACACACAGTTATGGTATTTGTAGTTTCCTCTAGTCATAAATTTTATTAGAGGATCCCCCAAAAATTACATGCCTCCTGCGTCTTCAAAAGGGTGCCCACTTTTCTTTACCATACCCTTTACAAAGGAGGCAAATAGTCCACCTATAAAAATTTTTATTGGGCCCTACAGAATCATCACTTACCCCCCCAAAACTCCTCCAGGTAAACTCCAGGTAAACCCCAAAGGTGCAAATTTTTACATTTTGAAGTTTTTCTGTAGTTTTACAAACCCTACTGTAACTTTTTCTGCAGCTATCACAATTACGCTTAACACTTTTTTTTCCATTCCCCCAACCGACAGTTACATAAACAGTGTCGACGTTGAGCCTTTTATCCGAGAGAAAACCAATAATTTTAAAGTTTGGGGGTCTCCATCTTATTTTCATACATAAAGCTTTTACATTTTATGAAAGTACGCTGGGTCCCGGTCTAATAATGCATTACATTTTTTAATTTAGCCTTTTATCATAAATTTTTTACCTGTAAACAGGTAAGGCTACTTCACAAAACCATATTATTAACATTAAGAAATTTTTAAATTAGCTCTGTTGTTCGGTTGGGTCAACATTTCATTATTATCAACATTTTCAATGCCTTTACACATACTATAGGTGTTTCCTTTGTGACATTGAAAACTTTTTTAATTTGGCATAACAATCCTTTACATTGTGATTACCTAAACTCTGATACATCTGTCAAGTTCCCCAAATCTTTAAATTTTATAATTCCATGAATTGTATGCATTGCAATTTTTAGAAAATGAGCCCCCTTTTGCAGAAAAGACAATCTCTTTTTTCTCTGACTGGTTTCTTATTAACGGGGCTACTCTTAGGAGGGATTTAATTCTTCTTATTTTTGTGGAGAATCATTTTTTCGATTCCGCTATTGATATGCCCTATGCAACTCTTTTTGGGAAATGAAATTTGATTATTAACTTTGGAAAATTTTTTTCCCTTTGTGAAACCTTGACAGATACCTAAAGGTTATTGTGATTGCATTTTTAAAAGGTTTTTGGGGGTCTGTAACTGCAAAATTTAATTCTTGTAGACCAGTTTTATTCCTCCATCCAAAATAACCCTTGTTATTTATTCGGATCCATTCAAGTTTTTAAACAGTTAATTTTTCTGTCCCATGGCACCATAACCGTCTGATTCCTTCAGAATATTTATTATTTAAAGTTTGAGAGTGCCTCCTTTTAACTAAACGCTGTCCCTTTTGTAAGTGTGACGGGAGTTTTTAAAAATTAACAAGATTTTCATAGACCCAACCTCTTTTTTTCTATATTACCATAATACTTTCAACAAGTAAAATGTTTCCTTGTAAAGTCATCTACTTGGGAAAGGCTTATGGTTTAAGCATCTCCTTTTACCTGTCCTTTGAGGTAAAAAAATTTGTTACACAGGCTGGGTCACTCCTTTATGCAAGGTTTTAAAAATTGACCAAAATTCCCCCCAATTTTCTCCGGGTTTAAAACAGGCAAACAAAATTTGGGATTTGGAAAAAGACATATTATTTTTTGGAGCAAACTACCAAAAGCCCGGTTTAAAACATTTAATTTTTTCAAGGCCTACTTTTACAAAAATAAAACTTTTTCCCTAATTCATAATAGATTAATCATGGGAAAACTCTTTAGTCTCATCTACACAGTTTTACTAACAAATCTCCTTATATTTGTTGTAATATAATTTTTAGAATCATATCTATTACCTAAACATCTAAATACAATTTTAAATCCAGTATTCACAGTTTTCTTGATTCTTTTTCCAAGACTTTTTATATGCCTTGGTTTTGAACTTTTCTAGCTTGTAGTGATGCTTTTTTTTACTCATATTCCTATGTTTGCTTTTATATTAATTCCCATTTTTACCCTGACACAATGTATTAAATTCAAATTTAATAATAACACTGACTACACTTTTAAAAACTGATACAACTCACCCCCTTTTAATAATCCCCGCTACTGGCTCACAATTCATGAAAAAAATTTTAAATATAAATTTTAATGTCTTTTACAAACTTGGGCCCTCAAAATTTAAAATTTTTAAAAAATTAAAAATCCTCCAGAATTTGGCCGCAAAAAAAATAACACATTAATAAATTTGCTACACATGGCTTATCAATTTCACATACACTGATATAAATCTTGGCCAAAATTGGGTTATCAAATTAATTAAACAAATATAAACTTGGCCAAAAATTTGCTTTTCAAATTTAAAATTAACAAATATAATCCCTTTCCAGAATTTGCATAGCAAAAAATTTAAAATTATACACAATAAACTTTTTTCCACATTGTCTTTTCAATTCCTACACTGATTAAAAAATTGGGAAAAAACTTTAGCTTAGCTTATCAAAATTAATATTTTAATAATTATAATCCACTACACATTAAGTAAATTTGTGAACTTAACATCCACCTCCTTCTGTCATTTCACATATAATTATTAAGTAATTAACTAATTAATGACTTCACTAATTACCTCCGGTTCAAGAAGGACCAACGGGCAAATTAAATGTGGAAAATTGCATTTATCTGATGTAACTAATTATGTACATAACGGTAAATCAGTGGTTCCCAAACTGGGGGTAAATTACCCCCTGGGGGTAATTTAACCATTTTTGGGGGGTAATGGAGGGGTGACAGAAAAAAAGTTATGAATTCTGAAAATCAAGAAAACAATGCAGTACCCGGTATGAGGATTATTGTTAACTTTGTCTTAGTATATAAAGTTGTAAAGTAAACCTATTATAAGTAAGTAATAAAGTTAAACCAAATAACAATAAACATCAAAAACTAATATACAGTATTAGAAAAGAAGAAATATATAGCTAAGTGTGTGGAAACCCAAAAGTATTTTGACAAGTATGCTTCAGGACAAAAGTCACTCAGTAGCCCAGATCGACCTGTCCAGTACGCGTCACTCACTTCCTGAGGCTGCCTCTATTTCACACTGTCAGTTTATCTGTGAGCATCAGCCGAGGTAGACATAAGCTGGTATGTATGTGTACTGCCCTGTGCAGTATATAGTTAGTATTTACCCACTGTTACTGTGAATTTGTAGCTATTATTAATTTTGTATATAATGTATGTGTGGTTACGTTTTCAACGGTTTTGCTAGGATTAGCAGAGTATGCGAGGCTGTATACGTTCACTGTAGTCTCGCGCTACACGGTGCTCTTGTGCTGACAAGCATGATACTTGCAGCCTGACAATTTTGAATGTATGCGTGTGTGCTTGCATCAGTGAACTTGTGTTAGCTGCCATGCGAGAAATTATGTACCTTGCGTTTTGCAGTGTTTGCATGGATATTCTTCTTTTTCTGCAGATTGAACAAGAAAATGTCCAAAAAGCGCACCTACACTGACGCCTTTCTTCGCCATGGCTTTGTGAATTTAACTTCTGGTGGAGAGGATCGGCCACAATATGTGGCATGTCACAAAGTGTTGACAAATGAAAGCCTCAAGCCATCAAAACTCTCAGCTCACCTCCAGAAGTGCCATCCAAATCTTCAAAATAAGGATCAGGCTTATTTTCAGCGCCAGGCTGTAGCACTGAAGAATATCCAGTTCGGCTCATCTGGAATTCAAGCCCAAAAGCTTCAAGCTGCGGTCGAAGCATCCTACTGTGTTGCATATAAAATTGCCGAACAACAGAAATGCCACACCATTGCAGAGAATCTGATTATGCCTTGTGCATACGAGCTGGTAAGCAAGGTATGTGGGGAGGATCAAGCGAAGAAACTGAGTGTCATATCTCTATCAAACAACACCATCCGCCGACGAGTCGATGACATGGCATCAGATATCCTGTCCCAAGTTACAACAGAGATGTAAAGTAAAAGGACACAAGTGCAACTAATGTGACATTTATTGTGGCAACGTTTCGCTCTCCAGGAGCTTTATCAAGCCATTACAAACAATACATGGACACAGAGGGTATATAAAGGCTCAGAGTGAGGTGAATACTAGTGAGGTACCATTTCGATGTTCAATGGGGTGGGGAGTAGTAGTATATAGGGGTAGTGACAAAAGTAATCAATAGGTAAGAAATTAATTTCGTAAAAAGGAAAAAAAGGAAAAAAAGCTATTACGGGGTAACATAAAAATAGGTTGGAAAAATATAAACGGGAAATGAGGCGCTTGTTTCAGTTTCACTCTCTGTGCTTTGTGTATATAACAGGAGACTATGTGATGCGGGTTTTACTTTTTTTCGGGAGGTTTCTTGCTAAGATTTTGGGAAAAGGGGTGAAGCTCCCGTTGTTTTTTTTTAAATTTGTATTCAAAACAGCGATCAGTCGATTCAACACTTGCGGTGCAGAAATTAGTTTTCTTTTATCACAATTGGGCTCTCTAAAATTTTCATAAGATGAGGTGGAATTCGGTGTTGTACCAGGCGTTGTTTAAATTTGTCTTTCCCTACTGCTATATGTGTTCATTGGGGCGGTGTCGAGGTTTCTTGCTGTTTCACCTACGTGTTTTGTCACACCCTCCACAGGGTATGTGTAAACTCCTGCATTGACTGGTTGTGGTGTTTGGGGTTTTGTCCGGTTAGATTTTTTAAATAAGTGGTAGAAGCGATGGCGACTCGGTGTTGCTTTGAAAGTACTTTTTGAGATTTAGTGAACCGGGCTGGGGAAAATTATAACTTTGTTGGGAGCATGTTGAGCGTGGGGAATTGATGATCTAAAGAGTCTTTTCTTGCAGTCTTTGAGAAAAAAAAAAGGGAAAATTGAACTCAGTGAATTTTTGGGGTGAATGTAAGTAATTCCCGTCAAAAAACTCAGGACTCAAATTGGTTTGGGCTCTTAGGAAAAACCCTGATGATGCCTTTTTGGTTTTGGGTATCTTGACGGGAAATAGAAGTGTGGAGATCATTTTATTGGGGGTTTTTCCCGTAAACTGAAATCTTAGGTTGTTGTTATTTTGTGAATGAGGACGTGGGGAAAAGGTAGCTTGTCTTTTGGACTCTTCTTCTAGTGAAAACTGAATCGCTGGTTCAACTGCTTTGAGCCTTGCCAAGACCCCGTACATAAAAACTTTTTGGGAGTTATTACGGGGACATCGTCCACTAAGTAACTAATGACGCTTGAAGGGATATTTGGCGAAGTGTCGGACCCCTAGTGTTCCAGTAAAGTTGGCTGGGACGGATTTTTGGGGCCCCCATTCCCAGCCGGGGTTTGTTTGTAGAGCTGTTATTAAAGGGGAAAAACATTTTGAAGTTAACACAGAGTTAATAAAGTAACAAAATCTCCGGAGGAAAAGGGGAAGTTTTAAGGCCTGGTTGACTTTACGTCGTAGAACCTCGATGGCTTTTTTGGGTAGGTACTTTTGTGAAGAGGGAATCACACCAATGTTATTTTTCTTGTTAGGAGGGGAGGGGTTACGGATGGGGTTTGAGAAGGTCGCCGAGTGTTTAAGATGAGGGGGGGCTGGGGTCCCCAGAAGGCAGAAAAGTTTGGCAAGACCCCGGGCTAGTTTGTGGGGAGCACTCCCATTCCGAGTGATTGTCGAGAGGATTTGTGTTTATGGGTCTTGGGTAAACCATACATGTTGCGGTTTAGGTTGCTTGTACAATACAGAAGTTTCTTTTCCCTTCTCTATGCTTTTGGTATTGTCTGGTTTTGATAGAAAGTCTTTGGTGAGCGTCTCCCCTTTGAGTGCTGAGGGGTTCGTATGTAGATTGATCATCAAAAGGTCCATCATTTTAGGTTGTATCACTGTGTTGATATGACGACTCCCCTCCTTTGTGGGCGGGGGTGCGATAATGTTGGGGTCTTTGCGAGGTCCAAAAGGGCAGTGATGTATCTTCTGGGAAAATTTAAAAGAAGAAGGTTCACAAAAAGCTGCAGTGAGAAGGCCTGTTTATAACCCTTTGGAAGTTGCTGTCCTGGTCTATGGTTCCTGGTAAAAGTTGGTTGATAGTTAGGTTTGCGTATGTTGTGGTAAATTTGAGTCCCGCTCAGTGCTTGTTTCTCGATGGGTTTAAGGGTGCGTGACGAAAAGTTGTTTATCAGGGATTCGCGCCCATTTCCTTCCATCGACTGTTAGTGCAGAGGTACGGGAAGTTTGCGGATTTTGATCTTCGTTGGGGGTTACGTGGGATGGCTGAGAATATGCTCAGCAGTGGTTGGGCAACTGAAGATTGGGGCCCCATATTCCTTGCAGTTTTAAAAGGTTTTTCCCTTTGCGATGTTTGAAAGTTCTTCGGGACATTCAGTTAAATAGGCTTTGGGTTTGCTGGAGAGAAGGGGGGCTTGGGGTTGGAGAGTTGTCAGGATAGACTTAGGGATCACCTTTTTGCCAGGCAATCTTGTAGAAGTTGTGTCTTTGCGATAGCTGTGAGCACGAAGAAGGGGGTCCAAAAAACGGGAAAAGTGCCGAAGAACTTTTTAACCGCAAGGAAACCTTTGAAAAGCAAGGGAAAATAGGGCCAATCTTCAGATTGACCAAAACCACTGCTGGCATATTTTCAGCCGTCCCACACTAACTCCAACAGAAGATCAAACTCAATGAAACTTCAGTACCTCTGACTAACAGTCGATGGAAGGAAATAGACCGAATCCCTGATAAACAACTTTTTCGTCACGCACCTTAACCCACTACAAAACAAACACTGAGTCTGGACTAAATTTACCACCAACAACGCAAACCCAACACAACTAATCTTGTTACCCGGAACCATGACACAGTGACAGCAACTTCCCGAAGGGTTTATCAGGGGCCTTTTCATGCAGCTTTTGTGAACCCTTCTTCTTCTATTTCCTAGAAAATACAATCCTGCCCTTAAGGACCTCGCCAAGACCCCAACATTATCGCACCACCGCCCACAAAGGAGGGGGAGTCGTCAAACCAACACCATGACTACAACATAAAAAGATGGACCTTTTGAATGATCAATCTACTACAACCCTCAGCCTAAAGTGGGGAGACGCTCACCAAAGACTTTTTATCAAAACCGACAAATACTCAAACGCACTAGAGAAGGGAAGAAACTTCTGTACTTGTTACCAAACAACCCTAAACCCACACATGTTGGTTTACCCAAGCCCAAAAAACCCAAAAATTTTTCCTCCAACCAATCACGTCAGGAAAAGGGAGGTCCCCACAAAATAGCCCGGGTTCTTGCAAAAATCTTTCCTGCCCTTTTGGGGGCCCCACCCCCCTCACTTAAAAAACTCAGGACCTTCTCAACCGCATCCGAACCTCTCCATCCGTAACAAGAAACTAACATTTGGTTGGACTTCCCTCTTTACAAAAGTCCTACCAAAAAAGCCCTCGGGTTCTACGCGTAAAGCAACCCGACCTTTAAACTTTCCTTTACCTCCCCCGGGAATTTTGTTGACTTGGTTTAATCTGTGTTAACTTTAACTTTTTTCCCTTTAATAACAAAACTCACAAAAAACCCCGGCATGGGAAAGGGTCCCCAATAAGTCCCTCCTAGCCCCCTTTTACATGGAACACCCAAGTCCGAAAACCTTTTGCCAAAAATCACCCTTTAAGGTCACTTATTACGTTACGTGACGAGTCCCCCGTAATAATCCAAAACGTTTTTATGTCGGGATCTTCAGGGAAGGCTCAAAGCAGTTGAAACCAGCGATTTAGTTTACACTAGAAGAAGAGTCCCAATGACAAACTACCTTTCCTCGACGTCCTCATTCAAAAGTAACAACAAACCAAGATTTTAAGTTTATCGAAAACCCACCAATAAAAAGACTCACACACTTCTTTCCGTCAAATACCAAGACCAAAAAAGGGATTACATCGGGTTTTTCCCAAGAGCATACCGAATTTTAGTCCTGAGTTTTCTTGACGAGGAAGTACTTACATTCACCAAACATTCATGGTTAAAATTTTCCCTTTTTTTTTTTCATAAAAAACGCAAAAAAGAGCTCTTTAATCATCAAATTTTCCCCCGCATCAACACTCTCCCAAAAAAGTTATAATTCTTCCCCCAAAACCAGGTGCACTAAATCTCAAAAATACTTTCCAAACTAACACCAGATCGCCATCGCTTCTCCCCTTTAATAAAGGGCTAACCAGGACAAAACCCAAGCACCCCCGAACCAGTCAATGCAGGGTTTTTCACTATACCCTGTGGGGGGCTGTGAAAATCTACGTAGGTAAAAAACAAGAAAATCGACACCCGCCTCAATGAACAATATACGCATGTACCTGGATTACCTGGAGTTTTCCTGGAGGAGTTTGGGGGGCAACCCCCCGCGGCCCCGGTCGTGACCAGGCTCCTGGGGATCGCGCCTATCAACCAGGCGTTGCTGCTGGCTGCACGCAAACCAACGAGAGCCACACCCGGCTGTCAGAATGATTTTAGTGCTTTTCCCAGTGCCAGCTTAAAAGACTGAGGGGTCTTTTGAACCCCCTTAGTGTGCTGGAGGCAGTTGAACAGTCTCGGGCCCCTGACACTTTATTGTAGGGTCTCTTCGTGCTAGTGACCCCCCTGTTTTTCATTGGGGAGGGTGCATCGTCTGCCAAGTCTTTGTTTTCGTAGTGAGTGATTTTCGTGTGCAATTTCGGTACTTGTCCCTCTAGGATTTTCCAGGTGTATATAATCATGTATCTCTCCCTCCTGCGTTCCAGGGAATACAGGTTTAGAAACCTAAAGCGCTCCCAGTAATTGAGGTGTTTTATCTCCGTTATGCGCGCCGTGAAAGTTCTCTGTACATTTCTAGTCGGCAATTTCACCTGCCTTGAAAGGTGCTGTTATAGTGCAGCAATATTCCACCTAGATAGAACAAGTAAACCTGAAGAGTGTCATCATGGGTTTGGGCCTCCCTAGTTTTGAAGGTTCTCATTATCCATCCTGCCCATTTTTCTAGCAGATGCGATTGATACAATGTTATGGTCCTTGAAGTGAATCCTCCGACATAATCCACCCCCAGGTCTTTGACGTTGGTGTTTCGCTCTATTTTTTTGGCCAGAATTTTTTTTGAAACCCCTGATGAAGATTATAATTTCCTCATGTTTACCATATCGAGTAATTGAAATTTCTCATCGTTGAACTTCATATTTTTCCGCAGCCCACTGAAAGATTGGTTGATGTCCGCCTGGACCCTTTTGCAGTGTCTGCAATGGAAGACACGGGTCATGCAGATTGGGGTGTCATCTGCAAAGGAAGACACGGTGCTGTGGCTGACATCCTTGTCTATGTGGGATATGAGGATGAGGAACAAGATGGGAGCTAGTACTGTGCCTTGTGGAACAGAGCTTTTCACCGTAGCTGCCTCGGACTTTACTCTGTTGACGACTACTCTCTGTGTTCTGTTAGTGAGGAAATTATAGATCCATCGACCGACTTTTCCTGTTTTTCCCTTTAGCGCGCTTTTTGTCGCTATTACGCCCATGGTCACACTTTCGAAAGGCTTTTGCAAAGTCTGTATATATTACATCTGCATTCTTTTTGTCTTCTAGTGCATTTAGGACCTTGTGGTGGTGATCTTGCTTCTTAGGACCCTTTCAAAGATTTTTATGATATGGGATGTTAGTGCTATTGGTCTGTAGTTCTTTGCTGTTGCTTTACTGCCCCCTTTGGGGAGTGGGGCTATGTCTGTTGTTTTAGTAACGAGGGACGACCCCCGTGTCCATGCTCCCTCTCCATAGGATGGAAAAGGCTCGTGATAGGGGCTTCTTGCAGTTCTTGATGAACACAGAGTTCCATGAGTCTGGCCCTGGGGCAGAGTGCATGGGCATGTCATTTATCGCCTGTTCGAAGTCATTTGGCGTCAGGATAACATCGGATAGGCTTGTGTTAATCAAATTTTGTGGCTCTCTCATAAAAAATTCATTTTGATCTTCGATTTCTCATTCTGGTTAGCGGCTTGCTAAAAACTGATCATTTTGGGGACTTGAGTAGCTCACTCATTCCTTGTTGTCATCTGTTAGGACCCATCTTGTTTAAGTAGGGGCCCAATACGGGACGTTGTTCTCGATTTTGATTTGGCATAGGAGAAGAAATACTTTGGTTCTTTCGATTTCATTTATGGCTTTTAGTTCTTCCGCGATTCCTGACTCCTAAAGGATTCTTTTAGCTTAAGTTCGATGCTTGCTATTTTTCTGACCAGTGTCTCCCTGCGCATTTCAGATATATTGACCTCTTTTAGCCGCTCTGTATTCTTTTTTCCGTCGCCTGTAAAGGGAGCGCCTGTCTCTTTCTATTTTACATCTTCTCCTCCTTTTTTTTTAAGGAATAAGCCTTGTGCATACATCGAGTGCCACCGAGTTAATCTGTTCTAGGCATAAGTTTGGGTCTGTGTTGCTTAGTATATCTTCCCAGCTTATATCGGGTTAGGACTTGGTTTACTTGGTCCCACTTTATGTTTTTGTTATTGAAGTTGAATTTGGTGAATGCTCCCTCGTGACTAGTCTCATTTTGTCGGTCTGGGGCTCCACGCATACATGTCTGAACCTCAATTATGTTGTGATATGAGTATAAATTTTTTTTGATATGGTGACATTTCTTATCAGATCATCATTGTTAGTGAAGATGAGTCTAGTGTATTCTCCATCCCAGTAGGCTCTATTATTTGCTGGTTTAAATTGAATTTTGTGCAGAGATTTTTAAAAACTCGTGTGAGTGTGAGTTTTCATCAGAGATTTCCCTGGTGTTATTACTGCAACAATATTATTTGCTATATTCCTCCATTTTAGGTGCCTTAAGTTGAAATCCCCCCCGGAGCAAGATGTTGGGTGCAGGAGCTGGAAGATTTTCCAGACAGTGGTCAATTTTTAACAGCTGTTCCTGGAATTGCTGGATGTTGCATCCGGAGGGTTGTAGACTACCACAATGACTAGGTTTTTTGGTTCTCGACCTTTACTGCTAAAACTTCCACTACGTCATTTGAGGCATTAAGCAGTTCTGTGCAAACAAGTGACTCTGCAATGTACAGGCCAACCCCCCCCTTTTGCCTGTTCACTCTGTCACATCTGTATAGGTTGTAACCTGGGATCCATATTTCGTTGTCCAAGTGATCCTTTATGTGGGGAAAGACAACTTAAACAACGCCTGTGTACAACACCGAAATTCCCCCAATCATCTTATGAAATTCAGAGACGCCCAAATTTGTGATAAAAGAAACTAAATTTCCGCACACGCAAGTGCCTTTAATCAGCACTGATCGCTGTTTCGAATACAATTAAACAAAACAACGGCAGCTTCACCATCTCTGAAGTCTTAGCAAGAATCCTCCTGAAAACAGTAAACCCTGCCATCACATAGTCTCTCCTGTTAATACACAAAGCACAGAGAGTGAACACTGAAACAAGCTGCCTCATTCCAGTTTATATTTGTCCAACCCTTTTTATGTTACCCAAGTAATAGCTTTTTTATCCTTTTACTCATGTAACGAATTAATTGCTCTACCATATTGTATTACTTTTGTCACTACCACACTACTACTACTACTACCACCACTAGTGAACATCGAAATGGTACCTCACTAGTATTCACCTCACTCTGAGCCTTTATATACCCTCTGTGTCCATGTATTGTTTGTAATGGCTTGATAAAGCTCCTGGAGAGCGAAACGTTGCCACAATAAATGTCACATTAGTTGCACTTGTGTCCTTTTACTTTACATATTGTCGGTAATTCTACCAACTTTATTACAACAGAGATCAAGGAAAGCTCATATGGCAAATTCTCCTTGCAATTTGATGAATCGTGTGACGTAGCCAGTTGTGCTGTTCTCCTTGGGTTCGTCCGTTACTTCCACCAGGACAAGATCAAAGAAGAGTTCCTATTATGCGAGGATCTGCTGACAACCACAAGGGGAAGATGTCTTCAATTTCATCAACAGTTTCTTTACCAAGAATGGATTGGTTTGGAACAAGCGTTCTACAGGTAGAAAACGATGTTTATAAAAAAGTCTAAATTAGTATAAAATACAATGAATTACACGCTGCATATAGTCATATACAGTTTTATTTATTGTACAAGTAACTGTTGTGTAGCTAATATTTTGTACATGATTCATCACTCAAAAAAAATATCGTGCCTGTTCGTTCTGAAATACTCAAGTACCGAAATAATTAATTAAAACCATTATAATTATAACGCAAAAAAAGTAAGTAACATGACTAACTGACGTGCAGTCTATAATAATTTTTCTTTTTATTCCAGGTCTCGTCGATGGCAAAAAGCACCAGTCGATGATGGGTGGTCATCGTGGATTTACGGGGCCTCATACAAGATATCAAATCCAGTAATTTTGTAGATCACCTGCATCATTTCACATCGGTACTCTCTTGGATCGATAAACGCCTGGTAATCTGATGTTAGTGTTTGAAGATGTGTTGAAAATCGTCAAAACTTCATCAAGTCTGAGATGTGAATCGCGCAATTCAAGGAGCTGTGCAAAGGAAAATGGGAGGGCATGTATCAAGTTCTGCTCTACCCACCAGATTGTTGCTGGTTGTCTCGAGGCAATGTTCTGTACGTGGGTCATTGAGCTTCCGAAAGCTGTTCAGGAATTCCTGAACAAAAAAGGATCTACTTTTGATACCTAAGTTCCACCGATAAGGAGTGGCTATGCTCGTACTTTGTTACTTGGCTGACATATTTGCGAGCTGAACAGTGGTAATCTGGCAAATCCAGGGGCGAAACACGACTGTCATTGATGTCCCTCACCACTGTGACTGCATTTTGGGGAAACTGAGACTCTGGATTCGGCACGCTTGGAAGGAAGGAGTGATCGCCCAGTTTCATCACCTAGACCAGTGTGTTGAGGAGAATAGTCATGATCACTGGATCACACTTCTTTCAGACATTAACAATAGAAATGAGCGACCATTTGAGCGGGGCTTGAAACAAGCATGCTCATCACTAATTGTCCAGAGAGTGACCAAGAAACAGCCACTCTTTTCAGTGGATCATTCTTCCCTTCTCTGTACCTAATGGATGCCATATGATGATTGATTTTCCACTGCTAAAGGAGGAGTGGACCACATGCGAGCCAATGAAGCTTGAAAATGAATTCCAAAACCAATATGCAGATTCCTTTTGGATTTCACGACTACCTGACTCGCCAACTCTGTCCAAAGAGAGACCTGAAGTTGTTGGTATCATTCTCAAACAAAGTATCTGTGGCGAGAAGGGCTCATCAACTTTTGCTGGGTATGAATAACAAAAAAAAAGTGGACTCGCTTGAATGTTGCCACAACGATGAAGGCTGGCACTTTCAACCACGAAGCCAGAATTCCTAAACTAGCTTCAAGTATGCAACTCCATCCATCCCATGATGTTCTTGACATCTTCTGGTTAAATAATCATTAGAGATGCACAAAGTTCAACTATCAATAAATAAAGAAAATATCTCAAGTGTTTTATTTTGCCATTTTATCAATAATTAACAACATTTTGTGAAAGGGGGGGGTAACATGCTTTTAATGTGGCATGTTAAACTTGCGGTAACAAGCTGAAAAGTTTGGGAACCACTGCGGTAAATGATAACAAAGATTATTTTTATCTGGAGTTACATGACACGTAGAATTTGGGGACACCTAGCGTCGCAAAAATGTCCCCTCCTTCGATACATACCATTGTTATATTTCCTCAAGTTGCTCTGGACCTAATAATTAAATGAAATATACAACACCAGGAATTGAACTGGTAAATATATAATTTATGGACTGTATATATAAAATAATAAATGGTTATATATCATACACATTACATACAGAAGAATATATATCTTAATATCAAATCACAATTTGACTGGATTTTAAGTAGTATTCATATATCAGAAAACCTTACTAACTATATTTATTGAAAACGCTGGCCAGAATTATACCACAGATCTAGAGAGCTTATCTGAGGTTGTGGAAAAATAAGACACTTATGTACAGTTCAGGACATTTATTAAAGGAAACGTTTCGCCACGAGTGGCTTCTTCTGTCCTAATACAGAGGAAAACTAGAAAAACACAATAATATAGTGGCGGAGTCAGCGTGAGGTGATGCGTGGGTAGAGGTGGTAGTAGTAGTAGTAGTAGTGTTAGTAATGGAACTAAGGAGGGAGGCAAAAGAGAGGGACCTGCTGGCATCAAGTAACACTCAGTTCCAGGAGGGTACTATCCTCTTGCTTAGTAATTTTGAATACTGTAACTACACGGATTTTGCTTGTATAGTTTTGCTTTTACTTTACAGTATTTCAAATTACTAAGCAACGAGGATATTACCCATCCTGGGAACTGGTGTTATTGATGGCCAGCAGGTTCCCTCTCTTGCCTCACCTCCTTAGTTCATTACTACTCTACATACTACTACTATACCACATCTACCCAAGCATCAACTCATCCTGATCCCGCCACTTATATATATGTGTGTTTTCTTTAGTTTTTCTGTATTAGGACTGAAAGAAGCCCACTGTGGCGAAACAGTTTCCTTTAATAAATGGTCCTGAACTGTACATAAGTGTCTTTTTCCACTCTTGTCGGTATCACCATTACATTTCCTCAATTATCTGAGGTTCCTGGAGCTGTCTTGTCCAGGTCGTCTGACCGTCCTGATATCTTCAAGTTATGAGGAATGCATGTCCAACAATTTCGCCTCCTATTTGAGAGGTGTCAGCCAATTTTAACCTCTAGAGCACGAAAATTCATTCCCATTACACTTAACGTTGTTTTACAATTAAAAACAAAAGAGGCGAGTCTCTTTCTTTTTTTCGATAACAAACTTCTTTTAAAAATACAATTAGGACATCTATTAACCTATAAATTACCGTATTTCCGGATAACATTATTACAGTATTTTCAACAGTACTATGTACTGGGAGTTTTACTGGAGTTTTCCTGGAGAGAAGTTTCGGGGGTCAACGGCCCCCGCGGCCCAGGATCTGTGACCAGGCATCCTGGTGGATCAGCGCCTGATCAACCAGGCTGTTGCTGCTGGCTGGCACGCAAACCAACGTACGAGCCACAGGCCCGGTGGATCAGGAACTGCCTTTAGGGGCTTGTCCAGTATGCCAGCTTGAAGACTGCAGGGTCTGTTGGTAATCCCCCCTTATTGTGTGCTGGGAGGCTGTTGATACAGTCTCGGTCCCCTGACACTATTGTATCGGTCTCTCTCCTTAATGCTAGTGACTCCCCCTGCTTTTCATGGGGGGGATGGTGGCATCGTCTGCCTAGTTCTTTGCTTTCGTAGTGAGTGATTTTCGTGTGCAAGTTTCGGTCTAGTCCCTCTGGATTTTCCAGGTGTATATAATCATGTATCTCTCCCTCCTGCGTTCCAGGGAATACTGGTTAGAAACCTCAAGCGCTCCCAGTAATTGAGGTGTTTTATATCCGTTATTGTGCGCGCAGTGAAAGTTTTCTGTACATTTTTCTAGGTGGCAAATTTCCCCTGCCTTGAAAGGTCTGTTAGAGTGAGACAATATTCCAGACCCCCAGACATAGATAGAAAAAAGTGACCTGAAGAAGAGTGTCATCATGGGCTTGCCCATCCTAGTTTTTGAATGGTTTCTCATTATCATCTGGTCATTTTTCTAGCAGATGCGTTTGATACAAATGTTATGGTCCTTCGAAGGTGAGATCTCCGACATAATCACTCCCAGGTCTTTGTCGTTGACTGTTTCGCTCTATTTTGTGGCCAAGAATTTGTTTTGCTACTATGTTGAGATTTAATTTCCTCATGTTTACCTTATCTGAGTAATTGAAATTTTCTCATCGTTGAAATTCATATTGTGTTCTGCAGCACTCTGAAAGATTTGGTTGATGTCGCTGGAGCCCTTGCTGTGTACTGCAATGGAAAGACACTGTCATGCTGAGTCGGGTGATATCTGAAAGGAAGACACGGTGCATGTGGCTGACATCTGTCTATGTCGGATATGAGGTGAGGTACTAGATTGGGAGCTATAGTACTGTGCCTTGTGGAACAGAGCTTTTTCACCGTAGCTGCCTCGGGACTTTACTCTGTGACGATTACTCTCTGTGTTCGTTAGCGAGGAATTTATAGATCATCGACAACTTTTCACTGTTATTACCTTTAGGCGCGAATTTTGTGCGCTAAATTACGCCATGGTCACTCTTGTCGAAGGCTTTGGCAAGTCTGTATATATTACATCTGCATTCTTTTTGTCTTCTAGTGGCATTTAGGACCCTTTCGTCAGTGATCCAGTAGTTGAGACAGAACGGAGCGAACCTGTTTCTAAACCCATGTTGCCTCCCCCTGGGTTTGTGTAACTGATGGGTTCTAGATGGGTGGTGATCTAGAGTCTTAGGACCTTTCAAAGATTTTTATGTTATGGGTTGTTAGTGCATTGGTCCTGTAGTTATTTGCTGTTGCTTTACTGCCCCCCTTTGTGGAGTGGGGCTTTGTCTGTTGTTTTTAGTACTGAGGGACGACCACCGTGTCCTTGCTCCCTCTACATAGGATGGAAAAAAGCTCGTGATAGGGGCTTCTTGCAGTTCTTGATAACACGTTACATGAGTTGGCCATGGCGGCAGAGTGAATGGGCATGTTTCATTTATCGACTGTTCGAAGTCATTTGGCGTCAGGGATAACATCGATAGGCTTGTGTTAATCAAATTTTGTGGCTCTCTCATAAAAATTCATTTTGATCTTCGACTGCGTCTGGTTGCGGCTTGCTAAATAACTGAGTCATATTGGGACTTGAGTAGCTCACTCATTTCCTCTGCTGTCATCTGTGTGTTGGACCCATCTTGGTTTAAGTTGGGGCCCAATACTGGACGTTGTTCTCGATTTTGATTTGGCATAGGAGAAGAAATACTTTGGGTTTCTTTCGATTTCATTTATGGCTTTTAGTTCTTCCCGCGATTCCTGATCCTAAAGGAGTTCTTTCCTTTTAGCTTAAGTTCGCATGCTTGCATTTCTCTGACAGTGTCTCCCTGCCGCATTTCTGTTATATTGACTCTTTTAGCCGCCTATGTTATTCTTGTCCGTTCGCCTGTAAAGGGAGAGCGCTGTCTCTTTTATTTTACATCTACTCCTCATTTTTCCTTAGAGGATAAGCTTGGCATACATCGTGTGCCACCGAGTTTAATCTGTATTCTATGCATAAAGTTTGGGTCTGTGTTGCTTAGTATATCTTCCCCTGCTTATATCGGTTAGGACTTGGTTTACTTGGTCCCACTTTATGTTTTTGTTATTGTAGGTGGGAATTGGGTGAATGCTCCCTCGTGACTAGTCTCATTTTGTCGTTGAGGCTCCCGCAGAAATGTCTGAACACTCAATTATGTTGGTGTATGAGTTTATTGTTTTTGATATGGTGACATTTCTTATCAGTTTCTTTGTCTAGTGAAGGTTGTGGGTATGTGTATTCTCCTGTCTAGTAGGCTTATTATTTGCTGGTTTAAATTGAATTTTTGTGCAGAGCTTTAAATCTCGTGTGAGGTTACTTGTGTGTTAAATAAAGATTATTATTATATTATATTTTTATTATTATCTGAAAGAGGTAAGCTGACCCGAAAACTCCCCCCGGAGGAACACCTTCACCATCATTCATTCAATCACTGTTCTTACCCAAAGTGCTGTCAGCACAGCTCAGGGTGAACAGGTACAGAAGGTGTAAGGTGACTAATACACTGGTTCCTATTTTACTGCTAGGTGAACATGGACAGTCAGGTGTAAGGTAACTAACACCAGGTTCCTATTTTTTTTTTACTTGCTAGGTAACATGGACAGCAGGTGTAGGTGACTAAACACCCAGGTACCTATTTATGCTAGGCGAACAGGGTACAGAAGGTTTTGTAAGGTGACTAACACCTCAGGATAACCGGTTTTACTGTGTGTAATCTGGGACAGCAGGTGTAGGTGAACTAACAATCAGATACCTGTTTTTTGTTTTACTGTTAGGTAAACTTGGACAGCAGGTGTAAGGTGACTAACACTCAGATACCTGTTTTACTGCTAGGTAAACATGGACAGCAGGTGTAAGGTGACTAACACCCAGGTACCTGTTTTAATGCTAGGTAAACAGGGACAGCAGGTGTAAGGTGACTAACACCCAGGTACCTATTTTACTGCTAGGCGAACAGGGACAGCACATGCGAAGTAACTAACAACCAGGTACCTACTCACTGCTAGGTGAACAAGTACAGCAATTGTCTTAGGGAAACATCCTAATATTTCCACCTGTTCCGGGGATCGAACCACAACGTGTGAGCTGAGTGCCCTACCAACCCAACTACGGGACACATATTACTATACATAATAACAGCATTTATGTATACCTACACCTAAACAAACATACTTATCACCATCACCAACATTTAATTAAGTTAGTGTTTAATAATGTCCGTTTTCTGTGTTACGATAGTGTTACCATGACAACCGTCCTCTCACAGTTAACCAAAACATAAACAAACTGGAGGGGAAATATTGTAGTGGTTTTTTTGTGAGTTAACTACCTCGTTTGTTCGTTAATCAGGTTGAACTTACATTATATAGGCTCAAATAATGTATGCACATGTCGGGGGTGTCTAATATATCTTTTGTATACTAACTTATGCTCAAATTAGGTATGAAGTTAGTTTTTATTCAGGTCTAATACACAAATTTAAATTCACAGGTGTCGTATGTACTAATGTATGTACAAATTATCCAAGGGTAATTCATGAAAAATACAGAAATACTGCAGCAGGCCTACTGGTTCATCACAGTAGGCCTACTGGTTCATCACAGCAGGCCTACTGGTTCATCACAGTAGGCCTACTGGTTCACAGTAGGCCTACTGGTTCACCACAGCAGGCCTACTGGTTCACCACAGCAGGCCTACTGGTTCATCACAACAGGCCTTATGGGTCATCACAGCAGGCCTACGGTTCATCACAGGCAGGCCTACTGGTGACACGTAGGCCTACTGGTTCACCAGCAGGCTTTGTTCCACCCTCACCAGGCCTTAATGGTTTCACAGCAGGCCTACTGGTTCATCTCAGGCAGGCCTGACTGGTTCACAGCAGGATAATGGTTCATCACAGATGGCATGCTGGTTCATCACAGCAGGCCTACTGGTTCTTCACTGTAGGCCTAACTGGTTTCATCAACAGGTAGGCCTACTCCGGTTATTCATCACAGCTGGCCTACTGGTTCACAGCAGGCCTACTGGTTCATCACAGGCTAGGTGACACAGAGGCCTACTGGTTCATCACACTAGGCTAATGGTTCATCAAGCAGGCACTATGGTTCACCAACAGCAGGCATAATGGTTCAATCACTGCAGGCCTAATGGTTCAATCTCAGTAGGGCCTACTGGTTCACCAACAGCAGGCTACTGGTTCACCACAGCAGCCTACTGGTTCTAACTGGATGGGCCTACTGGTTCACCACAAGCAGGCCTACGGGTTCACCACAGCAGGCCTAACTGGTTCATCACAGCGGACCTACTGGTTCAATCCAGTAGGCCTTACTAGTTCATCACAGTAGGCTACTGGTTCATCAACAGGCCTACTGTTCATCACAGCAGGCATACTGGTTCATCACCTGCTAGGCCTACTGGTTCATAACAGAGGCCTACTGGTCACATGCAGGCCTTCTGGTTCATCACGTAGGCACTACTGGTTTCATTACAGCAAGCCTACTGTTCATCACAGCAAGCTACTGGTTCATCCACAGCGGCTATGGTTCATCACAGCAGGCATACTGGTCTTGGACCGTAGGCCTACTTGGTTAATCACAGAAGGCCTATGGTTCATCAAGCAGGCCTACTGGTTTCATCACAGCAGGCCTACTGGTTCATAAATGTAGGCTACTGATTCATCACAGTAGGCCTACTGGCCTGTATAGGCCAGCAACAAACATGTCTTCATTGCGTTGCAATAAGCACATTTGTTTGATCACAGGAGGGCGTCAGGAGTGTGACTCAACCCTTGCTCCCACAGATAGATGAGTACAAGTGGTATGTCTCTCAATGTACATACACTAGAAGTGGGGTTACAGGTAACCCATTTCAGGTACATATTTACTGCTAGGTAAACCAGGGCAGCAGGGTGCGTGTCCCCCTGTTTATTAAACCTAGTGTAAATTAGGTTACCTGGGTCTTAGTAACTATTGACTTTATTTAGGTGCAGATACACATAAATAGTTACACAATTAGCATACATAGTAACTTATCCAAAATAACTCACAAGAGTTGAATGTTAGCTCTAGGTCTTTTTGTGTTGCAGTAAATCAGATCATAATGGAGCTTGCAATGTTGTTGATAATGAGTAGGAGCTCCAAGCAGATTCATTTCAGGGGAACGTTTTTTTCTCAGATTCGATACATAAATGCTCCCATGATTTGAATCTACCTGGACTTCCTACTCTTTTCTGCAAACATTGCAAGCTCCTGATGATGTGTGATTTGCTCCGATGTACTGAGTTGTCATTCAAAATCCCGACCTGTGGTTATTTTGAATATTGTATCACTTTGACGTGATTATTGCTTATAGTACTATGTGTCAATTACCTGGGGAAAGAGACCAGAAGGGACGATTCAATGTAGTGTCTTCCCTGTGGAGCAAATTTTTCTATCCAACCCCCGGGGGCGTTGTCCCCGTTCTCAGGGGTCTGCGACCTCTCAAGGGAGTAAGATTCCTCCTGTTACTTCCATACTGTGGAGGATAAAAGGGGGTGGTTATGACCTGTACCCTCTTGCATTAGCAGAGATCTAGAAGATCCTCTATCCTGTTTTCCTGAGGCTGCTCTAGTTTTAATCCCGGGTATCTTATTCAGTAGTGCTCAAAGCCTTCTTGTAGTCATAAATACAGCCTCTTTGAACTCTTAATAATGAGTTGCGTTCCTAAGAATCACATCGGTAATCAATTCATTTGCTAAGCAAGGTGCATAATGTACTATAATGGTAGTGGGCTTTTGTGTCATCCATCTTTGACATTGCTTAATGTAATTTTTGCACACCAATTTATTACATTTTGTTATATTTTTAAATGTTTATACTGTAGTGTTCTGTATATTGTAATAAACAGAAATAAATGAGGAAATCAGCTCTAAGATACATTATTTTGGTAAGCATACTGGTCATAGCCCATCGCATGATCAACGAGTCGGTATTAAAGAGTACAATCAAACCTGGTTTTTCGTATGCCCTAGTTTGTGATTGTGTACATAAAATTATAGTTAATCTCTATTAAAATGTATTTTTTTTATTCTTTCGAATAAGATTAGTGTAAATTCAATTTAATCTGTTCCAGACACCAAAAAATATTAACTAAAAAATTCATTTTTATAGAGAATAACTATAGTTTTTTACATGCAAACTAGGGACATAAGGAAAAGCCAAGGTTTGACTGTACGTTGCTAAGTGGAGGAGAGAAGCCTGTATACAATCCATTCATCCCTCTCTCTCTCTATCCTTCCTCACTTTTGTTACAGTGTCACGGAAATCTAGTAGGTTATGCGACCTTACCGTCCTCTTGATTGTGTTGATTGTTATGAATACTTGTTCCTTTCCAGGTGCTCCACCACTCTTTTGATTAATATCTCTGTAACCTCTAAAATACTATGCCACATTTTTGTTCTATATATATAATGATTTGCTTACATTTGCAAAGACAAAGCATGTGTTAAATTCATGGTACTGTACTATATTAAAGAATATAAGGCACAAGTACTGAGTCTGGAACAATCACGATATAACCCGCACTTAGGAAGAGAGGAGCGTATGACAATGTTTCAGTCTCTAAGTCGACCAAAATGTTTTCATAAGCTTCTCCCGCCTTTGTGCGGCATATTTCTGTAACTGGACTCTATTGTACTGTGTAATCTCAGTTTTTTGTACTTTGAAATTTTCTTATTCTTTTGTTAATGTTAGAACGTCATGGATTAGGTACAATGAATTTACCCGTTATGCTCGCGTGGGTTATCACAGAGGGAACGCAAAGTTACGTGAGCGTCACCAGGGAACTCTTCACCATTGGCTTACAAGGCACAACAGTACAACCAACTGATCGAACTCGGTAAGTTACTGTATTTTTTATTTTTACTGTATTTTTTTCCACGAAGAAAGTAATGCAAGATTATTTTCTCTAATTTCTTTTGTGATATTTTCTAAAAAAACTTGATGACAAAAACAGTTAAATTTTAGTACGGGGTTTTAGCTACAAAATCTTTATGTTTATAAAGTAGAAAACCCCCGTATCCCGTGGATTCAATTTCCACAAGTTTCAATTATCCGCAATTATTGTCTCCTGAAAATAACCCTTAATTTTGCTTAATAATGACCCCGAAGTGCAAAGTAGTGATGTGGCAAGTTCTTCAGAACATAGAGAAGCTTTGAATTGCTTCTTGATTTATGTACATATTTATCAATTTAAACTTATCATAGGTATCTGTAAGTGAAAAAAATGGCATATACTATAGGTTTGCTGCTATCCGTGGTTTCGGTATTATCCATGGTAGCGGTCTAGTATGGTATCCCCACGCAGAACGGGGGACTACTGTTACAGTACTTCTTCATGGTGGTAATTGTGATGTTGGTGATAGGCCTTCTTCATCCAAGGATCTGGAACTACCTGAGATCAAAGCTGATTACCATTTCATTCATCTGGTGCAGTACAACTTATGGGCTGATACTGTTCCTTTGCTTTTAATACATATTTAATAATAATAATAATAATAAGTTGCATGTACAGATTAGAACTCATCATAACTTTTTACAAGACATTGATTTGGCGTACTGCATGAAATAACCAAGCACGCTGTATGGAACGAGACTCAACCACAAACGATCTCAACCAATTTTAAAAAGCAACAAGAGAAAAGTTCAGAAAGCAACCTCTTCATCTGTGAGACAGGTAACTTCTCTACCTATAACAGCTGTAAAATAAATTATTATCAGTCTTTCTCAAAAGACCTGTGTGTCATGCCAGATTTTGTTTTACCATACTGATGAATATTTGTTTCAGGGGTGTGCCTTTCCGGTACCTGTTCGAAACGGCTCTGCTAAACTTGTAGATGCAAGATTCAGAACGGGGAGGAAAGGAAAGTGCACATTTCAACACTATTTCTCTTTACGGAGGACAAAATTGAACCTCTAATCACTCAACCCTCTCAGCGTTACACTTCGGAGCATAGTGGACTAGTTTCATCAGATAACAATGGCAATTTCTGATAGTAAATGCTGTGGAGAGGAATATTTTAAATTATCCAAAAAAACTTAAATCAAGACAATCAGATACTTCTAAAAACTCCCCATATTTCAAAATTCTCAACAAAAGGTTAGATACAGGAAGCCCAGTTATTCTAAGCCTATTACTTCAAATCTCGTGCAAATACCATGCTAACATCCTGTGGTTCCTTCATTAAAACAAACATCTGGGTATGATCTGATGTTTTCTATTGAAAGTGAGTTAACCCAGGGGAATGAAAGAAAATGAGGACTGGATAATTTAATGTCAAAAATCAAAAGTCAAAACCCTCTTGTGAAATTAGATTATAACCTTCATTATAAGCATTGAGCATCAACATAAGATGTTACTTGACAGTTCTGATAGGTTGAGTTTCATACAGAAACTATGGATGGGGAGTGCAAGAAAATGAATAGACACCCAAAGGTATGGGATCAAATTGAAAAACCAAATGTAGTATCAGTAGTACCGCAACAAGTTCAAAGATGACCTCGTGCTTCAAGTTTTGACCCGAGATCTATTAAATAAAAAGAATGGAAATATGATTCCAAATATAAATAAGCCCAAACAGTAATCTTAAAAATAATAATAGAACTCGCCACATCCCTCATCTCCAAACCATAGGAAGAGATTCTCAAAGTCTAATAGTATCTTGACCATTCTTAAATTCTAGGTTTGTTTTCTCAAAGTTCCAATCAAAGACAGTTCTGGAGTTTAACGGTAGACAGAAGTAAAGTCATCTTATCTTCACAGAGAACAACTCCTTCACCCAGTTCACCAACAAAAAAATGCACCACAGCAAATGTTGAAGCTGTCCAGAGCAGCAGGAGCAGTCCGGTAAAGAGTTCTGGCGATGGAGATGATAGAAATATTACATGAATCATCATTGCAATCACATACTCAAATAGATTTCAGTGACTATTACTCTGATGATTAATACAATATGGTGATGTGGGTGAAGTTTCATCTTGATGGACAGACTTGTTGGAGATATAAATCTTTGCACGCAGTACTCTTGTGAACAGGGGATCTGATAAATCCCAATTTTCAGTCAGCATTACATGAACCAAAAAGTGAAAAGCTTCACCTGAATATAAGCCAGAGATTACTGGGAGTTTGGATAATCAAAAATTATAGGATAACAGGTTCCTGAACTGATGATTTCGCATTTAATACTTGTGATACACTTTGATGACTTAGATTTTATACAAGACTTAAGTAAAGATAGTCCAAATAATTCAAAATGAAAACAAAGATAGCCATGAAGATGAAGTTATTAATATCTTCTCAAATACCTGTGCCAAATTCTTTCATGACATTCACATTGTGTAGCTCTTCTCCAATAAACTATTGAAGGGTAAGATTAAACATTAAGAGTTGGTTTGGCTGATAATATGTGTACATTACTACCAGTTTAATTTTTGCATTTATCTTTATTTTGTAGATGTCTGTTTACTTCTCTGTGTCACATATTCACGGATTTTTTATTGGAAAAAAAATAAAAAAGACACTTCACAGAACAGGCTTTCTTTTGGGCAATGTTTCAATCACTTTAAGATCTTTAATAAATGATCGAAACTTCAGTATAATGTCTCATCTGAAAAATAAAAATTATGTTATCCTTCAATTTTTTTCTGTAGTATGCCATTTAATCTTGCTTATTATTTATTTCTGCCTATTTATGTGAGTCAAAGCATATTTATTAAAGACAATTATACAGTGGTTTATCCTTCTAAAAAACTCAAAGCTTCAAATCATCATTATTTTGAATCGTTTAATATTATCCCTTGTCAGTTGGTTTGGCTCTTTGTACTGCCAGTGTTGCCGTAACTATATGTACGTAATGGACTTGCTGTCTTAGAAAAACCACAAAAACAATACTTCCCTCAGGAAAAGGTTTGCTGCTAACAGTGTGGAGTCATGATCCAAGGAATTTGGACCTGTGCTTCTTTCCTTAATCATACCTGAATACCTCACATTTCCTCATGTACTGTATGTCCCCATAAGGGTTTAGTGTTTCCCCACATTATTCAATATATAAGATGATTCTCATTGCATGGTATAAGGAATATAAGTTGGATCAATTTACATTTTGATTACTATTATTACAATAGCAGAGGCAAGAGCATGAGTGCTTCATGGAACAAGAAAAATCAACACTCAGAGATCACGTCCCTGAAAATTGTTGCAACCACCGTCCCTGGTGAACCTAACCACCATCCTGCGTGACTCACACCACCTCCTACAAAAAGGGCAGGTACCAATAGTAAGTTGTATATAGAAAATGATTCTGCTCAAATTTGATTCATGTGATAAATTAAAAAACAATGGGTTTTTGTTTTCCAATCAAGATGGGTTAAATCTTTTTGATTACAACCCCTTATAGGGAGTGGTAAGGGGCAGCCTTAATGTTGGTCAGGGGACTCTTGATATGAGGATCTCTGTAATTCCTTCACTTCCTTGGACCAAACTTGATTATCTGCCATTCTCCAGGTTATGGGTTTTGCACTTCCTCATGGACTGTACATAAAATTAATAACCTTGCCTGTATAAGATGATAGTATCAATGATATGATTCCTTCAGATACCTCTTGGCTCGAAAGGAAGAAGAAAGCGCTTAAAAGAGGTAGCCTTGGTGTTGACCCAGATGTCCTCCTGGACATACTCCATTACTGATATGACCGACGTAACGACATTACATCTTCTGAAGAAAAGTAAGTGTTCTATGACATGTTTTAATTTTGTATTTTAAATGAAATGCTTAGCCACTAGTGGCTTCATCAGACCCTTATACAGTGTAAGACTAAAACGGTATGATATACTTATATATATATAGTAAAAAATGCTAGGGGAAACCAGTAAGCAAGCAAGGGTGAGGTGAGGCAGGAGATGCATCAGGGTGGCAGAAAAAATTGGGTTGGATGAAATATTGAAATAGGTTGGCTTTGACTAGGGACCTCAATGGACATGGGCCAGTATGCCTGTGTACTTCCTTCCTGATCAACTTAAATGTAATGGAGATCCTAGTGTGTGAGTAATTAATCCTTATAGGTAGGAGTCTGGAAAAATGAAAATCCCTGACAGTAATATTTGTGGATTTTGTTGGGCGCTTTCAATTAAAGCATTTTCAGCAACTTCCGACTCTGTCGTTTCATTTCTGCAGATGACAAAATCTGTTGGGTCACTTGATTTGTTAAACAGTCTGTCAGAGTCCATTAGTTACAGAATTTTCTGTTATTATGATCACGGATAAACATTTCTCATACTCTATGCACAACATGGCTGTTACTGACCACCTGTTCTTGCCTTTGGGCTGAAACCAGTATGAAATAAATACAGTAGTATCTTGCCAATAAAGAAGCCCCCAATTATTTTTTTAATTGGATAGTGTTCATCTTATCAAAGTTTTTAAAGCAGCAACAGATGGTGTTAGAACCATAAGATGACATAATTACTAAATGCACTTGGATTTGATTTTCATACAAGTTAATTGTTTGTGGTTTTTCATTAATAACACAAGAGTGTAGAAAATGATACATTTTTATTTAATCAAAAAGAAGCGCTAAGCCACAAGGACTATACAGCGCTGCAGGGAGGAAGGAAGTCGAGGGTTCAGGGTGCAAAAGGGAAGTTGGATGAGCAACAGGTTTCGGATAACAGCGGGGCAGTGGATGGTGAATAGGGGTTAAAGGGAGCAAGAGACTGAACCCAGTAAGGGTGAGGGAGTGTGAAATCGTATCATCAGAGTTTGTGGTAGTATTCAGTCGTTGTCAGAAGTCAATGAGAGGTTCAGGATTAATGGAGGGTCCATCAGCCAAGAAGGGAAGGTTAAAGAGAGAGTAGGGAACGAAGACGATCGTTGGAGGTAAATTCTGCGTGGCTCGTTGATAGACGAAGGGCTGTCTTAACAGAATGTGGCTTATCGTACTGGCATTGACACTGCTCACAGAGAGGAACTGGGTGCCTCTCCATGAGATACCCTTGTGTAAGTCAGAGTGTGGCCAATGCGAGGGGGAAGAGAGTGGTCTCCCACCTCGGGCACTGTGACAAGATGACGGCAAGTTAACCTATGGCTCGGTTTTAATGAATGAAGTTTGTTAACGAGCTGAGTTGACCATCGATTGTTGCCAACGGGTGCGAAGGTGGGTTGCTATTGCAGGCCAAATATAGTCTAGTAATGAACACCTCGATAGGAAATTGGTAGGTTCTTATACTGCTGACCGCGCAGCTGTGTCTGCATGTTCATTGCCCTGTACGTGACATGACCAGGGACCAACAAAAAAACAATATTCTTTATGTCTGGTAGAGACTACGCGTAGCCAAAGGTTGGATCCGGAGGACTAGGGGTGAGATGTATCATTTACGTATAGGCCTGTAGAGCACTTAGGGGTGTCTGAGACTATACAATGATGACACAGGCTTAGATTGCGATACGATTAAGTGTGCAGAATGGCATTCAGTTCAGCAGTAAAAATGCTTAGCTGAAGTTAGTAAATGCCCTGTACGAGCTGTCCGGAAACACTGATGCGATAATCCGGACGCCGTCTGAAGATCTTGGACCATCTGTAGTTTACACAGCGGTGGCAAGGAATGAGAGTGGATGTGATCAAGAAAAAAAGAGCGGGAAGCCACCGTAGGCAGGGCAGGCTTTCGAGGCATGGGAGTGAGAAAGAAAACAGACCCGAACAGCTGGAACTTCCTAGGGGGGTAGGGAAAAGTGAGTATGCTAACATGAACATTATTTAAGGTGGTAATAGAAGGAAGACAAGAGTGAAAGTAGGCGAAGAGAAAAGGGACGGAGCAAACTGGGGCGGCGGAACGAATAAAGTATGTCTACTAATATCGGTGTCCATTCTATAAAAGGAAGGATGTGTAGATCGTGAGAGCGTTACATTAGTTACACGAAAAGGCAAGGGCAATCACGGCGATCAGACAAGGATGGTAACATTTGCTTCTTGTATAGAAGCTCTCAACAGGGGTATGAGCGGAAAAGCACAAGGCACAAACGTAGCCTTGGTGAGGATAGCGTTAAGGCTTGAGAGAGTAGAGGATAGAGGCCGCGGAATAAATCTTGGTCACCATAATCTCGTGTTTCGATAATACGAGAGGCTGTTGTATGGAGATGCAGAGTTCGACGATCAGCTCCACAGGGAAAGATGAGCATGGGTTTTAGAAGGTTTAGGCCGGCTGTGTAAGTTGCCTTAAGAGAGGTAATGTGCAGGTTTACAGGTAATACCGAAGGTCAAGGGATGGCCATAGAAACCTGACTGTATCACGTTCGGGGATACGGCTGAAGCCATAGGATATACAAAGGATGATGGAGATAACAGATGCGTATAGTGAAAGTAATTGGTGAGTTTTGGTACTTGAAATTTTAAATCCCTTGTGTGGTGGTCCCAAGTGGAAACAAGGTCGACCGCATGCTGGGATAGAGATAAACTGCCATAGGTGACAGTCAGAGCCTGCACAAAGCCAATAGCGAAGTCATAAACATAGGTGTTGACCAAATTTTGGGTGGAAGGAACAGAGGCCAAATCATTTTATAGCAAGGAGAAAAAGTGTTGTGCTTAGAAACACAATCCCTGAGGGACTCCTTCTGCTGGACGTAAGGTCCGGGGATACTAGTAACATTTTGACTCGAACACGGAAATGTCTGTCAGTTTAAAAGTTCTTAAGGAAGGATGGTTAGATTGCCTCGGAGGCCTAAGGGATGGGCCTGGGCCAAAATATTTTTACCTCCATGTTGTGTCATTTTTGCCTTCTCAAGGTCAAAAAAATATCGCAATAACTGATGGATTATTCGCAAAGGCCATACGAACATACGTATTCAAGCGTAGCAGTAAGGGGTCTATGGTAGATCGACCCTTACGGAAAGCATATTGACTAGCGGAGTGGATGTTGTGATGTCTCTAATACCACAGTAAACGTCGATTTACGAGGACGTTCCATCACTTTGCAATCTGCACTGGTAAGAGCGTTGGGGCGATAGTGGAGGCATCATGTCCTGTAGTAACTCGGTTTGCGGATATGGAGAGAACAATGGCAGATTTCCAAGCTGGGGAAGAAATCCTTGTGCCCAAATAAGATTGAGAGGTGTACGAGGACTACAAGGGCTGACCGATGTAAATGTTGTACATTCGTATTGTATGTCATCAGGCCAGTGCCGATGATCGGCAAGCTGAGAGCGTTGCTTCCAGTTCTTGAAGTGCTAAAAATGGCACATTTTACTGTTCTTCTCGAGAGAAGAAAAGTCCAAGGGTACTAACTCTCTGGCAGACTTTGAGGAATGAAACGAGGGGCTTAGATGGAGCCTCGGGAATATACGGACCAGACAGTGTGCCAAGTTCAATGGCAGCGGTCGAGAGGGTTTTGTATTTCTACACCAGGTCCGGTAGAACAGGAGCCGGGTAAGGTGAGTATTTACCAATCAATTTCCTAATTTTTTCACAGACTGCACTCATGAAGAAGCAGTGGTGATGGTGGTAACTTAGTTCTCACCAACAAGTGCGTTTAGCATTCACGGATGACACGGCGACCGCAGATCGCACGACTTCTGGCTTAGAATCAACATGTCTCTCAGCGGTTCTTTTGTACCGGTACATGGCCCCATGCAGCCGTTTCATAACGTAATGCACCGAGCCACAAGCAGGTGACCACAAAGGCACGCACTTATGAGTTTGCCTGCCTGAGGCTGTTGGGGTATAGTATGAGAAGCTGACGGTTATAAACTGAGGTCGA
Source organism: Cherax quadricarinatus (assembly GCF_026875155.1). Classification (NCBI taxonomy): domain Eukaryota; kingdom Metazoa; phylum Arthropoda; class Malacostraca; order Decapoda; family Parastacidae; genus Cherax; species Cherax quadricarinatus. The sequence goes on from NC_069460.1 coordinate 5,633,826, forward strand.
GAAGATGTGGTAGGAGCTCATCAAGGGAGGATGAAGAAGGAAAACCTCTCACTAAAAGCAGTGAGGTGTGAGTAAGATCCCAATTTGCCCGATCAAAAATTGCCAGCGAGGGCCTACGGGAAGGTGGGAATAGGAAGGGAGAAGTAAGATTGATCGGGAAATGATCGCTGTCATGTAAGTCTGGTTAGAACAGACCAGGTGAAAGTCTGGTGCTGTGGTGGAAGAGCAGACTGATAGATCGATGCAAGAGAGAGTTGTGTTGAGGATCAAAATGGGTGGACGTACCGTATTTTATAACATGGAGGGGGTGAGAGGCAAGTAATACGCCTCAACTGATTGCCACGTGTGAGTCACAATGAGGACACCCCACAAGAGGAAATGGGGGGCATTAAAATCACCAAGTATCAAGAAGTGGTGGTGGTAAGGATGAAAACAAGAAATGGTAAGGGCAAAGTTGGGATAAGAAAATGCTCGAGTAGGAGGAGATATAATAAAGAACTATTGTAAACCACAGTATTCATGTGGATACGGGCTGCCGTGTAATGCAGCGAGTTTGGGACAAATAGTTTGCGTACGGAATATCATTGCGGTAGGTAGGATGGCACTTTCATTAAAGGTACCATTGAGAAAGGTATCGAAGAATACAATAAATTTTTAGCTGAGTAGGTTGGATAACAGCCGTGTGTATTTTGGCTCTTGTAAGCAAGCACCAACAGGGGAAAACCTGGAAAGCATACATCTGAACCTCACCCGATGACCCTGAGGGCCGCGGATATTCACGGTAAATAGGCCATTGATTGGCGATGAAGAAATATCAGCGAATCTGTAGGTAAGGACACCTACGGTGGATTAGTGGGTTGTTAGAAAAGTCAACGTGTGGTGGCATTGAAGATGTTCAAGTAGCGAAGGCAACGGTGCGTTGCGAAGATTGGGAGTTGTGAAGATGGTGGGAGAGGGATGAGAAGGAACAGGAAGTGAATCTGTGTCCATGAAGGTTTAGTCTCTGAATATATTCTGAATGGCCTTCAAGTGTTTTGAATCAAGATGTATGGGAAAACATATTGGAGATAGGAGGAGGAGGGTGAGTAAGATTGGGACAGTAAAATGCGACTGTACCAAAGTAGAGGGGAGGGAAAAGTGTAAGGGACTGGGATGAAGGTGTGGGGGGGACAGAAAGAGGTAGAAACCTGGGAGGTGACAGAAGTGGGAAGAAAGTAAACTTGGGTGGGGACGGGGGTGGAAGTCATAGTACGAGGAGGAGGGTGATTCCACACTTGTAATTAGGAGGCCAGATGAGAGAGGATCGAAACTAGCGTACAGAGGATGGAAAGGTAAGTGGGAGGGGTGGTAGAGGGAAGGATGGAGGCAAGAAGATTTTGAGCAATGTGGATTTTTGGACTTCTGAGTAGAGGGTGCGATGGTATTAGGTGTCGTACGAGGTCTTGTCGTTCTGGGGGCTTGTGAGGAAGGACGCGAAAGATGTGAGACAGACTGTAGTTGTAGTCGGGACGTCAGAGCCAAGGACAGCAACAGGATTATAGATGCCGTATTGGCTATGGGAGGGGTAACAACAGTAGGAGGCTGCAGAAGATGGGTACCCCAGAAGTGGGGGGGTATGTTGGAAGCACGAGAATTAAGAAACACGGGGTTAGTCTCCCTTGGGAGGCGGAGATGAGTAACTGCATAGCATAAGGGGGACCTTTGCCTCTTTGAGGCATAAGGATTTCACGTGTCATGTAAGTAGACCTGGCAAAGGCGGAGTACGAAGGGTTATGAGCTTACATTACAATTAAGGCAAGATGGAGGTTGACCTGCAAGATGTATTAGATTGGTTCTGTCCGCACCACAGGGACTGGGCATTCGGCCATAGATTGAATATTTCGCTGGGTGACCACAAAAACGCCAGCAAATTTTCTAATTGTTGCGGTTGTAGAGTATCACCATTGTCGAAATTGTAACGTTGTTCCCGCTACATATACAGAGGACGGGAGTTCTCGGACTGTCAAAAGTTAACAGTGCAAATTGCAAGGGTAACGTCTCCGCCCCGGGCGGGAGGACATAGGGTCTACTTGAGGATTGGAGATCCTGGAGTTCCAGCTGCTTCATAATTGTCTAGGCCCATGTCTGGAAATTTTGTTGGACTATGTATGGGGCAGAATGACAGTACAACTACATGAATTGAGTGAAAGATGTTTTTTCAATAGTGATAGGAGTAGTATCGATATTCGAAAGGGAGAAAGTTCATGAGCTTGGGTAGCATTCGGGACAGTGGACGATTGCGGTACCGCTCTTGAGAGAGTTGAATGAAATGAACTTATCTCTGCCAAACATTGACGCTGCGAGCGCTTTGGCAATTCTATGGTCAGAAAAGGTAGGCAAGAAGAAGAAGTTGGTCTTAAAGTAAATGATAATTTAGTCCATTGTGTGGTCCGAAACTGAGCGTGGAGAGGGTAGTGCTTGGACGTGTCGGTCCGTTTCAGAGTTGAATGGGAAGGTTATCGTCGGTGCATCATCAGGAGCTTGGACGTTGGCGTTTAGGAGTAGGACCGGAGTTGTGCACGGCATGAAATGGGTGGGCGATTCGAATAATTGCCATACCGTAGAGGGGAGAAGCCGGAAGCATAGTACAAAAGGAAAGAGAGCGGAGTTCAGACTCAAATCGAAGGAGTCAGTCGTAGCCCCGGGTACCTGAAGCGGGTGAGGAAACAGCTCCAGAAGGAAGTACAGGGCATCAGGAGTGTTCCGAAGAGTGGTCTAATCACAAGGCAGGGTCTGAATGGGGGGGCGGTTTCAAGAAGGGGCCCGGGGTAGTGGTTTTATGGACTGGGCTGCCATGGTAGGTTTTCTCCTTTGCTTGTTGTTTTATGAAAAAAGAAAGAAGAAAGAAAATAATATACAAAAAAAAAGAAATGAAAAAAAGGGGGGTGCGAGGGGTGGCATAGTTCCCCTGGGTGGAATGCAAGGGCCGGAAAATTTCTCCCTGCAGCGCCCAAGAGGACTTCGAACGCTAGTAGCGCAGATGGCAGCATGGAACCCGTGGCCATACCTTACCCTTCATGCCAGAAATCCAGCAATCCGGGGATAGCAACCTCACATCTGCGAGCTACCTCGGTGGACAAAAGAGAGGGCGGCCCCGGATATCCGCAACAAAGCATTACTCCTATCAGCCACCCACCCCGGAATCCGATTAAGGTGGCTTCAGAGATAAAAGTAGCCCAATAGACACCCAAAGCTTCGCGGGGATACCGTAATGCCCCCCCCCCCCCCCCCCCCCCCCCCCCCCCCCCCCCCCCCCCCCCGGAGACGTGAGGTCGAGGAATTCCCTAGGCAATCCAGGATTCACGGCCAATCGACACACGCCAAGAAACCTTCAACGGATATGGGATCGACCCCGGTGTCCTTTCACCCTACCTAGGGAAACCTAGTGCACGCCTGTAGGGAGAAATCACGAAGGCTAAAAACGAGGATAGGGCAAAAAGGGAGGGTTGAGGAGGAGGAGGAGGAATGGAAAAAGGGAGGATGGGATGGGAGGGGAGAGAGAATGGGGGGTAATTAGGTTCGTCTGAGGAAGAAGACGTCAGGGCTAATTTCTCAGACCAAAGGCCTCTTCACCACGCAAGGTGCCACCCCTTGAACGAGGAGAAATTGATACAGGTTTGTAAGTTTACTTTCATATAATCTTTCCAAATGTCACGTGGGTCTTATTCACTACATTTCTCTATGACAGGTCAAAACTGAAGTAATGAGGGTGCTGTCTAACTCTACCAGTGGCTCAAAGATACACTCAGGACTTAAAAATTTACGCCATGATTGGAGGCCAAACTTACACAGATTGAAGATGGGATGAGGGATCTTTTCTCAACCTCATAGTGTATGTCATGAATGTGAGTAAATTAGTAGATAAAAAAAAAATTGCTATTAGGACTGGAAGCTATTGAATAAAGGTCGTTATGTTCAATTGTCATCCTTTCTATGGTCTCCTTGATGCGGGTGAGCGGGATCCGGATCAAGGATTTGTGTGTGTCTCTCCTTCCAATGATTGAAACCCGATTGCGTCGTGTTTAACCAGGCACGTACAACTTTATGGGTTTAGCGCTTCTCCCCCTAAATAAAATAATTATAACTACTAAGATTTCATACTGTATTGAATTTAATTGCATTTTCTAAGTTCTAAGTAAATTTTCTATACAGATTTTTGGGATATATAATGGGAAAGTAGAAATCCCTATTAACTCTACAGACTAGCAGCAAGGTGTATAAGTCTCATCTGGTGTTAGGTTCTCTTTCCAATGCAGTCTTCAGTGAGACTGCAGACTGAGGACAGGGGACACATCTATTCCATCCATAAACACTTGCATGGAGTCCCGTGGCTTGCAATGTGCCATTGACTAACCATATTCTAATAACAAACCTTTGGCTCAGACCTTAATGGTTTAGACAGGTTTTTTATAATTACAAGGGTGTTTGTATATGCCTCAAATAACATTTCAGTTGAAAATTTAAATGTGGTTTATCTTTTGGTGTTATTAAGTGATACTACTCTTAACCTCTAGAGAAACTTTCGTTTTTCTTTTTGGGCCACCCTACCTTGGTAGGATATGGCCGGTTTGTTGAGAGAAGAAGAAGAAGGAAAAGAATGATTTTATTTGTATTGTGGGTTTAGTGTCTGAGACTGCTGTATATGATAATCAGTTGCAATTTTTTATCATATGGAGCATTAAAGGCTTTCGGTTATAGCACTTGGTAAATTCCACAACTCTTCCTCACTTTCCTTGTACAGTATGACTGTTAACTGACAACACACTTGCTCACCCACATACACTAGAATTATAATATAGTACTACTATATAGTCACACCTGTTGAACTGAAAACTCAGATTCCTGAAACCATCCCTGTAGCAACATGTATTGTGTTAATTTACCATATACAAACAAGCCTTGATTTAAGCACTCCCTTTATAAGATGTCACATTGAGGTCAAGACAGTGTATTATTCAGTGTTTTATAATTTTTGCAAAAAACTTTTAACATGATCACTTATTTCAAAAATTTTAAGAAACTCTATGACATATTTCAATAAAGGCTTGATATGAATCGTCCTAACCTATATTTGATGATAATTAAATGTATTATTCAGTGTAGTAATATCTTTTGTAAAAGGCAGAATGTTTAATATGCTTATGGTCTTTTATAGAATCAACCCATTTTTGAAAGAGGCTAACCTATACTGACAGAAATTTTCACATTCAATAAGCCATATGTAACAGCAGATGATGCTGTGGCTTAACACTTCCTGTGTTTATAGTGTCTGTCATGTTTTGCTGACATGCAAAGAGGGAGAGATGATTGGTAGTGTTAGTGTAAGAAAAGATTTTATTAGTGACCCAGACAGTTACCATTCACTTGCTGAAATGTCTTCCCTACTTAGTCCTATGTAACATCAGTATTTGCCACTTGGATGCAGTAAGCTTTTACTCCCACCAATCATCTGCCTTAATGCTCATCATTCACTTACATAAGAGAAGTTAACTTTTAGTAGTAAAAATTACAGAGCAAGAATGTGAAAGTGGCACATACTAAGCGCAGAGGCTTCAACGCTCATTAAGCATGTGTAAAATTGGAATGGCAGAGAGTGGTCTTTGGGATTTGATGAGCTGAAACAGTGTGAGCACACTAATACTGCATTTTATGAAGGGAATCAGGAAAACCAGTTAACCAGGATGGAGTTTAGGTGCAAAGTAGAATACATACCTGCATTTTAAAAGATGGTTTGGGATGTTGCAGTTTAGTGGGCCATCATTGGATCATTGATGTTGGTGCCTTCCTGAAAATGCTGTTTTTTTCTGTATTGCAACATTAGAGAATGTTTAAGCAGTTCATTAACTTTCTTGTGTAGAACATTCCCTTACCTTCATAGTGTTCATTTCTCTCTTTTTCTAAATGCTACTGTATTATACACACTCTTTGCATTATGTATTTTAATTTTCTTGACATCATTTCTAATAAACAAGAAATTACTGTTTATTCTTATGGAATACTTAGTAATTTCTTGTTTATTAATATTTGTTTATATGGTATGTATTTTTAAGTGTTCCAGTACATTTTCTTTTTCTTTATCAAGTTTGTTACATTCATGATGCAGCGACATTCTCATTTCCTTGTTTATTCTGTCGTATGCAATATATTTCATGTAATGTTAGTAGAATTACTGACAATATGTTAGGTAAATGGACACAAGTGCAACTAATGTGACATTTCACTGTGTCAGGCCATTACAAACAATACAAGGACACAGTGGGCAAATATAGGTATTAGAGTGAGCTTGACAAAGCTCCTGTAGAGTGAATCGTTGACACAATACAATGTCGCATTAGTTGCACATGTGTCCTTTTACCTAAAATACATTTTAAGTTGAAATTCACATTATTAAACTCCTGGTGATAGGCATTTCTTTATGGTGCAAAAAATTTATTAATGCTGGTTTGTACTTCAGTTTGGTGCTTTAAATATGTTTGTATGTGAGATTTAATGTACCATATTGTGGAAAGCTTAAAATGGGCATCTATTTTGTTAGGATAAGAGTCTTATTTTGCATAGAGATGTGACCATTCAAAGCATATAATATAGGCATTAGTAACTTGTCAACATAGAGGTATTATCTTCTGGTGTTTGTTTCATGGACTACTATTTTAAGAATTTGAGAAGGGTTATCCAAATATTTCCAGCTAATTTTGTTTCTGTTAGTTCTTCTCAACACTTCTGCATACATTAACATCTGTAAGAATGAATAATTCAAAGAGCAGTCTTGCTATATACTGTGTATTAGATTCAGAATTTTAGAAAAATTGAAAATACCCTACAGTTTATTAATGTTTTTCCTTCCTGTTTTGTCTTTGTACGATGTAGGACCCCATCAAAACCTGTCTGTTTTTCTGTTTTTGACAGAGATACAGTAATACTTTTTGCTCTGATACATACTCTGTCCTAACATATACAGTGGACCCCCGCTTAACGATCACCTCCAAATGCGACCAATTATGTAAGTGTATTTATGTAAGTGCGTTTGTACGTGTATGTTTGGGGGTCTGAAATGGACTAATCTACTTCACAATATTCCTTATGGGAACAAATTCGGTCAGTACTGGCACCTGAACATACTACTGGAATGAAAAAAGTTCGTTAACCGGGGGTCCACTGTACTTGGTACTCTGCTCTGACACACAGTCTGCTGTAACATATTCTTTGATAACATGGACAGTACTCTTTACTCTAACACTCACACACTGCATTGAAACATTTTTTCCTTCCAATCCAGTTCTTCCTCTGCTGTTCTCTAAACTGTCTTTCTAAATCTTCATTATCCTACCAAAAGTTTTCCAATATCCTTTGCTAATTTTACCTTGTTTAGCCATGTCATGTACTGTCCATTGTAACTTGCTTTTATCAGCATACTAAATTGAGTATATATGATAAAAAGTTACATGAACAAGTTGATGGATACTGATTAGTATCTGTTTAAAACTGTTCATTGAATACCTAATGACTGCCTTATATCTTGTAATATAAAATGAAGTGAAGCAATAGTTTTTTGTACATTTTTGACATTGGAAAATTATATTTTTTTATATGACTGCATATATGCACTGATATATGTATTTTGTGTATCTTTGTAGGAACCCAGACAAGTTTTTATGCTGTTGTTTGACCCTTTTAAACTTAGCTAGGTAATTATTCATATACAGTAAACTAGAGAGAAAGATAAATTTTGAAAAAAAAAAAATGTTAGAAAAGAGAAAATAAGAACCAAACCTTTTATTCAAGATTGTAAAAGCAAGGTAAATGTAAACCGTCAAGAATGACGCTCACTGTATGAATTGTCACTTTAGAGGAAAAATGTAAGGTAGTAAATTTGAAGCCACAGGGGACGTGTACAAAAGAAAAGATCATCACTGAATAGGATTTAAAGCTCGCTCACTGAAGCTTTGACATGAGTCAGACATTCGCCTGCTGACAGAGGGAGGCTGCGACTTGACGATGTCGACCTCTTCTCTGATTTCAACTCTGTTGAGAGGATGACATCGTCAAGCTGCAGCCTCCCTCTGTCGGCAGGCAATTGTCTGACTCTTGTCATAGCTTCAGCTTCCCTACAGAAGCTATTATTGGACTTTAATCAAAATAAAAGCTGTAGAACCAGACGAGATATCACCCTAGATTTTGAAGTTCTTTGCAGAGTCATTAAAGTCTTCTCTAGTCAATAAAAAAAAGCAAACTAAATACGTACGTACAAAATAATGTAGGAAGCCTTAGTTGATTATAATATCACTGAACTGGAAAGGGAAATGTGTGAAATGATAAGTTCTGGAGTATTTAAAGAAAAAGGCACTTTAGATGTTGCAGATTTGAACCCCAAAGACCCAGTTGAAATGGACAACAATGAAATATCCAAAGAGGACTTAAAGTAGCTAATGCTAAATGTGCTGACGGACATGTGTGCTTCTTTGTTAATACTGTTCCTGTAGTTTATAATGATGATGATAATAATAATAATATGCTGGTTGGATTTTACTAGAATGTGCAGAAAACTAAGCTATCAACTCTGGAAATATGGAATCAATACATACAGCCCTGTACACTCATCACAGCCCAGAAAGAAATACTGTGAAGGCTGGAGCATACAGCAAGCATGTATGACCATGTTAGATCAGGGTCAGTAGAGAAAAGTTGTTTAAAAGATTTGATGTGCTGTTGGAGTGTGAGGATGGTGACATTTTTAAAGGGATTCCGGGAAACTGGTTAGTCAGACTTGAATTTGAAGGTCAGAAGTACAGTGCTTGCACTCTGAAGGAGATGGGGATCTTACGGTCCATTGGGTTAACTGAATTGTGGTGTCAGCACATTTTCTGGCTAGATAGCTACCGAATGAGTGATGATGAATATTTCCTTATTTAAATCACCCTACCTTGATGGGATATAGCGAATGTGGTAATTTTTTAATGTAATGTACAGTATATAAGTAATATATTTACTGTATAACTAACATAAACATCATAGTGTCTATCACCGAGACTACAGTATCCATTTGTGACTTGATAAATGTGTACGTACAGAAATAAAGAAAATGAAATGAGAAGAGGTTGGAGAAACTTTTCTGGAAGGTAATACTGTATAGTCATGGGGAAGTGCTAAACCCAAGGGGGTCACTTAGTGCCTGGGGGAATTAACCCCTAAACAGTCCAAACGTATATATACGTCCACTCGCGTAGCGCCCCAGATTTTTTGAGAAAAAAAAATTGTTTTTTTTAATAGGAAAAAAGAGCATATGGTACCCAGGCATCCCCAATTATTTTAATGTGGCACACAGTGAGTGCGCACACCCATTCTCTCATGTCTAGGCGACTCAGGCTTATCGTGGCAATGATGAATGAATGACAAAGAAAACATATATACATGTATATGTTTGGGGTGCTACGCACGTGAACGTATACATACGTTTGGACCGTTTAGGGGTTAAAGGTAATAAAGTTTGATTTGAGGAAAGAGAGGGTAGCTCAAGTTTCTCACATTCTGAAAGAGAAGGAAGGCAGGCTTTGTGAAGAAGAAATGTATGTAATACTGTATTGAATGAAATATAAATTAAGGAAGATAAAGGCATATAAAAAGTGACTTACACTGTGTAGTAATTGTTATATCTACTAATAATATAGACTAGATAATGTAAGTATTTATAATAAGGTGTTTTTATACTTTGACACTGTAGTGGCATGAATTACAAGACTGTACAAATACAATATTTTAAGAATTTGTATCCAGTAGTATTGAGAATGAGTAATACGTAATTATATTTGAAACTGTCTCAGATATTTTTTAGTACACAAGAAGACAACAAAGATATTAATTAATGTTATAATAAATAGATATAGAACTGACTGTTCTCATAGCAGTTTTACTAAACAATAGAAATACAGCAATTTATATATTGTTAATATAGAACTGTTTGATAAGTCTTAACATTACTATAATACTTATATGCAAGCCATGAATAATGAGTGCCCGTACATTTATGTATCTTTTGAGGCACAAATTGTATTGCAAAGATTCAATATTTTATGATTTTTCTAAGGGGATATCTTGATGTTGATGAAGGGCTCTTGATCCCAGGCACTATGACTCCTATGAGGTTAGCACTTCCCCATAAATATAGTAATAATAATATTCTAAGGGGGTAAAGGAGGTTTTGTGTGCGAGGGGCTTGGACTTCCAGCAGGCATGCTTGAGCGTGTTTGATAGGAGTGAATGGAGACAAATGGTTTTTAATACTTGACGTGCTGTTGGAGTGTGAGCAAAGTAACATTTATGAAGGGATTCAGGGAAACCGGCAGGCCGGACTTGAGTCCTGGAGATGGGAAGTACAGTGCCTGCACTCTGAAGGAGGGGTGTTAATGTTGCAGTTTAAAAACTGTAGTGTAAAGCACCCTTCTGGCAAGACAGTGATGGAGTGAATGATGGTGAAAGTTTTTCTTTTTCGGGCCACCCTGCCTTGGTGGGAATCGGCCGGTGTGATAATAAAAAAAAAAAAAAAATATTCTAAGGTAGTTATATGTAAATGTGTGTGAGGAACACCAGCTGTACATTTTGCACCTTCAGCTCAGACAGTAATGATTTAAATTGTACATGTAAGCACTGTACATATTGACACATTATTCCTTCATTTATGAAGAGTGTATTTTTCATGAAAGTAAAAATGAACAAGTTTGTTTCTGCTTGGTCAGTCTTCAACATCCAAAAGTAGGTCAAATTTATCAACAAAAGTTGAAAGATTTTGCAGAGGTTGTGAGCCAAACATTGTGGCGTCTATGTTGGAATGTCTGCAGTTAGCACCAACAACCTGGCTGATATTGCCATCAACTAAAAAGCCCAGTCTGGGATTGGGATGGCTGTGGGGGCAGTGAACCCTGGAACTGTCTTCACATAACCTTCAGGTCAGTTTGTTTTATCCTCTGAGAGTTATGAAATACTTTATACTGTACATATTTAAAAAGTTAATTGTTCATGAAACTATAGAAATAACCAACTGATATGAAATCCAACAAGTTTACCCCATGTGAGGATTAAGTCCATAATGTGGATCACAAATGAAGACCAGAGGAGGTACAACTATGGCGGTGATGGGTTTCAAACTCATGCTCAGTGAGAATAAGGGAGTACTGTACCATATTTAGAATGAATTAAGAAGAAAATTATATTGCACTACTATGCTAGTGAATAATTTGAATATGGAAAATGAACAACATAAATGCTTATAAAGTTTAATTTTTCATATTTATAAATTGTATACTTTATATACATGTACTTTACTATGTATACATAAATTTTTCATGTTTTAAATTGGTTGCTAAATACGTGTAAAAAGGAGTAACATATCAAAACTATCATTTATTGTAAAGTGGCAAGACTAACAGTATATGATACTATACATATGTTATATAATTTATCAAATAAAAATTTGGAGATACCAAGTACGTACGTATATTATTTGTACCTGTGAATATTGAAATATCTTCATTCCCAAAGCATGGGATTATCTACATAGGTAACAGTTTTATTATTAGTGTGTTATTAATTAAACCATATAGATATTACAATGCTGGGTTAGCAGCTTACAGAATAAAAAATGCACAGCATTTTGGACAGACCTTAATTGTGACTAACCTATTAAAGCATTTGAGAAGTCCCTTGTGTTGTATTCATAATTTCAGACAAGACACTCCAAGTAACTTAAATTTATTAAGTAATATACATATGATGATTACTTGATACTGTATTCCCAAAATGGTGATAATAAATATTACTTGCTGTTAGACGTACAATAATCAAACTGTTATTAATGATGTAAAATTAATACTTAAAAAGATAGTAAAAACTAAACTAGAATCTATTAAACAAAAGTACATGATAATTTGATGCATTCAGCATGGCATGAAAAAAAGTGGATCTAGTACCAGGAGGGATAACAAAAGTTTTGGTATAGATCACAAAAATCAATGTCCTTATGTTTAACTCAAGACTAAGAGTAACAATTAAATGTTTAATAGTCATTTAACTAATTAACTCAGAGAAATGACCCTCTTGGTGCCCCTGGTGAGTCTAGGTTAAAAATCATGGGTGAGGACCAGGATCCTTGGAATAATAGTAATGAAACGTAAGTCTGAGAATAGCAAGTAAAACTTTTACTGTTAGCTACCATTGAATGGGGAGGTGCCTTGATGCAGTGAAGGACTCTTGATCCAAGGAATTAGAAATGCCCTTTTCCGTAGATCAAACCTGATTACAGTACCAGCCATTACTCAGGCACTTTATTACCTCTATGATATATTTATGGTAGTGAGTACAATAAATGTTTTCATGATATACAGTATTTATAATCAGCAAACAGTAATACATATGTAGAAGATACAGCTATTTCATGCTAGATGTATCCAGCTTTGTGGAGGGATGTGGGAGCATGGATGTAGGGTTGAAGAGCCAGAGAGTGAGGGAGAGAACATAGAGACTGGTGAGGAGCTGAAGTATGATGGGAGTAACTAGGGGTGGCAGGAACAGGCATATTAACAGACTGGCAGAGCACCTCATCACCTCTACGAGACGGGTGTATGGAGGATCGTCGTACACCACCCCAATGCAGCCCAAGGTTACCACCACCACCATACTGTACACAAACACCTCCACTGGTGTCCCACTCTGCACCGCCCAGGAGAAAGTGGATTAGCATTAGTCTCATTTTATATGAAATTCTACTAAACTCTGTACTGGCTGCTCATTAACATCAATCTTTTTTCCATGTTTGATATACTGTAGATGAGTTTCTCTTCCTTCTCCATTCAGTCAGTGGTTTTTGTATCTCAGCATCAAGTCAATCAATGACATATCTATATCTGCATTTGAGAGAAGGATCAAAGACACTATGAACTGTGAGAAAGAATCTACATTATACGAAGCTGCTGGAAATAAGGCATATTCCAGACAGTTGGAATAGAGTAAATGCCATTGAAATAATCAAGAAAGGAGCGACAAGCAGTATTAAACCACAGGCCAGTATCTTTGACATTTATATTATTTTTGAGAAAATAATGAATGTGGTAGAGCACTAGGAGAGGAATGGAACTATAAAAACTGCCAGTAAGGGTTTACAGTAGGTAAATTGTGTTTCTATGCTGGAGCAACAGAGACTAGGCAGGAAAGAGACGGATGAGTGAACTTCATTCAGTTGACACTGTTTCCTGCAAGAGACTAAGGTATAAACTGGGAGAGCAGACAGAAATAACAGAAAATGTACTTCCTGAATTAAGAAATAAAAAGTGAAAAGAGGCAAAATTCTGAAAAGGCAAGAGGTATACTAGAACAGGTACAAAAGGATCTGGACAACCTGCAGGAAGGGTAGCCTTGTTTGCAAGATTTAGTACATTGTTGTTCACGATCAGTTTGGAGTCAATTTTCACCCCAAGGATGTCAACCTTATCCCTGGATTCCAACAGATTCCAATACTTATGCACGCACATGCACACACACAGCTATCACTTGACCCCTGCAACCACAATTATGTGAGTACACACACACACACACACACACATCCCTTGAAACTGGGCAACTACCTGAGGTATGGAAGACGGCAAATGTAGTTCCCATTTTTAAAAAAGGAGACAGAAAAGAGGTGCTAAACTACAGACCAGTGTCACTGATGTGTATAGTATGCAAAGTCATGGAGAAGATTATCAGGAGGAGAGTGGTGGAGCACTTAGAACGGAACAAAAGTATAAATGACAACCAGCATGGTTTCATGGAAGGCAAATCCTGTGTCACAAACCTAATGGAGTTTTATGGTAAAGTAACAGAAGTAAGAGATGAGAGAGAGGGGTGGGTTGATTGCATCTTCTTGGACTGCAAGAAGGCCTTCGACATAGTTCCTCACAAAAGATTAGTGCAGAAACTAGAGGATCAGGCACGTATAATGGGAAGGGCACTTCAATGGATCAGAGAATACCTGACAGGGAGGCAACAGCGAGTCATGGTACGTGATGAGGTATCACAATGGGCACCTGTGATGAGCGGGGTCCCACAGGGGTCGGCCCTAGGACCAGTGCTATTATTGGTATATGTGAACGACATGATGGAAGGGTTAGACTCAGAGGTGTCCCTGTTCACAGATGATGTGAAGTTAATGAGGAAAATTAAATCAGATGAGAATCAGGCAGGCCTTCAAAGAGACCTGGACAGGCTGGACACGTGGTCCAGCAACTGGCTTCTCGAATTCAACCCTGCCAAATGCAAAGTCATGAAGATCGGAGAAGAAAAAAGAAGACCACAAACAGAGTATAGGCTAGGTCGCCAACAACTGCAAACCTCGCTCAAGGAGAAAGATCTTGGCGTGAGTGTAACATCGAACACGTCTCCGGAAACACACATCAACCAGATAACTGCTGCAGCATATGGGCGCCTGGCAAACCTGAGATTAGCATTCCGATACCTAAGTAAGGAATCTTTCAAGACACTGTACACCGTGTACGTCAGGCCCATACTGGAGTATGCAGCACCAGCTTGGAGCCCGCACCGGGTCAAGCACGTTAAGAAATTAGAGAAAGTGCACAGGTTTGCGACAAGGTTAGTTCCAGAGCTAAGGGCAATGTCCTATGAAGAAAGGTTGAGGGAAATCAGCCTGACGACACTGGAGGACAGGAGGGATAGGGGAGACATGATAACGACATACAAAATACTGTGTGGAATAGATAAAGTGGACAGAGACAAGATGTTCCAGAGAGGGGACACAGAAACAAGGGGTCACTCTTGGAAGTTGAAGATTCAGATGAGTCACAGGGATGTTAGGAAGCAGTTCTTCAGTCATAGAGTGGTCAGGAAGTGGAACAGTCTGGCGAGCTATGTAGTGGAGGCAGGAACCATACACAGTTTTAAGACGAGGTATGATAAAGCTCATGGAGCAGGGAGAGAGAGGACCTAGTAGTGTTCAGTGAAGAGGCGGGGCCAGGAGCTGAGTCTCGATCCCTGCAACTACAATTAGGTGAGTACAATTAGGTGAGTACACACACACACACACAGGTACCTTACTCAAGGAGAAAGATCTAGGGGTGAGTATAATACCGAGCACGTCTCCGGAAGCACACATCAACCAGATAACTGCTACAGCATATGGGCGCCTGGCAAACATGAGAACAGCATTCCGATACCTCAGTAAGAAATCGTTCAAGATTCTGTACAATGTGTACGTGAGCCCCATACTGGAGTATGCAGCACCAGTTTGGAACCCACACCTAGTCAAGCACATCAAGAAATTAGAGAAAGTGCATAGGTTTGCAACAAGGTTAGTTCCAGAGCTAAGGGGAATATCCTACGAAGAAAGGTTAAGGGAAATCGGTCTGACGACACTGGAGGACAGGAGGGTCAGGGGAGACATGGTAACGATATACAAAATACTGCGTGGAATAGATAAGGTGGTTAGAGACAGGATGTTCCAGAGATGGGACACAGAAACAAGGGGTCACAATTGGAAGTTGAAGACTCAGATGAATCAAAGGGATGTTAGGAAGTATTTCTTCACCCACAGAGTTGTTAGGAAGTAGAATAGTCTGGCAAGTGATGTAGTGGAGGAAGGAACCATACACAGTTTTAAGACGAGGTATGATAGAGCTCATGGAGCAGGGAGAGGGAGGACCCAGTAGTGGTCAGTGAAGAGGCGGGGCCAGGAGCTGTGTATCGACCCCTGCAACCACAATTAGGTGAGTACAGGTGTCAATGAATCGACCCCTGCAAGCACAATTAGGTGAGTACACACACACACACACACTTGCACTGTTTATCGACCCCTGCAACCATAACTAAGTGACTACACTCACTCTGTATTGACTTCTCAATAAAAATTATATACTAACAACAGAGAGTTAGATTTTACAATGAAAATCTCAAGAAATAATTAATATAATTAAAATTATTAATAAGTGATAACAGTGGGTAGGGGATGTGTCGATCAAGTGTTTACATTGAAGCATATATGTGAACAGTATTTAGATCAAGGTAGGGAAGTTTTTATTGCATTTATGGATTTAGAAAAGGCATATGATAGAGTGGATAAAGGAGCAATGTGGCAGATGTTGCAAGTATATGGAATAGGTAGTAAGTTATTAAATGCTGTAAAGAGCTTTTATGAGGATAGTGAGGCTCAGGTTAGGGTGTGTAGAAGAGAGGGAGAATACTTCCCGGTAAAAGTAGGTCTTAGACAGGGATGTGTAATGTCACCATGGTTGTTTAATATATTTATAGATGGGGTTGTAAAGGAAGTAAATGCTAGGGTGTTCGGGAGAGGGGTGGGATTAAATTATGGGGAATCAAATTCAAAATGGGAATTGACACAGTTACTTTTTGCTGATGATACTGTGCTTATGGGAGATTCTAAAGAAAAATTGCAAAGGTTAGTGGATGAGTTTGGGAATGTGTGTAAAGGTAGAAAGTTGAAAGTGAACATAGAAAAGAGTAAGGTGGTGAGGGTGTCAAATGATTTAGATATAGAAAAAATGGATATTACATTGGAGAGATGGAGTATGGAAGAAGTGAATGTTTTCAGATATTTGGGAGTTGACTTATCAGCGGATAGGTTAATGAAGGATGAGGTTAACCATAGAAATGATGAAGGAGAAAAGGTGAGTGGTGCATTGAGGTGTCTGTGGAGACAGAAAACGTTACACATGGAGGTAAAGAAGGGAATTTATGAAAGTATAGTAGTACCAACACTCTTATATGGGTGTGAAGCTTGGGTTGTGAATGCTGCAGCGAGGAGGCGGTTGGAGGCAGTGGAGATGTCTTGTTTAAGGGCAATGTGTGGTGTAAATATTATGTAGAGAATTCGGAGTGTGGAAATTAAGAGATGTGGAGTTACTAAAAGTATTAGTCAGAGGGCTGAAGAGGGGTTGTTGAGGTGGTTTGGTCAGTTAGAGAGAATGGATCAAAGTAGAATGACATGGAGAGCGTATATATCTGTAGGGGAAGGAAGGCGGGGTAGAGGTCGTCCTAGAAAAGGTTGGAGGGAGGGGGTAAAGGGGATTTTGTGGGCGAGGGGCTTAGACTTCCAGCAAGCTTGCGTGAGCGTGTTCGATAGGAGTGAATGGGGACGATTGGTTTTTGGAGCCTAATGAGCTGTTGGAGTGTGAGCAGGGTAATATTTAGTGAAGGAATTCAGGGAAACCGGTTATTTTAATATAGCCGGACTTGAGTACTGGAAATAGTAAGTACAATGCCTGCACTTTAAAGGGGTTTGGGATATTGGCATTTTGGAGGGGAGTGTTATATATCTTTATATATGTTTCTGAACTGTTGTATCTGGGCGCCTCTCCAAATACAGTAATTATGTGTGAGTGAGGTGAAATTGTTGAATGACGATGAAAGTATTTTCTTTTTGGGGATTTTCTTTCTTTTTGGGTCACCCTGCCTTGGTAGGAGACGGCCGACTTGTTGAAAAAAAAAAGAAATGTGACTTTCATCACTCTCAATACTTTTCCACAACAGATAATGGTCAGGGAGACAGAGAGACAGGTAAGGAAGGGTGTGTTAGGTTAGGTAGAGAGACAGGTAAGGGTGTGTTAGGTGAGGTAGAGAGACAGGTAAGGGTGTGTTAGGCCGAGGTGAAGAGGTAGGTAAGGGTATATACGTACCAAAGGAGCTATCAGTAGATTGGTGAGGGTGAGGATAGCCAAGAAGTGCATGAGGACATAGCAGTGAGTGAATGAGCTAGCCTTCACCTTACGATACACACGACACCCGCGGATCTGAAACATACAAGTGGAAATGGAATAGTCTGGAAAGTGATGCAGTGGAGGCAGGATCCATACATATCTTTAAGAAGAGGTATGATAAAGCTCATGGAGGAGGGAGAGAATGAACCTAGTGGCGACCAGTGAAGAGGCAGGGCTAGAAGCTGTGGGTAATTATAGCAGGTGATTATAGAGGCAGGGCCAGATGCTGTGGGTGATTATAGCAATCCGCTTTGATTACCTTTGTAAAAAAATGTTAGACAAATTGATGAATGGGAATGGTTGGGTGTGAGTAGGACCTGCCTACCATAGGTTAGCCAGGAACCAGGACAAGTGTTTCCTGACATGGGTCTTAGTCATATGACGGCCCCATAAAGGACCCCAATGGAAATAAGTCACTCTGACTTTTTTGGGTTATCCTATATTCTCTGCACATATGCTGCTATGTATGATAATTCTATGTAACTGTATTTGTGTATACCTGAATAAACTTACTTACTTATGATCCTATGACTGAGGCCTATCATTAGTTTACCAGTTCTTTCCTAAACAAAAAAAAAAGATAAACACACCATGTGTTTCTCTACGAGTGCCAAAGACCTGTAAAATACTTCGAAATTTCTTTAAAAGCCATTTTATTTTATGTATCCTTCGCATGGGAGGTTTGTAAGATAAGATAAGATAAGATTTCGTTCAGATTTTTAACCCCGGAGGGTTAGCCACCCAGGATAACCCAAGAAAGTCAGTGCGTCATCGAGGACTGTCTAACTTATTTCCATTGGGGTCCTTAATCTTGTCCCCCAGGATGCGACCCACACCAGTCGACTAACACCCAGGTACCTATTTGCTGCTAGGTGAACAGGACAACAGGTGTAAGGAAACGTGTCGGAATTTCCACCCGCCGGGAATCGAACCCGGGCCCTCCGTGTGTGAAGCGGGAGCTTTAGCCACCAGACCACCGGGCCACCTAAATGAGGATTAACACTGACTAGTGGTATTAGTACATTTACTAAGGAGACTCATCCCCCACCGGGAAGGTGATTAACCCAGTGATTGATAAAGCCCCTGGTGGACGAAACATCCCATTATGAAGGTTTCCCCTGGATATAAGTGTCTGAAAAACTGGTGTCCACTCACGTCAGGTTTGTCTTTGTCCCAGCCAGTCCAGGGTGAACCGGGCATCCAGCTGGGTCCTTTGACCAGAGTACTCAGCCGCTCCCTCCATGTGCTCATCCCTCGAGCCTTCTCCAGGGCCATCTTGAGGTAGAATACCTGTGAGTGCACAACACACACTGCTCTCATACCGCTTCTTGAATACAATTATGATTATTATTACTGCCGGAACTCGTTATTTCTAGGGTCATAACAGTGCTAAAAGACCACACTTGGTCATATGTGATCCATAATATAAGTAGAGTGAACATTTTATTTAAAAACGACGTTTTGCTTGGAGATTAAACATTTTTCAGTCCACGGATAAAAAAAAGCTTAGTTATCTTAAATCAAATTTCCATGCAGCTTATTGTATCTTCATTCCAGTGATTCAATTTAAATTTGTACATTGGTACTGAAGAAACACAAAATGTTCTAGGAATGTATTAAAATGAAGTAATCGTGTATTTTCTTAGATAACTATAGGCCTACTGACCTACACTAGGCAGCTCCCTCTCAATCCCAACCCTTCTGCTGTATACTGTGTTTCTTCAACCTAGCTTAAAGCTACCCAGGGTGTTACCTTCACTGATTCTACTTACCACACTCATCGCTGTGTGACCCTTCCAGGTTAAGCGCTTAATAATAATAATAATAATAATAATAATAATAATAATAATAATAATAATAATAATAATAATAATAATAATAATAATAATAATAATAATGAGCCGTACATCTACGATCACTTGTGTAATTATTAATGGCTTGCTGCATAAGACACAGGTGCAACACTTAGGTGACAGAAATATTTTGCCTGCACAGCAGTCTGCTTCAAATACACAGATGATTTTATTACTAGAGACCCTTCAAGGAAGGTTCCTTGATGCTGGTGAGGCGCTCTTGATCTAGGGAATTGGATCTGTGCTCCGGTTCCCTGACTTGAGTCTGAATACCTTACATCCCCCCCCCTCACAGGCGCTGTATAATCCTTACGGGTTTAGAGCTCTCCTGTGATTATAATAATAATAATAGTGACAGTGGAAGAAACGGAGAAAGAATCCTGAAGTGTTCAGTCCCTCAACCTTGACACGTGTTTAGTGCCAGAAAGGAAAAAAAACTGGCAGGAAATGGCAGAAATCGTACACCAAATCCAGTCATTCCTGGAGTGGAACCACAGTCGATGGCCTCCACTCCAAACCAACAGATACAGATACTAATGCCGGAAAAAAATCCCCCCCCCCCAGTACCAACAATACCACCAGTCCGATGACATTCTTCTTTGCAAATATACAGGGTCTAAGGCCAGCAACAAACAACAAAATACCTTTCATCCGTGGACTGCTTGCAGAGGCAAAGGCAATGTTCGCGGCTTTCACAGAGACCCACATAAAGGATCACTTGGACAACGAAATATGGATCCCAGGTTACAACCTATACAGATGTGACAGAGTGAACAGGCAAAAGGAGGGGGGTTGGCCTGTACATTGCAGAGTCACTTGTTTGCACAGAACTGCTAAATGCCTCAAATGATGTAGTGGAAGTTTTAGCAGTAAAGGTCGAGAACCATTGTGGTAGTCTGCAAGCCTCCGGATGCAACATCCCAGCAATTCCAGGAACAGCTGTTAAAAATTGACCACTGTCTGGAAAATCTTCCAGCTCCTGCACCCAACATCTTGCTCCTGGGGGATTTCAACTTAAGCCACCTAAAATGGAGGAATATAGCAAATAATATTGTTGCAGTAATAACACCAGGAGGCAGCTCTGATGAAAACTCACACTCACACGAGCTTTTAAATCTCTGCACAAAATTCAATTTAAACCAGCAAATAATAGAGCCTACTAGACTGGAGAATACACTAGACCTCATCTTCACTAACAATGATGATCTGATAAGAAATGTCACCATATCAAAAACAATATATTCAGATCACAACATAATTGAGGTTCAGACATGTATGCGCGGAGCCCCAGACCGACAAAATGAGATTAGTCACGAGGGAGCATTCACCAAATTCAACTTCAATAACAAAAACATAAACCATACCCCCGGCCGGGATTGAACCCGCAGTCAGAGAGTCTCAAAACTCCAGCCCGTCGCGTTAGCTAACGCGACGGGCTGGAGTTTTGAGACTCTCTGACCGCGGGTTCAATCCCAGCCGGGGTATGGTTTGTTTGCAATCGTGTCATTACGATTTCGTGAGTCAAAAACATAAAGTAGGACCAAGTAAGCCAAGTCCTAACCGATATAAGCTGGGAAGATATACTAAGCAACACAGACCCCAACTTATGCCTAGAACAGATTAACTTGGTGGCACTCGATGTATGCACAAGGCTTATTCCTCTAAGAAAAAGGAGGAGTAGATGTCAAATAGAAAGAGACAGGCGCTCCCTTTACAGGCGACGGAAAAGAATAACAGAGCGGCTAAAAGAGGTCAATATATCTGAAATGCGTAGGGAGACACTGGTCAGAGAAATAGCAAGCATCGAACTTAAGCTAAAGGAATCTTATAGGAGTCAGGAATCGCGGGAAGAACTAAAAGCCATAAATGAAATCGAAAGAAACCCAAAGTATTTCTTCTCCTATGCCAAATCAAAGTCGAGAACAACGTCCAGTATTGGGCCCCTACTTAAACAAGATGGGTCCTACACAGATGACAGCAAGGAAATGAGTGAGCTACTCAAGTCCCAATATGACTCAGTTTTTATCAAGCCGCTAACCAGACTGAGAGTCGAAGATCAAAATGAATTTTTAATGAGCCACAGAATTTGGTTAACACAAGCCTATCCGATGTTATCCTGACGCCAAATGACTTCGAACAGGCGATAAATGACATGCCCATGCACTCTGCCCCAGGGCCAGACTCATGGAACTCCGTGTTCATCAAGAACTGCAAGAAGCCCCTATCACGAGCTTTTTCCATCCTATGGAGAGGGAGCATGGACACGGGGGTCATCCCACAGTTACTAAAAACAACAGCCTCACTCCACAAAGGGGGCAGTAAAGCAACAGCAAAGAACTACAGACCGATAGCGCTAACATCCCATATCATAAAAATCTTTGAAAGGGTCCTAAGAAGCAAGATCACCACCCATCTAGAAACCCATCAGTTACACAACCCAGGGCACCATGGGTTTAGAACAGGTCGCTCCTGTCTGTCTCAACTACTGGATCACTACGACAAGGTCCTAAATGCACTAGAAGACAAAAAGAATGCAGATGTAATATATACAGACTTTGCAAAAGCCTTCGACATGTGTGACCATGGCGTAATAGCGCACAAAATGCGTGCTAAAGGAATAACAGGAAAAGTCGGTCGATGGATCTATAATTTCCTCACTAACAGAACACAGAGAGTAGTCGTCAACAGAGTAAAGTCCGAGGCAGCTACGGTGAAAATCTCTGTTCCACAAGGCACAGTACTCGCTCCCATCTTGTTCCTCATCCTCATATCCGACATAGACAAGGATGTCAGCCACAGCACCGTGTCTTCCTTTGCAGATGACACCCGAATCTGCATGACAGTGTCTTCCATTGCAGACACTGCAAGGCTCCAGGCGGACATCAACCAAATCTTTCAGTGGGCTGCAGAAAACAATATGAAGTTCAACGATGAGAAATTTAAATTACTCAGATATGGTAAACACGAGGAAATTAAATCTTCAACAGAGTACAAAACAAATTCTGGCCACAAAATAGAGCGAAACACCAACGTCAAAGACCTGGGAGTGATCATGTCGGAGGATCTCACCTTCAAGGACCATAACATTGTATCAATCGCATCTGCTAGAAAAATGACAGGATGGATAATGAGAACCTTCAAAACTAGGGAGGCCAAGCCCATGATGACACTCTTCAGGTCACTTGTTCTATCTAGGCTGGAATATTGCTGCACACTAACAGCACCTTTCAAGGCAGGTGAAATTGCTGACCTAGAAAATGTACAGAGAACCTTCATGGCGCGCATAACGGAGATAAAACACCTCAATTACTGGGAGCGCTTGAGGTTCCTAAACCTGTATTCCCTGGAAGGCAGGCGGGAGAGATACATGATTATATACACCTGGAAAATCCTAGAGGGACTAGTACCGAACTTGCACACGAAAATTACTCACCACGAAAGCAAAAGACTTGGCAGACGATGCAACATCCCCCCAATGAAAAGCAGGGGTGTCACTAGCACGTTAAGAGACCATACAATAAGTGTCAGGGGCCCGAGACTGTTCAACTGCCTCCCAGCATACATAAGGGGGATTACCAACAGACCCCTGGCAGTCTTCTAGCTGGCACTGGACAAGCACCTAAAGTCGGTTCCTGACCAGCCGGGCTGTGGCTCGTACGTTGGTTTGCGTGCAGCCAGCAGTAACAGCCTGGTTGATCAGGCTCTGATCCATCAGGAGGCCTGGTCACAGACCGGGCCGCGGGGGCGTTGACCCGGAACTCTCTCCAGGTAAACTCCAGGTGTTCAGTCCCTCAACCTTGATAGGTGTTGAGTCTCTCAACCTTGATAGGTGTTGAGTCCCTTAACCTTGATAGGTGTTCAGTCCCTCAACCTTGATAAGTGTTCAGTCCCTCAACCTTGATAGGTGTTCAGTCCCTCAACCTTGATAGGTGTTCAGCCCCTCAACCTTGATGGGTGTTCAGTCCCTCAACCTTGATAGGTGTTCAGTCCCTCAACCTTGATAAGTGTTTAGTCCCTCAACCTTGATAGGTGTTCAGTCCCTCAACCTTGATAAGTGTTCAGTCCCTCAACCTTGATAGGTGTTCAGTCCCTCAACCTTGATAGGTGTTCAGTCCCTCAACCTTGATAAGTGTTCAGTCCCTCAACCTTGATAGGTGCTCAGTCCCTCAGTCTTGATAGGTGTTGAGTCCCTCAGTCTTGATAGGTGTTCAGTCCCTCAACCTTGATAGGTGTTCAGTCCCTCAGTCTTGATAGGTGTTCAGTCCCTCAACCTTGATAGGTGCTCAGTCCCTCAGTCTTGATAGGTGTTGAGTCCCTCAGTCTTGATAGGTGCTCAGTCCCTCAACCTTGATAGGTGCTCAGTCCCTCAGTCTTGATAGGTGTTCAGCCCCTCAACCTTGATAGGTGTTCAGTCCCTCAACCTTGATAGGTGTTCAGTCCCTCAGTCTTGACAGGTTTTCAGTCTTGGTATAAGGTATTCAGTTCCTTAGCATTAACAGAAGGTAATAAAGTTGGTAGAATTACCGACAATATGTAAAGTAAAAGGACACAAGTGCAACTAATGTGACATTTTATTGTGGCAACGTTTCGCTCTTCAAGAGCTTTGTCAAGCCATTACAAACAATACATGGACACAGAGGGTATATATAGGCTCAAAGTGAGGTGCAATACTAGTGGTGGTAGTAGTACTAGTAGTAGTAGTAGTAGTGACAAAAGTTGTAGTAGTAGTCGCCATCGCTTCTAGCACTTCAATAAAGGATCTAACCAGAACAAAATCCAAGCACCACGAACCAGTCAATGCAGGAGTTTACACTATACCCTGTGGAGGCTGTGACAAGATTTACGTAGGTGAAACAGCAAGAAACCTCGACACCCGCCTCAATGAACAAATTTACGCATGTAGGAACGATAACTTGAACAACGCCTGTGTACAACACCGTAATTCCACCAATCATTTCATGAAATTCAGGGACGCCAAATTAGTGATCAAAGAAACTAATTTCCGCAGACGCAAGTGCCTCGAATCAGCACTGATCGCTGTTTCGAATACAATTAAACAAAACAACGGCAGCTTCACCATCTCCGAAGTCTTAGCAAGAATCCTCCTGAAAACAGTAAACCCTGCCATCACATAGTCTCTCCTGTTATACTACACAAAGAACATTACAGAGAGTGAACACTGAAACAAGCTGCCTCTTTCCAGTCTATATTTGTCCAACCTATTTTTATGTTACCCAAGTAATAGCTTTTATATCCTTTTACTCATGTACGAATTAATTGCTCTACCATATTGTATTACTATTACTACTACAACTTTTGTCACTACTACTACTACTACTACTACTACTACTACCACTAGTATTGCACCTCTGAGCCTTTATATACCCTCTGTGTCCATGTATTGTTTGTAATGGCTTGACAAAGCTCCTGGAGAGCGAAACGTTGCCACAATAAAATGTCACATTAGTTGCACTTGTCTCCTTTTACTTTATATTAACAGAAGGTGTTCAACCTCTTAGCCTTGAGAGAAGGTCTGACTTTTTTTGGGTTATCCCAGATAATCTACACATCCTGCAATGTATGATAATTTATGTAACTGTATTTATGATACCTGTACCTAAATAAACTTACTAAGGTGACCACCTTCATTGATCTAAACACCTCAAAATTACTTATTCACTGCTTCCAGTACTAAAATTACCTCTGTATTCGCATAAAGAAGTCTGCTGTGAAGGCGAAACGTTTCGGGAATAAACATATTAAAGTACCGCACATATCTTAGCCATCAACTTGTCAGTAGTGTATTACATAATGTTATTGATAGCTTGGTGATACAGACAGGGCGAGCACTGACCTGGTGGTAGAGGGAGACAGGGCCAGCACTGACCTGGTGGTAGAGGGAGACAGGGCCAGCACTGACCTGGTGGTAGAGGGAGACAGGGCCAGCACTGACCTGGTGGTAGAGGGAGACAGGACCAGCACTGACCTGGTGGTAGAGGGAGACAGGGCCAGCACTGACCTGGTGGTAGAGGGAGACAGGGCCAGCACTGACCTGGTGGTAGAGGGAGACAGGGCGAGCACTGACCTGGTGGTAGAGGGAGATAGGTCAAGCACTGACCTGGTGGTAGAAGGAGACAGGGCGAGCACTGACCTGGTGGTAGAGGGAGACAGGGTAAGCACTGACCTGGTGGTAGAGGGACACAGGGTAAGCACTGACCTGGTGGTAGAGGGAGACAGGGTAAGCACTGACCTGGTGGTAGAGGGAGACAGGGCGAGCACTGACCTAGTGGTAGAGGGAGACAGGGTAAGCACTGACCAGGTGGTAGAGGGAGACAGGGCGAGCACTGACCTAGTGGTAGAGGGAGACAGGGCGAGCACTGACCTAGTGGTAGAGGAAGACAGGGCAACCACTGACCTGGTGGTAGAGGAAGACAGGGCAACCACTGACCTGGTGGTAGAGGAAGACAGGGCAACCACTGACCTGGTGGCAGAGGAAGACAGGGCAACCACTGACCTGGTGGTAGAGGAAGACAGGGTAACCACTGACCTGGTGGTAGAGGAAGACAGGGCAACCACTGACCTGGTGGTAGAGGAAGACAGGGCAACCACTGACCTGGTGGTAGAGGAAGACAGGGCAACCACTGACCTGGTGGTAGAGGGGGTTGTAGCTGTCAGGTTGGGTAAGGATACCGTAAATGATCTCCTCGTCAGGTAACTCCTGCTGGAAGGTGCCGAAGAGTCGGTCCCACAGGATAAACACGCCGCCATAGTTCTTGTCCAGACAGTACAAGTTGCTTCCTGAAGTGAACGCTCAAGTTAATCTCTTATTTCTGCCACACCTCAAAAACCACAGATTGTGATGACTATATTGTATTATGGTAACTATATAATTAACAACGTTTTGATTGCTCTACAAGCCATTGCTTTTATTGAAAAAATTCCACACAGCTAAGTTTTTTTTATAATTAGGCTGTGTATCGTTCACCATGAGGTTTTTTTTTTTTTTTTTTTTTTTTTTTTTTTTTTTTTTTTTGCGTCATTGATTAGACTGAAAATGTTTCTGGTGAACAAAATGTATAGAAATAAAACTTCCATATAGGTATTATCTATCTTCTGCGTTACACGTTTTATACAACCTGTTTGATACAAGTATCATACAACTTATATGATACAACGTGTGGTTTACAACGTTTTCAAGCCATTTATAATGTTTTCCTTACTGTATTAAAATATTTATTACTTACATTTGTCTCTTACTCCCCCCCAACACTTCATTATTGTCAAATTTGTTAATGATATAGTTAAGTTGCCAGAAAAAATCCTGCACAGAAATCCTTCCGTTGTAATTAACTAGTTTGTGTGTGTGTGTGTGTGTGTGTGTGTGTGTGTGTGTGTGTGTGTGTGTGTGTGTGTGTGTACTGTCTTATATGTGGTTGTTGGGGTTGAGTCCTAGCTCCTAGCCCCGCCCCTCAGTCTTACGCTAGCCTTCCTAGCCTCGTGTGTGTACTCACTTACATTTGATTGCAGGGGTCGAGTTTGGACACTTACCAGAATCAGT
Source organism: Cherax quadricarinatus (assembly GCF_026875155.1). NCBI lineage: Eukaryota > Metazoa > Arthropoda > Malacostraca > Decapoda > Parastacidae > Cherax > Cherax quadricarinatus. The sequence goes on from NC_069460.1 coordinate 5,661,029, forward strand.
CTCCTAGCCTTGTGGGCTCTATCGTACCTATTCTTAAAACTATGTGTAGAGTCTGCCTCAACCACTTCAACGACATGACTCCACTTCCCGACCACCCTGAGACTGAAGAAATACTTCTTGACATCCCGGGTCGAATCCTGAACGAGGAAAAGACGTACGGAACTGTCTAATAACACCTGCAGCTCCTGCAGGTGTTAGTCCAGTCTTGTGGCTCCATAATGGGGAGAATCAGAAGAATCGCTTGTTCTCTCTAGGCTGGAATACTGTTGTAGTACACTAACGGCCCTCTTCAAGGCAGGCGAAATTACTGACCTGGAGAATGTACAAAGAACTTTCAGGGCACACATAAGTACGATAAAGCACCTAAATTACTGGGAACAGTTGAAGGCCCTTAATTTGTATTTCTTGGAACGCAGGCGAGAGAGATACATGATAATATACTTAGAAAATCCTAGAGGGATTAGTACCAAACTTGCGCACGATAATCACTCCCTATGAAAGCAAAAGACTCGGCAGGAGATGCAACATTCCCCCAGTGAAAAGCAGGGGCGCCACGAGTACACTGAGAGACAACACATTAAATGTCCGGGGCTCAAGACTGTTCAACTGCCTCCCAGCATACGTAAGGGGGATTACCAATAGACCCCTGACTGTCTTCAAAAAGGCGCCGGATAGGCACCTAAAGTCAGTATCTGACCAGATGGGCTGTGGTTCGTACGTCAGTTTGTGTGCGGCCAGCAGTAACAGCCTGTTTGATCAGACCCTGATCCACCACGAGGCCTGGTCTCAGACCTAGCCGCGGGGGCGTTGACCCCCGAAACCCTCTCCATGTAAACTCCAGGTATACACTCCTTAACTTCTTTGGCATATCCTGAGTAATTAAATAAATAAGTAATTAATTAAAAAGTTTTTATTTAGGTCTTTGGTATATAACATGAAGGAGGAACACTACAGCAGGCATACTGGCCCATACTAACTATAATATTTTTATTATGCACCCCATACCCATTCTATGGGCGGTAGTTTATAGATGACAAAGACAGCGACTTCTCAGACCCAAACCCACTAACATGACATACAAATATTTTTTACAGTGATCTTCCGAGGTAACACATTGGCCTATAAAAAATTCTATTATGCAGATTTAATTAACATCGTATAAACCAATAAATTAAGTCAAATTATGTTACTGCTCGCAACAGTACCTTCTTGAGCGCCACAGCCAACACAGCCTCGGAACTCCTTCCTAAGTATCACTGAAACGGGTTGATTTTTTTTTAGGGGGAGAATTTGCGGTTTTGTGGTAGTATGTCTGAGTCTCAAACTCGTCATATATATGATACTGGTTGCTCAGTAGACATTCAGAGGGTCGGGGGGGGGGTGATGGGGAAGGGTTGCGGCTTCTGTAATTTGAGCCTAGACTACGGACCTTGTTGCAAGACTTAATAACAACTGGCGTTCTGTCGCTGTCCTGACCCTGTGTCCTGGCAGTGTTAACATCATGATAATTGTTCACTATGTTAACATCATGTCGGAATTTAACTATTTGTAAATTTATAATAGCGGTAAAGAGTACAGGTAAAGTGTATGTACTGTGTTTCAGAGTACAGGTACTGTCTGAGTGTAGATACTGTGTTTCAGAGTACAGGTACTGTCAGAGAGTAGGTACTGTGTTTCAGAGTACAGGTACTGTCAGAGAGTAGGTACCGTGTTTCAGAGTACAGGTACTGTCAGAGTGTAGGTACTGTGTTTCAGAGTACAGGTACTGTCAGAGTGTAGGTACTGTGTTTCAGAGTACAGGTACTGTCAGAGAGTAGGTACCGTGTTTCAGAGTACAGGTACTGTCAGAGTTTAGGTACCGTGTTTCAGAGTACAGGTACTGTCAGAGTGTAGGTACTGTGTTTCAGAGTACAGGTACTGTCTGAGTGTAGATACTGTGTTTCAGAGTACAGGTACTGTCAGAGAGTAAGAACCGTGTTTCAGAGTACAGGTACTGAGAAATAGCAAGCATCGAACTTAAGCTAAAAGAATCCTTTAGGAGTCAGGAATCGCGGGAAGAACTAAAAGCTATAAATGAAATCGAAAGAAACCCAAAGTATTTCTTCTCCTATGCCAAATCAAAATCGAGAACAACGCCCAGTATTGGGCCCCTACTTAAACAAGATGGGTCCTACACAGATGACAGCAAGGAAATGAGTGAGCTACTCAAGTCCCAATATGACTCAGTTTTTAGCAAGCCGCTAACCAGACTGAGAGTCGAAGATCAAAATGAATTTTTTATGAGAGAGCCACAAAATTTGATTAACACAAGCCTATCCGATGTTATCCTGACGCCAAATGACTTCGAACAGGCGATAAATGACATGCCCATGCACTCTGCCCCAGGGCCAGACTCATGGAACTCTGTGTTCATCAAGAACTGCAAGAAGCCCCTATCACGAGCCTTTTCCATCCTATGGAGAGGGAGCATGGACACGGGGTCGTCCCTCAGTTACTAAAAACAACAGACATAGCCCCACTCCACAAAGGGGGCAGTAAAGCAACAGCAAAGAACTACAGACCAATAGCACTAACATCCCATATCATAAAAACTTTGAAAGGGTCCTAAGAAGCAAGATCACCACCCATCTAGAAACCCATCAGTTACACAACCCAGGGCAACATGGGTTTAGAACAGGTCGCTCCTGTCTGTCTCAACTACTGGATCACTACGACAAGGTCCTAAATGCACTAGAAGACAAAAAGAATGCAGATGTAATATATACAGACTTTGCAAAAGCCTTCGACAAGTGTGACCATGGCGTAATAGCGCACAAAATGCGCGCTAAAGGAATAACAGGAAAAGTCGGTCGATGGATCTATAATTTCCTCACTAACAGAACACAGAGAGTAGTCGTCAACAGAGTAAAGTCCGAGGCAGCTACGGTGAAAAGCTCTGTTCCACAAGGCACAGTACTAGCTCCCATCTTGTTCCTCATCCTCATATCCGACATAGACAAGGATGTCAGCCACAGCACCGTGTCTTCCTTTGCAGATGACACCCGAATCTGCATGACAGTGTCTTCCATTGCAGACACTGCAAGGCTCCAGGCGGACATCAACCAAATCTTTCAGTGGGCTGCAGAAAACAATATGAAGTTCAACGATGAGAAATTTAAATTACTCAGATATGGTAAACATGAGGAAATTAAATCTTCATCAGAGTACAAAACAAATTCTGGCCACAAAATAGAGCGAAACACCAACGTCAAAGACCTGGGAGTGATTATGTCGGAGGATCTCACCTTCAAGGACCATAACATTGTATCAATCGCATCTGCTAGAAAAATGACAGGATGGATAATGAGAACCTTCAAAACTAGGGAGGCCAAGCCCATGATGACACTCTTCAGGTCACTTGTTCTATCTAGGCTGGAATATTGCTGCACTCTAACAGCACCTTTCAAGGCAGGTGAAATTGCCGACCTAGAAAATGTACAGAGAACTTTCACGGCGCGCATAACGGAGATAAAACACCTCAATTACTGGGAGTGCTTGAGGTTTCTAAACCTGTATTCCCTGGAACGCAGGAGGGAGAGATACATGATTATATACACCTGGAAAATCCTAGAGGGACTAGTACCGAACTTGCACACGAAAATCACTCACTAGGAAAGCAAAAGACTTGGCAGACGATGCACCATCCCCCCAATGAAAAGCAGGGGTGTCACTAGCACGTTAAGAGACCATACAATAAGCGTCAGGGGCCCGAGACTGTTCAACTGCCTCCCAGCACACATAAGGGGGATTACCAACAGACCCCTGGCAGTCTTCAAGCTGGCACTGGACAAGCACCTAAAGTCAGTTCCTGATCAGCCGGGCTGTGGCTCGTACGTTGGTTTGCGTGCAGCCAGCAGCAACAGCCTGGTTGATCAGGCGCTGATCCAACAGGAGGCCTGGTCACAGACCGGGCCGCGGGGGCGTTGACCCCCGAAACTCTCTCCAGGTAAACTCCAGGTACTGTCTGAGTGTAGATACTGTGTTTCAGAGTACAGGTACTGTCAGAGAGTAGGTACCGTGTTTCAGAGTATAGGTACTGTCAGAGTGCAGGTACTGTGTTTCAGAGTACAGGTACTGTCAGAGTGTAGGTACTGTGTTTCAGAGTACAGGTACTGTCAGAGAGTAGGTACCGTGTTTCAGAGTACAGGTACTGTCAGAGTGTAGGTACTGTGTTTCAGAGTACAGGTACTGTCAGAGTGTAGGTACCGTGTTTCAGAGTACAGGTACTGTCAGAGTGTAGGTACCGTGTTTCAGAGTACAGGTACTCTCAGAGAGTAGGTACCGTGTTTCAGAGTACAGGTACTGTCTGAGTGTAGATACTGTGTTTCACAGTACAGGTACTGTCAGAGAGTAGGTACCGTGTTTCAAAGTACAGGTACTGTCAGAGTGTAGGTACTGTGTTTCAGAGTACAGGTACTGTCAGAGTGTAGGTACTGTGTTTCAGAGTACAGGTAGTCTGAGTGTAGATACTGTGTTTCAAAGTACAGGTACTGTCAGAGTGTAGGTACTGTGTTTCAGAGTACAGGTACTGTCAGAGTGTAGGTACTGTGTTTCAGAGTACAGGTACTGTCTGAGTGTAGATACTGTGTTTCAGAGTACAGGTACTGTCAGGGCGTAGGTACTGTGTTTCAGAGTACAGGTACTGTCAGAGAGTAGGTACCGTGTTTCAGAGTACAGGTACTGTCAGAGTGTAGGTACTGTGTTTCAGAGTACAGGTACTGTCAGAGTGTAGGTACTGTGTTTTCAGAGTACAGGTACTGTCTAAAAGTAGGATACTGTGTTTCAGAGTACAGGTACTGTCAGAGTGTAGGTATTTGTGTTTCAGAGTACAGGTACTGTCAGAGAGTAGGTACCGTTTTTCAGAGTACAGGAAATGTCAGAGTGTAGGTACTGTGTTTCAGAGTACAGGTACTGTCAGAGTGTAGGTACTGTGTTTCAGAGTACAGGTACTGTCTGAATGTAGATACTGTGTTTCAGAGTACAGGCACTGTCAGAGTGTAGGTACTGTGTTTAAGAGTACAGGTACTGTCTGAATGTAGATACTGTGTTTCAGAGTACAGGTACTGTCAGAGAGTAGGTACCGTGTTTCAGAGTACAGGTACTGTCAGAGTGTACATACTGTGTTTCAGAGTACAGGTACTGTCAGAGAGTAGGTACTGTGTTTCAGAGTACAGGTACTGTCTGATTGTAGATACTGTGTTTTCAGAGTACAGGTACTGTCAGAGTGTAGGTACTGTGTTTCAGAGTACAGGTACTGTCTGAGTGTAGATACTGTGTTTCAGAGTACAGGTACTGTCAGAGTGTAGGTACTGTGTTTCAGAGTACAGGTACTGTCAGAGTGTAGGTACTGTGTTTCAGAGTACAGGTACTGTCTGAGTGTAGATACTGTGTTTCAGAGTACAGGTACTGTCAGAGTGTAGGTACTGTGTTTCAGAGTACAGGTACTGTCAGAGAGTAGGTACCGTGTTTCAGAGTACAGGTACTGTCAGAGTGTAGGTTTACTGTGTTTCAGAGTACATTTACTGTCAGAGTTTTGGTACTGTGTTTCAGAGTACAGGTACTGTCAAAGAGTAGGTACCGTGTTTCAGAGTACAGGTACTGTCAGAGTGAAGGTACTGTGTTTCAGAGTACAGATACTGTCAGAGTGTAGGTACTGTGTTTCAGAAAAACAGTACTGTCAGAGGAAAGGGGTACTGTGTTTCAGATTTACAGGTACTGTCAGTGTAGGTACTGTGTTTCAGAGTACAGGTACTGTCAGAGTGTAGGTACTGTGTTTCAGAGTACAGGTACTGTGTTTCAGAGTACAGGTACTGTCAGAGCGTAGGTACTGTTTCAGAGTACAGGTACTGTCAGAGTGTAGGTACTGTGTTTCAGAGTACAGGTACTGTCTGAGTGTAGATACTGTGTTTAAGAGTACAGATACTGTCAGAGTGTAGGTACTGTGTTTCAGAGTACAGGTACTGTCAGAGAGTAGGTACCGTGTTTCAGAGTACAGGTACTGTCAGAGTGTAGATACTGTGTTTCAGAGTACAGGTACTGTCAGAGTGTAGGTACTGTGTTTCAGAGTACAGGTACTGTTGAGTGTAGATACGTTTCAGAGTACAGTACTGTCAGAGTGTAGGTACTGTGTTTCAGAGTACAGGTACTGTCTGAGTGTAGATACTGTTTCAGAGTACAGGTACTGTCAGAGTGTAGGTACTGTGTTTCAGAGTACAGGTACTGTTAGAGTGTAGGTACTGTGTTTCAGAGTACAGGTACTGTCAGAGAGTAAGTACCGTGTTTCAGAGTACAGGTACTGTCTGAGTGTAGATACTGTGTTTCAGAGTACAGGTACTGTCAGAGTGTAGGTACTGTGTTTTCAGATAAAGGTACTGTCAGAGTGTAGGTACTGTGTTTCAGAGTACAGGTACTGTCTGAGTGTAGATACTGTGTTTCAGAGTACAGGTACTGTCAGAGTGTATGTACTGTGTTTCAGAGTACAGGTACTGTCAGAGTGTAGGTACTGTGTTTCAGAGTACAGGTACAAAAAGAGTTAGAAAAAAGAGTTAGAAACAGAAATACAAATAGCTAGAGCTTCATTTAAGGTTATTAATATAATATTCAAGAGGTTGCTAGTAGACTTGCAGTAAATCAACCATTCAAATCATTATGAAGCTGTGTGTAGTCTGTGGTCAGTCAAACAAACGGGCTACCACATGGATAAATTGTCATTTTTGTGGAAATTGGTGTCACGCTCCTTGTGCAGATATCCCAGAACTAGCTACAAGCAGTATTAAAACAGAGAAGTGTTTTTGGGTATGCCCAAATGAGGAAAATCTGTGGACTAAAATCACAAGGGTATTAAAAGAGGATAACATCAAAGCTGCTTTCATAGAAAACCTGGAAGCTTTCTACAACAGATGGGAACATAAAAAGTCCGGGTGAATGGTACTGCCCCTGATACTGGCCATGTAGTCACAAACGTAAGGCTGGAGGTGATGTCCCGGTATCAGTAAATGTAGGGCTGATAGTGCTTTTCCATGGGAGACGTAATGGTGAAGCTGGAGGGGCTGTCCTGGGAGACGTAATGGTGAACTGGAGATACTGTCCTGGGAGACAGTAATGGTGAAGCTGGGGGTGCTGTCCTGGGAGACAGAAATGGTGAAGCGGGATACTGTCCTGGTAGACAGTAATGGTGAAGCTGGAGATTTTGTCCAGGTAGTCGGAATTATACGCAGGAAGGAATACATATAAATGACCTCATAAGGACAGGAGCCATAGTAGGGAAACAAGTGAGTCAAAGATAAGATAAAACCAATATTGCAAACCAGAAATAACCGCAGGAAATAGCAAACAAGAGGACTCCAATAGCAATAGTGAGGGTAAATTACCAAAAACAATGGTGGGAGCTCCATTGTTGGTGCTAAGGAGGGTAGGAATAAGACAGGGAAAAAATGCACCAACAGGGAATACAGTCACAGAAACCCAAGGCAAACGGAAACCAAGCCTGTGCACATACTATGCACTTGGTATCTGCTGGCATGGGAAATCTGGAAAAACAGATGGGACATGCAACTATGACCACCCTAGAAAATGTCATGCCCATATGACAACAGGAAAATGCAAACTCCCTTCTGTAAGCTTTTTCACCCTGAAATGTGTACCTCTTCAGTACAGGAAAGACTGTGCTATAACTTAAATTGCCAGGCATACCATCTAAAGGGGACAAAAAGATACAAAACATCCAGGCCATGGGAAAACCTGGGTAGCCACAGCCACTCAAGAGGGAGAGGTTTTTTAGTGCCAGGAAGGAAAAAAAACTGGCAGGAAATGGCAGAAATGTACACCAAATCCAGTCATTCCTGGAGTGGAACCACGTCGATGGCCTCCACTCCAAACCAACAGATACAGATACTAATGCCGGAAAAAAAATCCCCCCCAGTACCAACAATACCACCAGTCCGATAAACATTCTTCTTTGCAAATATACAGGGTCAAAGCCAGCAATAAACAACAAAATACCTTTATCCGTGGACTGCTTGCAGAGGCAAAGGCAATTTTCGCGGCTTTCACTGAGACCCACATAAGGATCACTTGGACAACGAAATATGGATCCCAGGTTACAACCTATACGATGTGACAGAGTGAACAGGCAAAAGGGGGGGGTTGGCCTGTACATTGCAGAGTCACTTGTTTGCACAGAACTGCTTAATGCCTCAAAATGACGTAGTGGAAGTTTAGCAGTAAAGGTCGAGAACCAAAACCTAGTCATTGTGGTAGTCTACAAGCCTCCGGATGCAACATCCCAGCAATTCAGGAACAGCTGTTAAAAATTGACACTGTCTGGAAAATCTTCCAGCTCCTGCACCCAACATCTTGCTCCTGGGGGATTTCAACTTAAGGCACCTAAAATGGAGGAATATAGCAAATAATATTGTTGCAGTAATAACACCAGGAGGCAGCTCTGATGAAAACTCACACTCACACGAGCTTTTAAATCTCTGCACAAAATTCAATTTAAACCAGCAAAATAATAGAGGCCTACTAGACTGGAGAATACACTAGACTCATCTTCACTAACAATGATGATCTGATAAGAAATGTCACCATATCAAAAACAATATACTCAGATCACAACATAATTGAGGTTCAGACATGTATGCGTGGAGCCTCAGACCGACAAAATGAGACTAGTCACGAGGGAGCATTCACCAAATTTCAACTTCAATAACAAAAACATAAAGTGGGACCAAGTAAACCAAGTCCTAACCGATATAAGCTGGGAAGATTACTAAGCAACACAGACCCAAACTTATGCCTAGAACAGATTAACTCGGTGGCACTCGATGTATGCACAAGGCTTATTCCTCTAAGAAAAGGAGGAGTAGATTGTAAAATAGAAAGAGACAGGCGCTCCCTTTACAGGCGACGGAAAGAAACAGAGCAGGCTAAAAGAGGTCAATATATCAGAAATGCGCAGGGAGCACTGGTCAGAGAAATAGCAAGCATCGAACTTAAGCTAAAAGAATCCTTTAGGAGTCAGGAATCGCGGGAAGAACTAAAAGCCATAAATGAAATCGAAAGAAACCAAAGTATTTCTTCTCCTATGCCAAATCAAAATCGAGAACAACGTCCAGTATTGGGCCCCTACTTAAACAAGATGGGTCCTACACAGATGACAGCAAGGAAATGAGTGAGTACTCAAGTCCCAATATGACTCAGTTTTTAGCAAGCCGCTAACCAGACTGAGGTCGAAGATCAAAATGAATTTTTTATGAGAGAGCCACAAAATTTGATTAACACAAGCCTATCCGATGTTATCCTGACGCCAAATGACTTCGAACAGGCGATAAATGACATGCCCATGCACTCTGCCCCAGGGCCAGACTCATGGAACTCTGTGTTCATCAAGAACTGCAAGAGCCCCTATCACGAGCCTTTTCCATCCTATGGAGAGGGAGCATGGACACGGGGGTCGTCCCTCAGTTACTAAAAACAACAGACATAGCCCCACTCCACAAAGGGGGCAGTAAAGCAACAGCAAAGAACTACAGACCAATAGCACTAACATCCCATATCATAAAAACTTTGAAAGGGTCCTAAGAAGCAAGATCACCACCATCTAGAAACCCATCAGTTACACAACCAGGGCAACATGGGTTTAGAACAGGTCGCTCCTGTCTGTCTCAACTACTGGATCACTACGACAAGGTCCTAAATGCACTAGAAGACAAAAAGAATGCAGATGTAATATATACAGACTTTGCAAAAGCCTTCGACAAGTGTGACCATGGCGTAATAGCGCACAAAATGCGCGCTAAAGGAATAACAGGAAAAGTTGGTCGATGGATCTATAATTTCCTCACTAACAGAACACAGAGAGTAGTCGTCAACAGAGTAAAGTCCGAGGCAGCTACGGTGAAAAGCTCTGTTCCACAAGGCACAGTACTAGCTCCATCTTGTTCCTCATCCTCATATCCGACATAGACAAGGATGTCAGCCACAGCACCGTGTCTTCCTTTGCAGATGACACCCGAATCTGCATGACAGTGTCTTCCATTGCAGACACTGCAAGGCTCCAGGCGGACATCAACCAAATCTTTCAGTGGGCTGCAGAAAACAATATGAAGTTCAACGATGAGAAATTTCAATTACTCAGATATGGTAAACATGAGGAAATTAAATCTTCATCAGAGTACAAAAACAAATTCTGGCCACAAAATAGAGCAAAAACACCAACGTCAAAGACCTGGGAGTGATTATGTCGGAGGATCTCACCTTCAAGGACCATAACATTGTATCAATCGCATCTGCTAGAAAAATGACAGGATGGATAATGAAAACCCTTCAAAACTAGGGAGGCCAAGCCCATGATGACACTCTTCGGGTCACTTGTTCTATCTAGGCTGGAATATTGCTGCACTCTAACAGCACATTTCAAGGCAGGTGAAATTGCCGACCTAGAAAATGTACAGAGAACTTTCACGGCGCGCATAACGGAGATAAAACACCTCAATTACTGGGAGCGCTTGAGGTTTCTAAACCTGTATTCCCTGGAACGCAGGAGGGAGAGATACATGATTATATACACCTGGAAAATCCTAGAGGGACTAGTACCGAACTTGCACACGAAAATCATCACTACGAAAGCAAAAGACTTGGCAGACGATGCACCATCCCCCCAATGAAAAGCAGGGGTGTCACTAGCACGTTAAGAGACCATACAATAAGTGTCAGGGGACCGAGACTGTTCAACTGCCTCCCAGCACACATAAGGGGGATTACCAACAGACCCCTGGCAGTCTTCAAGCTGGCACTGGACAAGCACCTAAAGGCAGTTCCTGATCAGCCGGGCTGTGGCTCGTACGTTGGTTTGCGTGCAGCCAGCAGCAACAGCCTGGTTGATCAGGCGCTGATCCACCAGGAGGCCTGGTCACAGACCGGGCCGCGGGGGCGTTGACCCCCGAAACTCTCTCCAGGTAAACTCCAGGTACTGTCAGAGTGTAGGTACTGTGTTTCAGAGTACAGGTACTGTCAGAGTGTAGGTACTGTGTTTCAGAGTACAGGTACTGTCAGAGTGTAGATACTGTGTTTCAGAGTACAGATACTGTCAGAGTGTAGGTACTGTGTTTCAGAGTACAGGTACTGTCAGAGTGTAGATACTGTGTTTCAGAGTACAGGTACTGTCAGAGTGAGGTACTGTGTTTCAGAGTACAGGTACTGTCAGAGTGTAGATACTGTGTTTCAGAGTACAGATACTGTCAGAGTGTAGGTACTGTGTTTCAGAGTACAGGGACTGAGTGTAGATACTGTGTTTCAGAGTACAGGTACTGTCAGAGAGTAGGTACCGTGTTTCAGAGTACAGGTACTGTCAGAGTGTAGGTACTGTGTTTCAGAGTACAGGTACTGTCAGATTGTATGTACTGTGTTTCAGAGTACAGGTACTGTCAGAGTGTAGGTACTGTGTTTCAGAGTACAGGTACTGTCAGAGTGTAGGTACTGTGTTTCAGAGTACAGGTACTGTCAGAGTGTAGGTACTGTGTTTCAGAGTACAAGTACTGTCAGTGTAGATACTGTGCTTCAGAGTACAAGTACTGTCAGAGTGTAGATACTGCGTTTCAGAGTACAAGTACTGTCAGAGTGCAGGTACTGTCAGAGTGCAGGTAAGGTGTTTCAGTGTACAGGTACTGTCAGGGTGTAGGTACTGTGTTTCAGAGTACAGGTACTGTCAGAGTGTAGTCACTGTGTTTCAGAGTACAAGTACTGTCAGAGTGCAGGTACTGTGTTTCAGAGTACAGGTACTGTCAGAGTGCAGGTACTGTGTTTCAGAGTACAGGTACTGAGTTTCAAAGTGCAGTCACTGTGCGAGAGTGCAGGTACTGTGTCAGAGTGCAGGTACTGTGTTTCAGAGTTCAGGTACTGTGTTTCAAAGTGCAGGCACTGTGTGAGAGTGCAGGTACTGTGTTTCAAAGTGCACGCATTGTTTCAGAGTGCAAACACTGCATCAGAGTTGAGGTACTATGTCAGAGTACAGGTACTGTGTTTCAAAGTGCAGGCACTGTGCGAGAGTGCAGGTACTGTGTCAGAGTGCAGGTACTGTGTTTCAGAGTTCAGGTACTGTGTTTCAAAGTGCAGGCACTGTGTGAGAGTGCAGGTACTGTGTTTCAAAGTGCACGCACTGTGTTTCAGAGTGAAGGTACTGTGTTTCAGAGTGCAAAAACTGTGTTTCAGAGTGCAGGTACTGTTTCAGAGTGCACGCACTGTGTTTCAGAGTGCAGGTACTGTGTTTCAGAGTGCACGTACTGTTTCAGAGTGCAAGCACTGTGTTCCAGAGTGCATGCACTGTGTTTCAGAGTGCACGCACTGTGCTTCAGAGTGCACCTACTGTGTTTCAGAGTGCACGCACTGTGTTTCAGAGTGCACGCACAGTGTTTCAGAGTGCAGGTACTGTGTTTCAGAGTGCACGTACTGTTTCAGAGTGCACGCACTATGCTTCAGAGTGCACGCACTGTGTTTCAGAGTGCACGCACTGTGTTTCAGAGTGCAGGTACTGTGTTTCAGAGGGCACCCACTGTGTTTCAGAGTGCACGCACTGTTTCAGAGTGCAGGTACTGTGTTTTAGAGTGCACCCACTGTGTTTCAGAGTGCACGCACTGTGTTTCAGAGTGCAGGTACTTTGTTTCAGAGTGCAGGCACTGTTTCAGAGTGCACCCACTGTTTCAGAGTGCACGCATTGTGTTTCAGAGTGCATGCACTGTGTTTCAAAGTGCAAGCACTGTGTTTCAGAGGCAGGCACTGTTTCAGAGTGCAGACACTGTTTCAGAGTGCAGACACTGTGCTTCAGAGTGCAGTTACTGTGTTTCAGAGTGCAAACACTGTGTTTCAGGGTGCAAGCACTGTGTTTCAGAGTGCACGTACGGTGTTTCAGAGTGCAGGCACTGTGTTCCAGAGTGCAGGCACTGTGTTCCAGAGTGCAGGCACTGTGTTTCAGAGTGCGGGCACTGTGTTTCAAAGTGCAGGCACTGTGTTTCAGAGTGCAGGCACTGTGTTTCAGAGTGCAGGCACTGTGTTTCAGAGTGCAGGCACTGTGTTTCAGAGTACAAACACTGTGTTTCACAGTGCAGGCACTATGTTTCAGAGTGCAGGCACTGTGTTTCAGAGTGCAGGCACTGCGTTTCAAAGTGCAGGCACTGTGTTTCAGAGTGCAAACACTGTGTTTCAAAGTGCAGGCACTGTGTTTCAGAGTGCAGGCACTGTGTTTCAGAGTGCAGGTACTGTGCTTCAGAGCGCAGGCACTGTACTCCAGAGTGCAGGCACTGTGTTTCAGAGTGCAGGCAGTGTGTTTCAGAGTGCAGGCACTTTGTTTCAGAGTGCAGGCACTGTATTCCAGAGTGCAGGCACTGTGTTTCAGAGTGCAGGCAGTGTGTTTCAGAGTGCAGGCGCTTTGTTTCAGAGTGCATACACTGTGTTTCAGAGTGCAGGCACTGTTTCAGGGTGCAGGCACTGTGTTCCAGAGTGCAGGCATTGTGTTTCAGAGTGCAGGCACTGTTGTAGGGTGCAGGCACTGTGTTTCAGAGTGCAAACACTGTGTATCAGAGTGCAAGCACTGTGTTTCAGAGTGCAAACATTGTGTTCCAGAGTGCAAACACTGTATTCCAGAGTGCAAACACTGTGTTTCAGAGTGCAAACACTGTGTTTCAGAGTGCAAGCACTGTGTTTCAGAGTGCAAGCACTGTGTTTCAGAGTGCAAGCACTGTGTTTCAGAGTGCAAACATTGTGTTCCAGAGTGCAAACACTGTGTTCCAGAGTGCAAACACTGTGTTCCAGAGTGCAAACACTGTGTTTCAGAGTGCAAGCACTGTGTTCCAGAGTGCAAGCACTGTGTTCCAGAGTGCAAACACTGTGTTCCAGAGTGCAAACACTGTGCTTCAGAGTGCAAGCACTGTGTTCCAGAGTGCAAACACTGTGTTCCAGAGTGCAAACACTGTGTTCCAGAGTGCAAACACTGTGTTCCAGAGTGCAAACACTGTGTTTCAGAGTGCAAGCACTGTGTTCCAGAGTGCAAACACTGTGTTCCAGAGTGCAAACACTGTGTTCCAGAGTGCAAACACTGGGGTTTTTAGAGTGCAAGCACTGTGTTCCAGAGTGCAAGCACTGTGTTCCAGAGTGCAAACACTGTGTTCCAGAGTGCAAACACTGTGCTTCAGAGTGCAAGCACTGTGTTCCAGAGTGCAAACACTGTGCTTCAGAGTGCAAGCACTGTGTTCCAGAGTGCAAACACACTGTGTTCCAGAGGTGCAAACCACTGTGTTTCCAGAGTGCAAACAACTGTGTTCCAGAGTCCCAAGCACCTGTGTTCCAGAAAGGGGCAAACACTGTGTTCCAGAGTGCAAACACTGTTTTTGCAGAGTGCAAACACTGTGTTTCCAGAGTGCAAGCACTGTGGTTCCAGAGTGCAAACACTGTGTTGCAGAGTTGCAAAACACTGTGTTGCAGAGTGCAAACACTGTGTTCCAGAGTGCAAACACTGTGTTCCAGAGTTTCAAACACTGTGTTCCCGAGTGCAAAAAACTGTGTTCCAGAGTGCAAACACTGTGTTGCAGAGTGGGAAACAACTGTGTTCCAGAGTGCAAGCACTGTGTTCCGAGTGCAAAACACTGTGTTCCAAGTCCAAGCACTGTGTTCCGAGTGCAAACACTGTGTTCCAGAGTGCAAAAAACACCTGTGTTGCAGAGTGCAAACACTGTGTTCCAGAGTGCAAGCACTGTGTTCCAGAAATGCAAACACTGTGTTTTCAGAGTGCAAACACGTGTTGCAGAGTGCAAAAACACTGTGTTCCAGAGTCAAACACTGTGTTCCAGAGTGCAAACACTGTGTTTCCAGAGTGCAAACACTGTGTTTTCCCGAGTGCAAACACTGGTTGCAGAGTTGCAAACACTGTGTTCCAGAGTGCAAGCACTGTGTTCCAGAGTGCAAACACTGTGTTCCAGAGTCCAAGCACTGTGTTCCAGAGTGCAAACACTGTGTTCCAGAGTGCAAACACTGTGTTGCAGAGTGCAAACACTGTGTTCCAGAGTGCAAGCACTGTGTTCCAGAGTGCAAACACTGTGTTGCAGAGTGCAAACACTGTGTTGCAGAGTGCAAACACTGTGTTCCAGAGTGCAAACACTGTGTTCCAGAGTGCAAACACTGTGTTCCAGAGTGCAAGCACTGTGTTCCAGAGTGCAAACACTGTGTTCCAGAGTACAAACACTGTGTTCCAGAGTACAAACACTGTGTTTCAGAGTGCAAACACTATGTTTCAATACAAAGGTAATAAACTGCAGGTAGATGTGGTCACAATCATGCCAGGCTACAAAGGTAGTTACATATTACAGAGGTACATAATGGGTGCAGGGACTGGGCCTCAAAGTTCTGACAGCTGAACAAGGTACAAAGTGGCTAGCTGGTCTAGTGGCTAGCGCGACGGGCTGGAGTTTTGAGACTCTATGACCGCGGGTTCAATCCCGGCCGGGGGTATGGTTTACAAAGGTGAAGAAAGTCACAAGTTACAAAGGTACATCCACTTGTACAGCAGGAATAATATACCATTAAAGAAATGGCACTCTCCTGCACTCCCATCTATCATAGACATCTTACCTGGATCGTCAAGCCGATGATTCCTTCACACTTGCATCTCTTTTCTCTTTTTTTCTCTCTCTTTTTCTCTTTTCTCCGGTCATTTTCAACCTTCTGTAGCCACTTTCAAATCTGCAACTTTTTTTCTGTCTAATCTCCTGAAAATAAGGATCTCAGGGCTGCATGACCCGTGTGGGTTTAGCGCTTAGTTTTGTAATAACACTCATAATATTAAACCTGAAAAGTCAGCTGTGACAGTTTACACTTCCGATCAAATGTTTTTATCTTCTTAAACCACAACTGTCTCCCAGCATGCATAAGGGGGATTACCAATAGACCCCTGGCTGTCTTCAAGACCCCTGGCTGTCTTCAAGACCCCTGGCTGTCTTCAAGACCCCTGGCTGTCTTCAAGACCCCTGGCTGTCTTCAAGACCCCTGGCTGTCTTCAAGACCCCTGGCTGTCTTCAAGACCCCTGGCTGTCTTCAAGACCCCAGGCTGCCTTCAAGTCCCCTGGCTGTCTTCAAGACCCCTGGCTGTCTTCAAGACCCCTGGCTGTCTTCAACACCCCTGGCTGTCTTCAAGACCCCTGGCTGTCTTCAAGACCCCTGGCTGTCTTCAAGACCCCTGGCTGTCTTCAAGACCCCTGGCTGTCTTCAACACCCCTGGCTGTCTTCAAGACCCCTGGCTGTCTTCAAGACCCCTGGCTGTCTTCAAGACCCCTGGCTGTCTTCAAGACCCCTGGCTGTCTTCAAGACCCCTGGCTGTCTTCAAGACCCCTGGCTGTCTTCAAGACCCCTGGCTGTCTTCAAGACCCCTGGCTGTCTTCAAGACCCCTGGCTGTCAAGACCCCTGGCTGTCTTCAAGACCCCTAGCTGTCTTCAAGACCCCTGTCTGTCTTCAGGACCCCTGGCTGTCTTCAAGACCCCTGGCTGTCTTCAAGACCCCTGGCTGTCTTCATGACCCCTGGCTGTCTTCAAGACCCCTGGCTGTCTTCAGGACTCCTGGCTGTCTTCAAGACCCCTGTCTGCCTTCAAGACCCCAGGCTGTCTTCAGGACCCCTGGCTGTCTTCAGGACCCCTGGCTGTCTTCAGGACCCCTGGCTGTCTTCAAGACCCCAGGCTGTCTTCAGGACCCCTGGCTGTCTTCAGGACCCCTGGCTGTCTTTAAGACCCCTGGCTGTCTTCAAGACCCCAGGCTGTCTTCATGACCCCTGGCTGTCTTCAAGACCCCTGGCTGTCTTCAAGACCCCAGGCTATCTTCAGGACCCCTGGCTGTCTTCAAGTAGGCACTGGACAGGCATCTGAAGTCAGTACCTGACCAGACGGTCTGTGGTTCGCATGTTAAGTTTACGTGCGGCCAGCAGTAACAGCTAGGTTCATCAGGCCCTGATCCATCACGAGACCTGGTCATGGACCGGGCCGAGGGGGCGTTGACCCCCGAAACCTTCTCCTATTATGATTATTTCCCATTCTCTTATGATGCCCTACCGACAAAAATACTTAAGGGGACAGGTTAGGTTAGGTAAGATTTGTCAGGAAACTGGATAAGTGTTTCCTGACGCAGGTCTTAGTCATATGATGATCCACAGCTGGAAGCTTTGGTCATCTTGACCGAAGACTTCCGCTGGCTTACTCCTCCACCACTTTAAAAATTATAGTTATATATATTCTTAAGAAGACATTTGCCCATGTTCACCTTAGTGGCAATGATGGTGCAGACTTACCATGGTGGACGCGGTGGTGGGCTGGGCAGTTGAAAATATAATCCAGTGGACCAATGGATCGGATGGCGTGTGTGTGGGTCCAGCACTGGTAGAGAGTGTTAAACTGGGAATGAGCCAGCATTTGGTTAGGAGGCACACCCAGCACCGCCAGGGGAAGATAGAAGACCCAGGCGAAGAGTCGTTGCAGGGGTGAGTGTCGGAGACCCACAGCCACAGTCAGGTCCTGGCTGGTGTGATGCACTTGGTGGATCGCCCATAGCAACATGATCTCTGTTAGATGGTCACCCGTTAAACAGCGATTTTCTTTAAATGCAAAATAAGATAAAGAAAAAATGTGCGTATTTTATTAAATAAGTAAATTAGTACGGATATGAAGAATTAGACATGTGTAACATAAGAACATAAAAATATAAGAAAGGAGAAACACTGCAGTAAGCCTGTTGGCCCATACCAGGCAGGTCCTTCACAACTCCAGCCCAACGTGGGTTGGAGTTGAAGTTTCGCCGTCATCCTGAGGTGAGGCTTCATGCTGGTGCTGCATACCCAAGTTGGGCCTAACATATATTGTATATAGGACCGTAAATGACTATTAAGATTTCAGAAAGCTGCTGTAAGATTTGCCAAAGGAACATACTCTGCAGAAGTTATTGATTTAATATGCTACTGGTGATATGCTGGGCATTATGCTCACCCTTAGGTCTTTCTCCTTGAGTGAAGTTCACAGCCTCTATTCCTCGAGTCTCTGCTCGGTTTCCTGTCTTGTTAGCCTTTTCCCAATATTCATCACCTTGCAGTTACTGGGAACTGAACTCAAGTAGCTACTTGTCTGCCCAGTCTCCCAGTTGGTCCAGGTCCATCTGCCCAGTCTCCCAGTTGGTCCAGGTCCATCTGCCCAGTCTCCCAGTTGGTCCAGGTCCATCTGCCCAGTCTCCTAGTTGGTCCAGGTCCATCTGACCAGTCTCCCAGTTGGTCCAGGTCCATCTGCCCAGTCTCCTAGTTGGTCCAGGTCCATCTGCCCAGTCTCCTAGTTGGTCCAGGTCCATCTGCCCAGTCTCCCAGTTGGTCCAGGTCCATCTGCCCAGTCTCCCAGTTGGTCCAGGTCCATCTGCCCAGTCTCCTAGTTGGTCCAGGTCCATCTGCCCAGTCTCCCAGTTGGTCCAGGTCCATCTGCCCAGTCTCCTAGTTGGTCCAGGTCCATCTGCCCAGTCTCCCAGTTGGTCCAGGTCCATCTGCCCAGTCTCCCAGTTGGTCCAGGTCCATCTGCCCAGTCTCCTAGTTGGTCCAGGTCCATCTGCCCAGTCTCCCAGTTGGTCCAGGTCCATCTGCCCAGTCTCCCAGTTGGTCCAGGTCCATCTGCCCAGTCTCCTAGTTGGTCCAGGTCCATCTGCCCAGTCTCCTAGTTGGTCCAGGTCCATCTGCCCAGTCTCCTAGTTGGTCCAGGTCCATCTGCCCAGTCTCCCAGTTGGTCCAGGTCCATCTGCCCAGTCTCCTAGTTGGTCCAGGTCCATCTGCCCAGTCTCCTAGTTGGTCCAGGTCCATCTGCCCAGTCTCCTAGTTGGTCCAGGTCCATCTGCCCAGTCTCCTAGTTGGTCCAGGTCCATCTGCCCAGTCTCCTAGTTGGTCCAGGTCCATCTGCCCAGTCTCCTAGTTGGTCCAGGTCCATCTGCCCAGTCTCCCAGTTGGTCCAGGTCCATCTGCCCAGTCTCCCAGTTGGTCCAGGTCCATCTGCCCAGTCTCCCAGTTGGTCCAGGTCCATCTGCCCAGTCTCCCAGTTGGTCCAGGTCCATCTGCCCAGTCTCCCAGTTGGTCCAGGTCCATCTGCCCAGTCTCCTAGTTGGTCCAGGTCCATCTGCCCAGTCTCCTATTTGGTCCAGGTCCATCTGCCCAGTCTCCTATTTGGTCCAGGTCCATCTGCCCAGTCTCCCAGTTGGTCCAGGTCCATCTGCCCAGTCTCCCAGTTGGTCCAGGTCCATCTGCCCAGTGTCCTAGTTGGTCCAGGTCCATCTGCCCAGTCTCCTAGTTGGTCCAGGTCCATCTGCCCAGTCTCCCAGTTGGTCCAGGTCCATCTGCCCAGTCTCCTAGTTGGTCCAGGTCCATCTGCCCAGTCTCCTAGTTGGTCCAGGTCCATCTGCCCAGTCTCCTAGTTGGTCCAGGTCCATCTGTCCAGTCTCCTAGTTGGTCCAGGTCCATCTGCCCAGTCTCCTAGTTGGTCCAGGTCCATCTGCCCAGTCTCCTAGTTGGTCCAGGTCCATCTGCCCAGTCTCCCAGTTGGTCCAGGTCCATCTGCCCAGTCTCCCAGTTGGTCCAGGTCCATCTGCCCAGTCTCCCAGTTGGTCCAGGTCCATCTGCCCAGTCTCCCAGTTGGTCCAGGTCCATCTGCCCAGTCTCCTAGTTGGTCCAGGTCCATCTGTTACACTTCCTTGTCCCCTCAAGGAAGGTTCCTTGATGTTGGTGAGGGGCTCTTGATTTAGGGAATTGGATCTGTGCTCCAGTTCCCCGAATTAAGCCTGAATACCTTCCACATCCCCCCCCCCCAGGCGCTGTATAATCCTCCGGGTTTAGCGCTTCCCCTTGATTATAATAATAATAATACACTTCCTTGTCCTCAGAGGTTTTTAGTCTCATTAATATTACATCATTTGAAAACAGGGATACATCCGACTATTTCTTCTGGTATGTTTTTAAACATATAACAGAAACAGTACCGAACCCACTGTGGATCATTTTGACGTTTCTTCTGGGACAATCGTTCTCTGTCACCATGACCTAAGGTGTTCGCTGATTCCCTACAGCCGACTGACTGATTTTCCAGCCTGCTTTTCAAAACATAATCTCAGCGGTATCTTCTAAGGTAAAGTATCAGAGTCCTTCTGGCAGTCTCAGAATATGTGACTCACTGTCCCTCTCCGTCCTGCCTCAAGTTGCCTTGTCATAGAACTCTAGCAGGTTTGTGAGACAAAATTTGTCTTAACATTACCCCAGGAGATGCAACATTTCCCCAATGAAAAGCAGGGCGCCACGAGTACACTGAGAGACAACACAATAAGTGTCAGGGGCCCAAGACTGCTCAACTGTCTCCCAGCATACATAAGGGGGATTACCAATAGACCCCTGGCTGTCTTCAATAAGGTGCTGGACAGGCACCTAAAGTCTGTACCTGACCAGCCGGGCTGTGGTTCGTACGTCAGTTTGCGTGTGGCCAGCAGTGTAACAGCCTAATTGATCAGACCTTGATCCACCACGAGGCCTGGTCTCAGACCAGGCCGCGGGGGCGTTGGCCCCCGAAACCCTCTTCAGGTAAACACCAGGTATATTAGTGATTATTTATAGAAATTCTTTTCTCCAGGTGCTCTCCCACTCTCCACATTATCTTCTCCATCACATTACATAATACATTAACATTTTTCGGCTACTTATTGCTTGTAAATTTATTAATAAAAATTCAAAAAATAATGCTATGCCTATTTATATTTTATGTTAATAAAAAAATAAAATATATTCTACGTCTTTTAATTTAAGTTTGAAAATAAAATGGCAAAAGTTATATTGGAGGAGTGTGCATTGTTGATGAGTGTGTGATCCACCGCGGGGGCGCTGACCCCCAGAAGTCCCCTCCAGGTAAGTTGACAGCATCAAACACACGGAAGCAACAACACCATAAACAAAATACCATTGATAAAAAAATAGACAGTCAAGTTAACTGACCATGATTGGCTCGGTGTAGCCAATAGTAGACCAGGTCTATCAGCACCACCAGTATTGCCAAGCCCAGCAGTGATGAGTCCAGGGCTGGAAGAATGGAATAGTGTTGCCACACCCACGTGTATACCCCGTACTCCACACCACGCACGAACAACCTGTGTGTACATACACTCATATATACAACAATATCACACACAAATGACATGGGTAACAACTTTATTCCTCATTTATTAATTCAAAGGTCTCAAGCTCTTGTCCCCTCCTCGTCCTTCATCTGTTATAGATACATAACACACACACACACTGTTGGAAGTTGAAGACTTAGATGAATCACAGGGATGTTAGGAAGTATTTCTTCAGTCACAGAGTTGTCAGGAAGTGGAATAGTCTGGGAATTGATGTAGTGGAAGCAGGATCTATACATAGCTTTAATGAGAGGCATGATAAAACTCACGGAGATGGAAGAGTGACCAAGCAGCGGCCTGTGAAGAGGCGGGGCCAGGAGCTGTGAATCAACCCCTGTAACCACAACTAGGTGAGTACATAACAGGGTAATAGAAGTAAGACAGGAGAGAGACGGGTAAACTGCATCTTCTTAAGCTGTAAGAAGACTTGTGACACAGTTCCACACAAGAGACTGGTTGATAACTAGAGGAGCAGACAGGAACAGGAGGGAAAGCACTGCAGTGAATCAGGGAATTAATGATAGGAAGGAAACAACGTGTGTCGGTCCGAGGCGAGATGTCAGAGTGGGTGCATGTGTCGAGTGGGGTTCCACAAGGGTCAATCCTAGGTCCGGTGCTGTTTCTTGTAAATGTGAATGAGATGACCGGAAGGATAGAGTCAGAGGTGTCCCTGTTTGCAGACGATGTGAAACTAATGAGAAGAATACAACCGGAAGAGTATCAGGTAAGCCTGCATATATTTTATATATATATATATATATATATAATATATATATATATATATATATATATATATATATATATATATATATATATATATATATATATAAACTGATCTCTGGCTGAAGGAGACTCGAACCTACGAACCTTAGAACAAGGTACGCAGTGCTATACCAATCTACCCACACTGGACAATACCTTGGCGTATAGCTTGCGCTACACTGAAAGCTGGCTGCCTTGGATCAACGTGTAGCGCAAGCTACACGCCAAGGTATTGTCCAGTGTGGGTAGATTGGTATAGCACTGTGTACCTTGTTCTAAGGTTCGTAGGTTCGAGTCTCCTTCAGCCAGAGATCAGTGCTTGTGTATATTTCGCCTGTTCTTGCGAATTCCTTGTATATATATATATGTCGTGCCGAATAGGCAGAACTTGCGATCTTGGCTTATATAGCAACGCTCATCTTGCCATATAGGACAAGTGAAAATTTGTGTATGCAATAATTTCGCCAAAATCATTCTGAACCTAAGGAAAAAAAATATATTTCACTGTGTTTGTTTAGTATTAAATTACTGTAAACAAATCTAAAATATATTTAGGTGGGTTAGGCTAAAATAAATTGCGTTTGTTATAAGGTTAGGTAAGTTTTCTAAGTTCCTTTTGGTGCAAAATTATAAATTTTTATATCAACATTAATGAAAAAAATATATCTTTAAACGTATAAGAGAAAATTTTAGAAAGGACTTAATTTTAAATGAGTTCTTGCTAATTGACCAGTTTTACATATTCGGCACGACATATATATATATATATATATATATATATATATATATATATATATATATATATATATATATATATATATATATATATAATATTGGGGATGAAGGTAAGTAAGGTTTGTCAGGAAACAGGACAAGTCATAGTTATATGATGAACAGCAGCTGGAGCTTTTGGTCATCTGACCGAGGCCTTCCACTGGCTCTCTCCTCCACCATTTTACAAAATAAATATTAATATAAATTATCCTGGAGATAAATTCCTCTGGGTGTATATAAGCCCAGAGAACCGGTAAGCCAGGGACTGGTAAGCCAGGGACTGATAAGCCAGGGACTGGTAAGCCAGGGACTGGTAAGCCAGGCACTGATAAGCCAGGGACTGGTAAGCCAGGGACTGGTAAGCCAGGGACTGATAAGCCAGGGACTGGTAAGCCAGGGACTGGTAAGCCAGGCACTGATAAGCCAGGGACTGGTAAGCCAGGGACTGGTAAGCCAGGGACTGGTAAGCCAGGGACTGGTAAGCCAGGCACTGATAAGCCAGGGACTGGTAAGCCAGGGACTGGTAAGCCAGGGACTGGTAAGCCAGGGACTGATAAGCCAGGCACTGATAAGCCAGGGACTGGTAAGCCAGGGACTGGTAAGTCAGGGACTGGTAAGACAGGGACTGGTAAGCCAGGGACTGGTAAGCCAGGGACTGGTAAGCCAGGGACTGGTAAGCCAGGGACTGGTAAGCCAAAGACTGGTAAGCCAGAGGCTGGTGAGCCAGAGACTGGTGAGCCAGGCACTGGTAAGCCAGGGACTGGTAAGCCACGGGCTGGTAAGCCAGGGACTGGCAAGCCAGGGGCTGGTAAGCCATGGACTGGTAAGCCAGCGACTGGTAAGCCAGGCACTGGTAAGCCATGCACTGGTAAGCCAGGGACTGGTAAGCCAGGGACTGGTAAGCCAGAGGCTGGTGAGCCAGAGACTGGTGAGCCAGGCACTGGTAAGCCAGGGATTGGTAAGCCAGGGACTGGTAAGCCAGGGACTGGTAAGCCAGGCACTGGTAAGCCAGCGACTGGTAAGCCAGGGACTGGTAAGCCAGGCACTGGTAAGCCAGGGACTGGTAAGCCAGGCACTGGTAAGCCAGAAACTGGTAAGCCAATCACTAGTAAGCCAGGCACTGGTAAGCCAGTCACTGGTAAGCCAGGTACTGGTAAGCCAGGCACTGGTAAGCCAGGCACTGGTAAGCCAGGGACTGGTAAGCCAGGGACTGGTAAGCCAGGCACTGGTAAGCCAGGCACTGGTAAGCCAGGCACTGGTAAGCCAGGCACTGGTAAGCCAGGCACTGGTAAGCCAGGCACTGGTAAGCCAGGCACTGGTAAGCCAGGCACTGGTAAGCCAGGGGCTGGTAAGCCAGGCACTGGTAAGCCAGGCACTGGTAAGCCAGGCACTGGTAAGCTAGGGACTGGTAAGCCAGGCACTGGTAAGCCAGGCACTGGTAAGCTAGGGACTGGTAAGCCAGGCACTGGTAAGCCAGGCACTGGTAAGCCAGGCACTGGTAAGCCAGGCACTGGTAAGCCAGGGGCTGGTAAGCCAGGCACTGGTAAGCCAGGGGCTGGTAAGCCAGGCACTGGTAAGCCAGGGACTGGTAAGCCAGGCACTGGTAAGCCAGGCACTGGTAAGCCAGGCACTGGTAAGCCAGGCACTGGTAAGCCAGGCACTGGTAAGCTAGGGACTGGTAAGCCAGGGACTGGTAAGCCAGGGACTGGTAAGCCAGGCACTGGTAAGCCAGGCACTGGTAAGCCAGGCACTGGTAAGCCAGGCACTGGTAAGCCAGGGACTGGTAAGCCTAACTCAGCCTAACCCAGTCTTGACTAACCCAACCCAACCCAGTCTGAATAAAAATATTTTGAGGTCTGACTGCTCCATCGCTTCTCTTTATATTTATTTTGACTTTTAATCTCACAAAGTTAAAAAAATAATGATAAAAATAAAATAATAATAATAATAATAATAATTAATAATAATAAGAATAATTAATAATAACAATAATAATAATAATAATAATAATAATAATAATAATAATAATAATAATAATAATAATAATGATGATACTACTACTACTACACTACTACTACTACTACTACTACTACTACTACTACTACTACTATTACTACTACCACCACTACTACTACTACTACTACTACTACTACCACTACTACTACTACTACTACTACTACTACTACCACTACTACTACTACTACTATTGTATTAGGAGATATATTTGAAGCTAACACCCCGGCCACACAGGATGTTATCCTTCCTGTCTTACTTAAGGCAATGAATGAGATCTACATCAGAGTAGCAGAAATTTCTGAGGTTAAGCAGAGACGGAAGTCCACTTACTTGGTGACCTCGTAGAGTGTAGCATGGACTAGACTAATAATGTTGTCGTGGAGTACTGGTAGACGGGCTCCCTGCCACCACAGTGCCACATACTCCACACATACCAGCCACATCACCCACCACACTCCCTGTACACATGTTATAATAAGTTAGCTACACACATAATAACACCCACCAAACGTAATCAGGAACCACTGCCTAACATGGTATTTCCCAAGTAAGAATGTCTGGGTCCCCCTATTATTTATACTATTGTTTAGTCCACGACATGGCTAGCATTTGTCAGTGCAAACTCCTACTGTATGCGGGAGACAGTGCTCTGTTAGTGCGTCGCCAGATATTGCTAATGTATTAACACAAGATATAGCTAATGTATTAACACAAGATATAGCTAATGTATTAACAAGTAGCTAGAGTTCTGCAGCAAATAGATAGTAGACACATACTATCATTACACCTCGGGTAAAACAGAAGCCATACTCTATGGCACGAAACATTAACTGAGAAGGGGAAATAATTATTAAATTTCCAGTGTAATTGGAACTGTAATCACCCTAAAGGTATTTAAAGCGCTTCCCCCAATGATTATAACGAAGTAAATGGGGATCTCCATCACTTATCAGTTTCCTAGTAAAAAATCTGGGAAATCCCCTGTGACCGCCAATGCAATGTCAGGTAGAACGATAGGGAAAAATGAAGAATGAGAAAGCGAATGCGTCAGACTGGATAAGTGTCCTCTGCAACACAAGCACAGTGTCCTACCTACAGAGGCACAGTGTCTAACCTACTGAGGCACCGTGGGTCCAACCTACTGAGGCACAGTGTCTACCTACTGAGGACACGGTGTCTACCTACTGAGTCACAAGTGTCTCCCTACTGATGGCAACAGTGTCTACCGTACTGAAGGCACGGTGTCTACCTACTTAGGCACAGTGTCTACCTCACTGAGGCAGCAGTGTCTACCTACAGTAGGCAACGGTGTCACCCAACTGAGTGCACAGTGTCTACCTACGAGGCCGAGTACTACCTGACTGAGGCACATGTCCTACCCTACTGAGGCACAGTGACTAACCTACTGAGGCACAGTTGTCTAATCCTACATGAGGTACAGTTGTCTACCTACAGAGGCACAGTGTCTACCTACTGAGCACAGTGTCCCTACCTACAGAGGCACAGTGTCTCCCTACTGAGGCACGGTGACTACCTACTGAGGCACCAGTGTCTACCCTACTGAGGCACGGTGTCCTACCAACTTAGGCACAGGGTTTCTACGCTACTTAGGCCCCGTGTCTACTACTGAGGCACAGTGTCTACCTACTGAGGCCCAGTTGTCTCCCTACAGAGCACAGAGTCTACTACTGAGGCTCAGTGTCAACCTAATGATGCGACGGTGTCTACCTACTAGAGGCAGCGGTGTCCTACCTACTGAGGCAAGTGTCTACCTACAGAGGCACGGATGGCAACCCTACTGTAGGCACGGTGAGTCTACCTACGTGGGCACGGGTCTACCTACTGAGGCACAGTGTCTACCTACAGAGGCACATGTCTACCTACTGGAGCACAGTGCTACCTAACTATGCTCAGTGTTCCTACCTAGAGCACAGTGTCTACCTCCAGATGCACAGTTGTCCTACCTACTGAGGCACGGTGTCTACCTTCAGAGGCACGGTGTCCTACCTACTGAGGCACGGTGTTCTACCTATCTGAGCACGTGTCTACCTACTGAGGCACGGTGTCTACCTACTGAGTCACGGATGTCTACCTACTACTGAGCACGGTGTCTACCTACTAGGCACGGTGTCCTACCTACTGGGCACGGTGTCCACTACTGAGGTACAGAGCCTTACCTACGAGGCACAGTGTCTACCTACAAGCACAGTGTTACCTATGAGGCACAGTGATCTACCTACTGAGGCAACCGTGTCTACCTACTGAGCACAGTGTCCTACCAACAGATGCACAGTTCTACCTACTGAAGCACAGTGTCTATATACTGAGGCACAGTGTCTACCTACTGAGGCACAGTGGTCTACCTACTGGATGCACAGATCTACCTACTGAGGCACAGTTCTACCTACTGAGTGCACAGTGTCTACCTACTGAGGCACAGTGCTACCTACTGAGGCACGGTGTCTACCTACGATGCACGGTGTTCTACCTAGCTGAGGCACATGTCTACCCTACTGAGGCAAGGTGTCTACCTACTGAGGCACAGTGTCTTACCTACTGAGGCACAGTGTCTAGCTACTGAGGCACAGTTCTACCTTACGGAGGCACAGTGTCTACCTACTGAGGCACCGTGTCAACCTACTTAGGCACAGTGTCTACCTACTTAGGCACAGTGTCTCAACCTACCTACAGAGGCCAGTGTCTACCTACTGTGGCACAAGTGTCCTACCTCGCTGAGGCACATGTCTACCTACTGAGGCACAGTGTCTACCTACAGAGGCACTTCGGTTCTACCTACTGAGGCACAGTCTCTACCTACTTAGGCACAGTGCGGTACCTACTGAGGCCAGCATGTGGTCTACCTACTGAGGCACAGTGTCACCTACTGAGGCACAGTGTCACCTACGAGGCACGGTGTTCTACCTACTGAGGCACGTGTCCCTACCTATGAGCACAGTGTCACCTACTGAGGCAGCGCCACTACCTACTGAGGCACAGGACCCTACCTACTGAGGCACAGTGTCTACCTACGGAGGCACAGTGTCTACCTAGCTGAAGCACAGTGTCTACCTACTGAGGCACCGAGTCTACCTACTGAACACAGAGTCTACCTACTGAGGCCCAGTGCACCTACTGAGCTGAGTGTCTACCTTACTGAGGCACAGTGTCTAACCTACTGAGGCCCCAGTAACTACCTTCTGAGCACAGTGTCACCTACTGAGGCAACGGTGTCTACCTACCTGGAGGCACAGTGTCTACCTACTGCGGCAACATGTCAACCTACTGAGGCAACAGCACAACTTACTGAGCACAGTGTCTACCTACTGAGGCACAGTGTCCTACCTACTGAGTCACAGTGACTACCTACTTGAGGAGCACAACTCAAACTATGAGCACAGTTTCACCTACTGATACACATGTCGACATAATGAGGCACAGTGTTCTACCTACAGATGCACAGTCTCTACCTACTAAGGCACAGTGTCCTACCATACTGAAGCACAGGTTGACCCTACCTACTGAGGCATCAGTGGGTCTAACATACTGAGGCACAGTGTCTACCTACTGAAGGCACAGTGTCATACCTACCGTGGCACAGTGATCTACCTACCAGTCACAGTGCTACCTACTGAGGCACAGTGTCCCTAGCCTACCTGGTGACACAGTGGTCCATACCTACTTGAGGCACATGTCCAAACCCTTACTGATGCACAGTGACTACCTACTGCTGCACAGTGTCTACCTACTGAAGCACAGGGTCACCTACTGAGGCACAGTGTCATTTTTCCTACGGAGGCACATCTCTACTACTAAGAGGCCCAGTGTCTACCTACTGAGCACAGTGTCCACCTACCGGGGCACAGTGTCCTACCTACTGAGCACAGGTCCCACCTACTGAGGCAAAGTGTCTACCGACCGAGGCAACCGTGTCTACCTACAAGAGACACAGTGTCTACCAACTGCGCACATGTCTACCAACTGAGGCACAGTGTCCTACCTACTGAGTCACAGTGTCTACCTACCGAGGCCACAGTGTCTACTACTGAGGCCCAGTGTCTAAACCTACTGAGGCACAGTGTCTACCTACCGGCACAGTGTCTACCTACGAGGCACAGTTTAACCTAGTAGTTTACCTGGTGAGAGAGTTCCCCGGGGGTCAACGCCCCCGCGGTCCCCGGTCTGAGACCCGGCTCCTGGTGGATTCGAGCCTGATCAACCAGTCAGTTGCTGCTCGAGGCTATGCACGCACACCACCATACGAGCCACAGCCCGGCTGAATCCGGAACTGACGTCTTGTGCTTGTCCAGTGCCAGCTTGAAGACTGCCAGGGGTCGAAGGTAATCCCCCTTATGTGTAGCTGGGAGCCGTTGAACAGTCCCTCGGGCCCCTGACACTATTGTATGGTCTCTTAACTGCTAGTGACACCCCCTGCTTTTCATTGGGGGGATGGAGCATCGTCTGCCAAGACTTTTGCTTTCGTAGTGGGAGATTTTCGTGTGGCAATGTTCGGTACTAGTTCCCTCCTAGGATTTTCCATGTGTATAGAATCAATGTATCTCACCCCCTCCTGCGTTTCCAGGGAATACAGGTTTAAGGAACCTCAAGCGCTCCCAATAATTAGGGTTTATTATCCCGTTAAGCGCAGCCGGAAAGGTGCTCTGTACATTTTCTAGTCGGCAATTTCACCTCCTAGAAAGGTGCTGATTAGTGTGCAGCAATATTCCAGCCTAGATAGAACAAGTGGTGACCTGAATATTTTCATCATGGGCTTTGGCCCCACCCAATTTTCGAAGGTTCCATTATCCATCCTGACAATTATCTAGCAGATGCGATTGATCCAGTGTTTATGTCCTTTGAGGTGAGATCTATCCGACATGATCACTCCCAGGTCTTTGACGTTGGTGTTTCGCTCTATTTTGTTGCCCAGAAATTTGTATTTGTATACTCTGATTAAGAATTACTTTCCTCATTTTACACATAACAGAGTCAATTGAAATATCTCATCGGTGAACTTCATAAAGTTATTCTGCAGCCCACTGAAAGATTTGGTTGATGTCATCCTGGAGCTTAGCAGTGTCATGCATGGAAAGAACACTGTCAAGCAAAACGGGTGTCATCTGCAAAGGAGACACGGTGCTGGGGTCTGACATCCTTGTCTATGTCGATATAAGGAAAGGGAACAAGATGGATGCTGAGTACTGTGCCTTGTGGAACGAGCTTTCAACCGAAGCTGCCTCGGACTTTTACTCGTGTTTGAACGACTACTCTCTGTGTTCTGTTAGTGAGGAAATTATAGTCCATCGACCGAGCTTATTCCTGTTATTCCTTAAGCACGCATTTTGTGTCGATATTACGCCATGTGTCAACACTTGTCGAAGTCTTTTTGCAAAGATCTGGTTATATAATACATCTGCATTCTTTTTGTCATCTAGGTGCATTAGGAACCTTGTCGTAGTGGTCCCATAGTTTTGAGACAGACATACGACCTGTTCAAAAAAAACCCATGTTGCCCGGGATTGTGAATAACAGATGGGTTTCTAGCTGCGGGTGATCTTGCTTCCTTAGGACCCCTTTCCAAAAGATTATTTATGATATGGAAGTTAGTGCTATTGGTCTGTTAAGTTCTTTGCTGTTGCTTACTGCACCCCTTTGTGAGTGGGGCAATGTCTTTGTTTTTTAGTAACTGAGGGAAACGACCCCCGTGTCCATGCTCCCTCTCCATAGGATGGAAAAGGCCGTGATAGGCTTCTTGCAGTTCTTGATGAACACAGAGTTCCAACCCCCGGGCCCTGGGGCAGAGTGAAAGGGCATTCTTTTACGCCTTTCGGTCATTTGGCGTCGGGGATAACACGATGGGTTTGTGTTAATCAAATTTTTGGGCTCCTCATAAAAAATTCTTTTGACTTCGACTCTCATTCTGGAGGCGGCTTGCAAAAACTGAGTCAAAAGGGACTTGATACTCACTCATTCCTTTTGTCATCTGTGTAGGACCCATCTTGTTTAAGTAGGGCCCAAATACGGACGTTTTCTCGATTTTTTTTGGGGCTAGAGAAAAATACTTTTGGGTTTCTTTCGTTTTTCTTTTAGGTTTTTATTCTTCCCGCGATTCCTGACTCCTAAAGGTTCTTTACTTTTTCGATGCTTGCATTTCTCTGACCATGTCCCCTACGCATTCAGATAATTGACCTCTTTTAAAGGCCGCTCTGTTATTCTTTTTCCGTCGCCTGTAAAGGGAGCGCCTGTCCCCTTTCTGTTTTCATCTACCCTTTTTTTTCTTAAATAAGCCTTGTGCATACATGGGTGCTACCGATTTTAATCGTTCTAGGCAAATTGGGGCTGGTTTGCTTAGTAACTTCCCAGTTTATATGGGTTTGGACTTGGTTTACTTGGCCCCACTTTATGTTTTTGTTAGGGGGGTAAATTTTTTTGGTGAATCCCCTCGTGACTAACTTTTTATGCGGTCGGGGGCTCCGCGCAACATACAAACCTAAATTATTTTGGTTCGAGTATATTGTTTTTGAAAAGGTGATTTTCTTAAAATCACATTGTTAGTGAAGATGGGTCAGTGTATTCCCAGTCTAGTAGGCTCTATTTTTGCTGGTTTAAATTGAATTTGTGAGATTTTTAAAAAGCTCGGGAGTGTGATTTTTTTCACAAGCTGCCTCCGTGTTTTACTCAACAAAATTATTTCTATTTTCCCCATTTTGTGCCTTAAGTTAAAATCCCCCGGACAAATTTTTGGGTGCAGGACGGAAGGTTTTTCCAGACAGGGTCTTTTTTTTAAACAGTGTTCCTGGAATTGCTGGATGTTGCACCAGCTTGTAACACACAATGACTAGGTTTTTTTCTCGACCTTTTCTGCAAAAAATTTCCCCTACATCATTTGAGCATTTTGCATTCTGTGCAAACAAGTACTCTGCAATGAAAAGGCCAACCCCCCCTTTTGCCTGTTTACTCTGTCACACGTATAGGTTTAAACCCGGGGTTTCCATATTTCGTTGTCAAAGTGATCCTTTATTGGGTCCAGTAAAAAGCCCAAACATTGCCTTGCCTCGCAAGCAGTCCACGGTAAAGGAAAATTTTTTTGTTTGTTGCTGGCTTTAGACCCTGTATATTTCAAAGAAGAATGTTATCGACTGGTGGTTTTTTGGAGGGGGGGGGATTTTTTCCGGCATTGTACTGTTCTGTTGGTTTGGAGGGGAGGCCATGACTGGGTTCCCACTCCGAATGACTGGTTTTTGGTGTACAAAATTTTTGCATTTCCTGCCAGTTTTTTTTTCCTTCCGGGCACTAAAAAACCTCTCCCTCTTGGTGGGCTGGGGCACCCGGGTTTTCCCAGGGCCTGGTTTTTTTGTACTTTTTGTCCCCTTTAGATGGTTGCCTGGCAATTTAATTTTTATAGCACAGTTTTTCCTTACTGAAAGGTACACAGTTCGGGTGAAAAGCTTACAGGAAGGGAGTTTGCATTTTCCGTTGAATGGGCATGGCTTTTCCCTAGGGGGCATAGTTGCCGTCCCATCTTTTTTCCAGATTTCCCATGCCAGCAATCCCGAGTGCAAGAGTGCACGGGCGGGTTTTCCCTTTTTCCCTTTGGGGTTTCTGTGCTGTTTCCCCCTTTGGTGCATTTTCCCTGTCTTACTTCATCCTCCCTAGCACCAACAAGGAGCCCCACCATTTGTTTTGGTAAATATCCTCACTAGGGCTGGAGTCCCTTGTTTGCTATTTCCGGGGGTATTTCAGTTTTGCAATATGGTTTTATCTTATCTTTACTACACTTTTTTCCCTACTATGGCTCCGTCCCCTAGCGGTTTTCAATGTATTCCTTTCCTGCAAAAAATTTTCCCGACTACCGGGACAAAATCTCCAGCTTCCCCTTTAACGTCTCCCAGACAGCATCTCCATTTCCCCCCCCCATTACTGTCTCCCGGACAGCATCCCACTTCCCATTCTGCCCCAGGACGCCCCTCCAGTTCCCCATTACGTCCCCCCCGGCAGCCCTCCAGTTTCCCCCATTACTGTCCCCCAGGACAGCACTATCCCCCCCCCATTTACTGACTACCGACTCATCTCCAGCCTTACAGTTTTGACTAAGGGCCAGTATAAAGGGCATACCATTCACCCCGGATTTTTTTATGTTCCCTCTGTTGTAGAAAGCTTCCGGGTTTTCTAGAAAGCAGCTTTGCTGTTGACCTCTTTAATCCCCTTTTGATTTTGTCCACAGATTTATCTCTTTTGGGCATCCCCAAAAAACCCTTCCCGTTTTAATACTGTTGTAGTTTTTTGGGATATCTGCCCAAGGGGCCGTGCCCCAATTCCACAAAATGAAAATTTAAATGCATGGAAGCCCTTTTGTTTGACTGCCACAACTACACACGCTTCATAATGTTGAATGGTTTTATTACGAAAATTTACAGCCCCCTCTGAATTTCTATTAAATAACCTGCTGGGTGGGCACAACGAAACCTTTGAAACCACCCAGGGTTGGGCCCCGTAAAGGGTTCGGACCAGCGGTTGGCCCAGTAAAGGGGTTCGGCCCCGTCATTGATCTGTCAGGGGGGCCTTATTTAAAACCTATGGTCGTGATTTGGCTAACAATGAAGGATCTAGGGAAAATTTATTCCCCGAGTAAATGGTTTTGATTGATACAAAAGTATAACTTGGTTTTGAAGAGCCGTGACTGTGGCACCCTACATGACGAACGGTCGACCCCCCCCCCACCTTTTTTTTTTTATCAATCCTGTATCACTTCTCAATTTTTTTTCCGCTCCACCACAATAAATGCTATATTTCACTATATTTGCTGGGCAAATTTTGGAGGAAGGGCGTTTTTTTCGTAGTAAAATTGCTTCCGTTGTGTATATTGCGACCGGGGTAACACGGTAAATGAAATTCACAGAAAACGTTGGTTTTTCAAAAAAAAAGAAACTAAGAAAGTCACCCCACTTCACTAAGTACCTTTATAAACGGGTTTAGTTCACTAAAAACACTGTATTCTGCTATTCACGGGATCACTAGTTTATATGCAGTACCTAGCGGCCGGGAAGATTATTAAAAAACAGCTGCCCGTGGAAAAGTTTTTGGCGACTTCTGGCACCTGCCCTATGGGCTTATCATTTCATTTAAAAATTTCACCTTTTTCAAATGACACTTTAGCTTTTACATAATATGGGGAGCCCTGTGATACATATAACTATGAATACCAATGTTTTTAGGGAGACTTTCTTTCCTCTGACCAAATTAAATATTATTATTTTTCCACACGGGACGGGCCTATGATTCCCCTCTGGCAGTAAACCGTGGGAAGTGCACCTAATTCTCCTTTTTTTACTCAGTAATAATGTTTTCCGCCCCCAAATTGGGTTCCAGGCGCTAGAGGGATGTACGTAAGGGTTGATGCAAAAATTTAAAATTTTAGCACGTAAGAGCGACCGTGAAAACACCCAAAAACCGGGGGGCACAACGAGGGAAGTGACACGCACGAGGCCGCATAGGGACAGTGGCTACACCGAGGCACAGGTTACCACGAGGCCCAAATGTTTCCTACGAAGCACAGTGTCTACCTCCGAGGCACAGTGCTACCCACTGAGGCACGTGCTCCTACTGAACCCAGTGTCTACCTATGAGGGACAGTTCTACCTACTGAGGGAAGTGCCCCCCCTATGAGCACATGTCTACCTACTGAGGACAGGCCACCACGAGGGGACGGTGTCAACCTACGAGGGCCCGGAAATACGAGCCGGTGTCTACCACTGGGCCCAGTTTCTATACTGAAGCACGGTTCTACCTACTAGGCCCCAGTGCCTACCTACTGAGGCACTTCTACCTACTGAGGGACGGTGTTACCTAAGGACGTGTTACCTACGAGGCACGTGTCTACCCAGAAAACTGCACCCTGAGGGACAGTTCTACCTACTGAGGCCAAGTGTCTACCTACTGAACACAGGGTCTACCTCTGAGGCACAGTGTCTACCTACGAGGACAGTTTCTACCCACTAGGGACGGGTCTACCTATGAGGCACGGTGTCACCTATGAGGCCAGTGTCTACCAAATGAGGCCATGTCTACCTACTGAGGACAGTGTCAAACCCCGGGCACGGGCACCTACCGAGGCACAGTGTCTACCCACTGAGGCACAGTGTCTACCTACCGAGGCACGTTCTACCCACTAGGCACGGGCTACCTACTGAGGGGACAGGTTCCTACCAGGCCAGTGTTAAAATAAGAGGCAAGTTTACCTTTGAGGAGTGTCTACCACGAGGCACAGTTCACCCACTGAGGCCAGTGTCTCCACAGGCACGGTCTATACGAGGCACAGTGCCCACCTACGAGGGACAGTGTCTCCTATGAGGCACGTGTCTACCACTGAGGCCAGTGTCTACTACCGAGGCACAGTGTCACCTATGGGAAGTGTCTACCAAAGGACAGGTCCTACTGAGGACGTGTCCAAATACTGAGGAAAAGGATAACCCATAGGGTGTTATTTGAGGAAGTGTTATTGAAAGGAAGTGTTATATGGGGAAAGTGTTATATTGAGGGAAGTGTTATATAGCAAGGATATGGGAAAGTTTATGAGAAGTGTTAATCTGGGAAGGTATAAGGGAAGTGTTTTTATGGGGAAAAAATTTTTTGGGGTGTTTATGGGAAGTGTTATTTGAGAATGTTATAGAAGGGGTTAAAATGAGGAAGTGTTTTAGGGAAAGTGTTATAGGGGACATTGTTATATGGGAAATGTTATATGAGAAGTGATATGGGAAAATGTTATATGGGAAATATATATGGGAAGGGGAATAGGGTGTTTTGGGAAAGTGTTTTTGGGAAAGTTTTATATGGGAAAGGTTATATAGAAGTGTAATTTGGGGAAGTGTTATATGGGGGGTTTTATGGGAAGTGTTTATGGAAAGTGTTATATGAGGAAAAGGGTTTTTTGGGGGTTATTAGGAATGTTTATGGGGGGTTATGAGAAGGGTTTTGAGGATGTTTTGGGGTTTTTGGGGGTGGTTTAGGGGGGTGTTTTTGGGGGTTTTTATATGGGGTGTTTTTGGGGGGTGTTTTTAGGGGGGGTTTTGGGGGTTTTTTTTTTGGGGGGGGGGGGGGGGGGTTTTTTTTTTGGGGGGTGTTTTGGGGTGTTTTGGGGTTTTTTTTGGGGAGTGTTTTTGGAAAGTGTTTTGGGGTGTTATATGGGAAGTTTTATGGGAGGGGTTTTGGGAAATGTTTTATATGGGGGTATTTGGGGTGTTTTGGGGTGTTTTGGGTGGGGGTTTTTGGAAAGGTTTGGAGGGGTTTTTGGGAAAGTGTTTTATGAGGGTGTTTTGGGGGGTTTTTTTTTGAGGGGGGGGTATAGTTGTTTTTTTGTTTGTTTTTTTTGGGGATTTTTGGGTTTTGTTTTTGGTTTGTTTTGTTTTTGTTTAGTTGTTTTGTTTTTTGAAAGGGTTAGATTTAGATATATTGGTTTTTTTAGGTTGTTAAAGTGTTTTAAAGGGAGGGTTTTTTTTAAATTTTTTTTTTTAAAAGGAATAAGTTTTAGATTTAAGAGTGAGAGTTAATCTGTTCAGGCATAATTGGGGGCTGTGTTGCTTGTCCTTCCCAGTTATATCGTTAAGGGCTTGGTTTTTCTTGGGCCCACTTATGTTCTTTTATTGAAATTGAATTTTGGGGAAGGCCCCTCGGATAGTCTCATTATGCGGTCTGGGGCTCCCCGCATCACTGTACCTCGATTACCTGGATTTCCTGGAGAGAGTTTCCCGGGGGTCAACGCCCCCGCGGCCCGGTCGTGCCAGGCCCCTGGGGGATCAAGCCGATCAACCCGGCGTTGCGCGGCTCACGCAAAAAACGTACGAGCCCAGCCGGCTGACAGGAACTGACTTTTGGGCTTTTCCAGTGCCAGCTTGGGAAAACTCCCGGGGGCTTTTGGTAAACCCCCCCCATTTTCGGGAGGCATTGAACAGTCTCGGGCCCCCGACACTTATTTTATGGCCCCTTTTTCGTCAGTGCACCCCTGCTTTCCTTGGGGGATGGTGCATCCTGCCAAGTCTTTTGCTTTTGTAGTGAGTGTTTTCGTGTGCAAGTTCGGCATATCCCCCTGGATTTTCCGGGGTATTAATCGATCTCTCCCCCCTGCGTTCAGGGAAAAAACAGGTTTGGAACCCAACGCTCCCCGTAAAATTTAGGGGGTTTATCCCGTTATGCGCGCAAGAAAGGGTTTCTTACATTTTTTAGGTCGGCAATTTCACCGCCTTTAAAGGTGCTGTTAGGTGCAAAAATTTCCGCCTAGATAGAACAAGGCCCGAAGAGTGTCATCATGGGCTTGGCCCCCCTATTTTGAAGGTTTCTTATCCACCTGTCATTTTTTCTAGCAGAGCGATTTTTACAAGTTATGGGCCCCGAAGGTGAATCCCCCGACATGATCACCCCAGGTCTTTGACGTTGGGTTTGCTCTATTTTGTTGGATCTGGTAAATTGTTTTGATATGGGGAATTTTGTTCAGATCACATTTTTTAGTAAGATGAGGTTTTGTGTATTCTCCAATCTGAAGCTCAATTTGCTGTTTAAGTTTAATTTTGTGCAGAGATTTAAAAAACTGGTTGTGTAGTTTTCTCAGAAATGCTTCCCGGGGTTTCACTCAACAATATTTTTTGCTATATTTCCCCCATTTTAGGGTCCCTTTAATTGAAAACCCCCCGAGCAAGATGTTGGAGGCAGGAGCTGGGAAGTTTTCCAGACATGGTCAAATTTTTAACAGCTTTCCTGGAATTTCTGGGGCTTGCATCCGGGGCTTGGCCCCACATGACTAGGTTTTTGTTCTCGACCTTTTTCTGCAAAACTTCCACTACACTTTTAGGCATTTAGCAGTTCTTGCAAACAATAAACCCGCGATATCAGGGCCCAAACCCCCCCCCCCTTTTGCCTGTTCACTCCGCGCATCTGTTAGGTTGTAACCTGAGACCATTTCGTTGTCCAAGTGATCCTTTATGTAGTCTCTGGTTTTAAACAGTCCACGGGTGAAAGAATTTTTTTTTTGTTGCTGGCTTTTAAACCCGATATTTGCAAAGAAGAAAGTCATCCCGGGCTGGGGTATTTTTGGTACGGGGGGGGGGGTTTTTTTCCCGGCATTATAACTGATCTGTTGGGGTTTTGGGGTGGGGGGCATCGACTGTGGTTCCACTCCAGGAATGACTGGATTTGGTGT
The DNA here is from genome assembly GCF_026875155.1 of Cherax quadricarinatus. Lineage (NCBI taxonomy): Eukaryota > Metazoa > Arthropoda > Malacostraca > Decapoda > Parastacidae > Cherax > Cherax quadricarinatus. The sequence goes on from NC_069460.1 coordinate 5,699,014, forward strand.
ACGATTTCTGCCATTTCCTGCCAGTTTTTTTACCTTCCTGGCACTAAAAAACCATCTCCCTCTTGAGTGGCTGTGGCTACCCAGGTTTTCCCATGGTCTGGATGTTTTGTATCTTTTGTGTTTTGTATCTTTGTGTATACCTGAATAAACTTACTTACCAAACGTCACTACCCACCTTACATTACGTAGTGTTGTTGTAGGTGGTGGTGAGTGTGTAGTGTGTCAGCATGACAGACACATCCTTGTCTGAGTGTGTGGTGTCAGCATGACGGACACATCCTTGTCTGAGTGTGTGGTGTCAACATGACAAACACATCCTTGTCTGAGTGTGTGGTGTCAACATGACAAACACATCCTTGTCTGAGTGTGTGGTGTCAACAACACAAACACATCCTTGTCTGAGTGTGTGGTGTCAACATGACAAACACATCATTGTCTGAGTGTGTGGTGTCAACATGACAAACACATCCTTGTCTGAGTGTGTGGTGTCAACATGACAAACACATCCTTGTCTGAGTGTGTGGTGTCAACATGACAAACACATCATTGTCTGAGTGTGTGGTGTCAACATGACAAACACATCCTTGTCTGAGTGTGTGGTGTCAACATGACAAACACATCCTTGTCTGAGTGTGTGGTGTCAACAAGACAAACACATCATTGTCTGAGTGTGTGGTGTCAACAAGACAAACACATCCTTGTCTGAGTGTGTGGTGTCAACAAGACAAACACATCCTAGTCTGAGTGTGTGGTGTCAACAAGACAAACACATCCTTGTCTGAGTGTGTGGTGTCAACAAGACAAACACATCCTTGTCTGAGTGTGTGGTGTCAACAAGACAAACACATCCTTGTCTGAGTGTGTGGTGTCAACATGACAAACACATCCTTGTCTGAGTGTGTGGTGTCAACAAGACAAACACATCCTTGTCTGAGTGTGTGGTGTCAACATGACAAACACATCCTTGTCTGAGTGTGTGGTGTCAACAAGACAAACACATCCTTGTCTGAGTGTGTGGTGTCAACAAGACAAACACATCCTTGTCTGAGTGTGTGGTGTCAACATGACAAACACATCCTAGTCTGAGTGTGTGGTGTCAACATGACAAACACATCCTTGTCTGCTACTCTGTTACATGATACTCGCTTCATAAAAGCGTATCTCTCCGGCTTCTTCATTCCAATATAACTGTCTCGTCTCAGAACTATATTCAGTTCCTGGTCTCGTGTGTCAACGCTTGACGTCCTCTACCCGATGTGTATACGTGTCTACAGATATGCTTGTATATTCGATGTGTATTATTCGTATGCATAATATACGCTAGTCGTGTATAAAATGTCGTGTTGATCATGAAAGTTCTGGCACTTTTCTGATGTTTTTATTACGGTCAAATCTATTTTTTTTCTTTTGGACAGCCTCGTCACTCATGTTACACATGTCCTCAGACTGTGGCCCAACTACACCTTGTTTTTCTTATTGGGGGTTATCTCTCTCTCTCTCTCTCTCTCTCTCTCTCTCTCTCACACACACACACACACACACACACACACACACACATACACACACGTCCAGGAGAGGCCAGGAGCTAGGACTCGACCCTGCAACCTCAACTAGGTGAGTACACATACACGTGACGAGTGAGGTTCCACAAGGATCAGTCCTAGGGTCGATGCTGTTTCTTGCATACTTAAATGACATGGCAGAAGGGATATAGTCAGGGGTATCCCTGTTCGCAGACAACGTGAAGCTAATGAGAATACAAGCGGACGAGGACCAGGAAAGGCTACAGGCTACAGGCAGGGTCTGACAAATGGCTCCTGGAGTTTAACCCTCCAACTGTAAAGTTATGAAGCTTCAGGAAGGAGAAAGAAGACCGACTCAGTCACTGGCTGCAAAACTCACTCAAGGAGAAGGATCCTGGGGTGAGTATCATACCGAGCACATCAACTAAATACTGCTGCAGTATATGGGCGCCTGACAAATCTAAGAATAGTTTTTCGACATCTAAGGAGCAATTCACGATACTGTACACCGTGTACGTCAGACCCATACTGGAGTACGCAGCACCAGTATGAAGCCCACACCTGGTCAAGCACAAGCACATCAAGAAATTGGAGAAAGTGCTGAGGTTTGCAGCAAGCCTAGTCCCGGAGCTTATGGGTATGTCCTATGAGGAGAGAAAGTGGGAAACTCGACCTGATGACAGTGGAGGACAGGAAGACTAGGAATAATATGATAACGACGTACAAAGTACTGAGAGGAAATGACAAGGTGAACTGGGACAGAATGTTTGAGATGGGAAATAAAAACAAGAAGGAACACCTGGAATTGGAAAATTCAGAAGAGTCATAGGGATGTTAGGAAGTATTTCGTCAGTCTTAGAGTTGCCAGGAAGTAGAACAATCTAGAGAGTGAAGTGGTAGAGGCGGGAGCCATACATAGCTTTCAGAAGAGGTATGGCAAGGCTCTTGAAGCAGGACAGAGTGGATTTAGTAGCGACCAACGAATAGTCGGAGGCCAGGAGCTATGACTTGACCCCTGCAACCACATATTAGTAAGTACACACAAAAAAGTACAGTACATAAGAAAACAGAAAAGTGAGGAACGTAACCGGAAACAAATGTACAAAACGAAAACAGAAACCAGAGAACATTGTGGGAATTTCATAGCAGAAGAGTTAGTTGTGTACCACACTGTTCCACAGAGACAACTCCCTCAGAAATGTTCAAGAAATGTCAAAGTATTTCATCCACAGGGGTATTTGTCCCACCAAATTTGAAACTACCTAAGGTGGGAGAATTGGACCTGCCTGGCAAGGGCCAGTAGGCCTGCCTGGAGAGGGTTTCCGGGGCCGTTAGTGTACAGCGGTATTCCAGCCTAGAGAGCACAAGTGATTTGAAGAGAATCATCATGGGATTGGCATCCCTAGTTTTGAAGGTTCTCATTATCCATTCTATCATTTTCCTAGCAGATGAGGTAGATACATTGTTGTGGTCTTTGAAGGTGAGATCCTCTGACATTATCACTCCCAGGTCCTTCACATTACTTTTCCGCTCTATTGTATGGTTAGAATTTGTCGTATACCCTGTCACATTTTTAATTTCTTCAAGTTTTCCATATCTGAGAAGTTGAAATTTCTTCTCGTTGAACTTCATATTGTTTTGAGTGGCCCATTCGAAGATTTGGTTGATGTTCGCTTGGAGTCTCGCAGTATCTTCGATGGAGGTCACTGTCATGGTGATCCGGGTGTCATCCACAAAGGAAGACACGGAGCTATGGCTTACATCTTTGTCTATGTCAGAAATAAGGATGAGGAATAGAATGGGAGGGAGTGCTGTTCCTTGTGGAACAAAGCTTTTTACCGTAGCTGCCTGGGAGTTTATTCTGTTTACTATTACTCTTTGTGTTCTATTTGTCAGGAAGTTGTAGATCCATCTACCAACTTTTCCCGTTATTCCTTTATCCCGCATTGTGTGTGCTATTACACCATGGTCACACTTATCGAAAGCTTTTGCAAAGTCTGTGTATACTACATCTATATTTTGTTTATCCTCTACAGCATCCAGGACCTTGTCATAGTGGTCCAGTAGCTGGGACAGGCAGGAGCGACCTGCTCTAAACCCGTGTTGTCCTGGGTTGTGTAACTGATGGGTATCTAGGTGGTTGGCTATCTTGCTTCTTAGAACCCTCTCAAAGATTTTTATGATATGGGATGTTAGTGCTATCGGTCTGTAGTTCTTTGTAATTGCTTCACTGCCACATTTGTGGAGTGGGGCTATGTTTGTTGTTTTTAGTGTGTGTGGGATGACCCCTGTGTCCATGCTCCCTCTCCATAAAATGCTGAAGGCACGCGATAGGGACTTCTTGCAGTTCTTGATGAACACGGAGTTCCACGAGTCTTGGCCTGGGGCAGAGTGCATGGGTATGTCATTAATCGCCTCTTCAAAATCTTGTGGAGTTATAATAATATCCGAGTTTTGGGATGACCAAATTTTGGGTTTCGTTCATAAAGAATTCATTTGGATTGTCGACCCTTAGAGTGGGCAGTGGATCGCTGAACACTGAGTCATATTGCGACTTTAGTATCTCACTCATTTCCTGGCTATCATCTGTGTATGTCCCATCCTGCCTAAGCAGGGGCCCGATACTGGATGCTATTTTTCCCTTAGATTTGGCATAAGAGAAGAAGTATTTTGTTTTTTTTCTCTCAGTTTCCTTTATGGCTTTTAGTTCTTCCTGTGATTCTTGTCTCCTATAAGATTCCTTCAGCTTAAGTTCGACATTTGTAATTTCATTGACTAGTGCTTCCCTTCGTTTTTCAGATATATTGACCCCACTCAGCAGCTCTGTGACTCTTTGCCTTCGTCTGTATAGGAAACGTCTCTCTCTTTCTAGTTTACATCTTCTCTTTCTTTTTCTTAATGGAATGTGTCTTGAGCAGATCTCAAGAACCACAGAATTAATTTTTTTCAAGGCAGATGTTCGGGTCCATGTTGTTTAGGATATCTTCCCAGCTTGTTTCATTTAGGACATGGTTTACTTGATCCCATTGTATGTTTTTGTTATTGAAATTGAATTTCGTGAAGAGACCTTCATGACTACTTACATTTTGCTGGTCTGGAGCCCTGTGCCTACATGTCTGTACCTCTGTTATGTTGTGATCTGAGTGAATTGTCTTTGATACAGTTATATTACGTATCAGATCATCATTGTTAGTGAAGATGAGGTCCAGAGTATTTTCTAGTCTTGTAGGCTCAACTATTTGCTGGTTTAAGGTGAATTTGTTGCAGAGATTTAGTAGTTCGTGTGTGTGTGAATTTTCATCTGAGCTGCCTCCCGGGGTGATCTCTGCTAAAACATTGTTTGCTATACTCCACCATTTTAGGTGTCTCTGGTTGAACTCTCCCAGTAGTAAGATGTTTGGGGCAGGAGTTGGGAGATTTTCCAGACAGTGGTCAATTTTCTCAAGCTGCTCCTGGAATTGCTGTTCGAGAAAATATTAACTGTTGCATAAAAACAGGTATAAAAATAGATGGAACAGTAACAGAATCTGTTCGGGTAGAGTTTGTAGAAGATCACGAAAAACTAATTCTAGGTGTAATATACCGACCTCCAGGCTTGGATCACGATAGTTAGTTTAATTTAGTTAGTTTAATTATGCACCCCATACCCATCCTGTGGGCGGTAGTCAAAAGATTACAGAGGTACATAATGGGTCCAGGGGCTGGACCCCAAAGTTATGATAGCTGAACTAGTTACAAAGGTAATGAACTCCAGGTAGATCTGGTCACAATCATGACAAGTTACAAAGGTAATGAATCATCTACACTCCTATACATGGTTACAGTCATGAACAAATTACAAAGTAATGAGCCACTGATACGCCAGAGGGAGACTTCTTTGGGACGAAATTGTTAGGGCTTCTAGACATAATAACATAGTGAGAGTAGGGGATTTTAACTTTAGTCAAATTGACTGGAATTCTTTGACAGGTAATCTAGAGTCCAGTGACTTTATGGAAACAGTTCAGAACTGTTTTCTGAAGCAGTGTGTAACAGAGCCTACCAGGGGTAATAATTTGCTAGACCTAGTCTTGTCAAATAAGGAAACACTCGTAAATAATCTGGAGATCACTGAAGAGCTTGGCGCAAGTGATCACAAATCCATCACTTTTAGCATTAACTGGGAATACAAGAATAATGATAATACGGTAAAAAAAAATCCCTGATTGTCGTTCTGCCGATTATAATGGACTTAGGGAACATCTGTCTAATCTTGATTGGGGTTATCTAGCTAATGATTTTATTGACGATGATCATACTTATGATTATGAAGGGATCTGCTTTTATGATTGTTTTCTTAATAACGTACACCGTGCCCAGAGTATATACATTCCCCAGAGAGATATTAGGTCTAATAACAACGATCCCAAATGGATTAACAGGAGGCTAAAGCATCTATTAGGGGAGAAAAGGGGAATTTATAGGCGCATCAGAAGAGGAGAGGTTAACCTTACTGACCAATATGTTCAGCTTAAAAGAGAAGTAAAAAAGGGGATTAGAAAGGCTAAACGTGACTATGAAATTGGAGTTGCTAATGAATCAAAGACTAATCCAAAGGGGTTCTTTCAAGTGTATAGGACGAAGGTGAAGGAAAAAGTAGGACCTCTGAAATCTGGGAATGGACAGCTGACGGATAATGAACTGGAAATGTGTTCCTTATTTAATGACTATTTTTTGTCAGTTTTTACACAGGAAGATGTAAATGAGATTCCAGTAATTAACAATTATTTAGTTCCTGATGAATTTAAATTAACTAATATTACTGTCACGAGGGACATGGTTATTAAACAGATAGACAAACTGAAGCAAAATAAGACCCCGGGGCCCGACGAGTTTTTTTCAGGGTACTTAAGGAATGTAAGATGGAGCTTAGTCAACCATTAACGAGTGTGTTTAACGCGTCCATCCTTACTGGTGTTGTGCCAGAGTTGTGGAAGATGGCTAATGTGGTTCCTATATTCAAATCAGGGGATAAGTCCGTTCCTTCAAATTACCGTCCAATAAGCCTGACATCTATAGTGGGTAAGTTATTAGAATCAATTATAGCTGACATTATTAGAAGTCACCTTGAAGAGCATAATTTGATTAATGAATCTCAACATGGGTTCACGAGAGGTCGTTCCTGCCTGACAAATTTACTGACGTTCTTCAATAGAACATTTGAGGCAGTGGACAGTGATAAAGAATATGATATTGTTTATTTGGGTTTTAGTAAAGCCTTCGATAGAGTACCTCACAAGAGACTTTTAAGAAAAGTGGCAGCTCATGGTATAGGAGGTAAAGTTCTAGCATGGATTGAGGCATGGCTTACCAATAGAAAGCAGAGAGTTACCATTAATGGGGTGAAATCTGAATGGGGATTAGTCACTAGTGGCGTTCCACAAGGATCAGTTTTAGGCCCTCTCTTGTTCATAATTTACATTAATGACCTTGATGAAGGGATTACGAGTGACATGAGTAAATTTGCTGATGATACAAAGATAGGCCGTATAATTCATTCTGAGGAGGATAGCAATGAACTCCTGGAGGATTTGGACAAATTAATGTCTTGGTCTGAAAAATGGCAGATGAAGTGTAAGGTACTAGTCCTTGGTAATGAAAATAACCCTCGAAGCTATAATCTTGGTGAAGTAGAGCTTGATCATACAGAATGTGAAAAAGACTTGGGAGTCATGGTAAGTAGAAATCTAAAGCCAAGACAGCAGTGCCTTAGTGTGCGCAACAAGGCTAACAGATTACTAGGATTTATCTCTAGAAGTATAAGTAACAGAAGTCCAAAAGTTATTTTACAGCTCTATACCTCACTAGTGAGGCCCCATTAGTAAGGCCTCACCTAGATTATGCAGCTCAGTTCTGGTCTCCGTATTACAGAATGGACATTAGTTGGTTAGAAAATATTCAGCGTAGAATGACTAAATTAATACACAGCATTAGAAATCTTCCTTATGAAGAAAGATTGAAGACCCTTAAATTACATTCACTTGTTAGACGAAGAATGAGGGGAGACATGATCGAAGTGTATAAGTGGAAGATGGGTATTAATAAAGAGGATATTAATAAGGTCTTGAGGATATCTCTCCAAGAGAGAACCCGCAGCAATGGATTTAAATCAGTGCCGTCCTGGCGAACCTATACATGGAACATCTGGAAGCCGAGCGTTTTTCCACCATTATTCCTTCGTCTGTTACCTGGCTCCGTTATGTTGACGACATTCTCCTCATAACTCCTAAACGCTTCAACGTTCAAGCTCTCCAAGACAAGCTCAACCAGGTCGAGCCCTCAGTCCAGTTCACACTTGAAGAAGAAGTCGACAACACTCTTCCTTTCCTTGATGTTCTTCTCTGTAAAACTGACCACGAACTTCGTTTTAAAGTCTATTGAAAATCCACCAACCAAAACGATCTTCTCCACTTCTACTCTCACCACGACACCAAAACTAAACGTGGTGTAATTATAGGCTTTTTCCTGCGCGCACTCAGAATCTGCAGCAATGAGTTCCTTGAGGAAGAATGCACTATAATTGAACAAGTATTTTCCAAACTTCACTATCCTCGTCACTTCGTCAGAGACTGCAGACGACGGGCAACACACCCAGGGAAGACAACGCCAACGATGACCATCGAGAACGTCTTGACGAATTCCACAACTGAAGGTGTAGTGCTACCTGATGAATGTGAGTCGACTACTGGGAACATCACGACGGACGACGCCAAGGAAGGTAAAAACATTGTTGTTGTTGGGGATAGCCAGATTATGTACATGGATAGAGCATTCTGCTTGAAGGATAGGAGTAGGAGGCAGAGAGTGTGTTTTCCTGGGGCTGGGATGAAGGATATTGTTGGTGGCCCGGTGGCCTTGTGGCTAAAGCTCCCGCTTCACACTCGGAGGGCCCGGGTTCGATTCCCGGCGGGTGGAAACATTTTGACACGTTTCCTTACACCTGTTGTCCTGTTCACCTAGCAGCAAATAGGTACCTGGGTGTTTGTCGGCTGGTGTGGGTCGCATCCTGGGGGACAAGATTGAGGACCCCAATGGAAATAAGTTAGACAGTCCTTGATGACGCACTGACTTTCTTGGGTTATCCTGGGTGGCTAACCCTACGGGGTTAAAAATCCGAACGAAATCTTATCTGTCTGGATGACATCATGAGAGGTAATGGGAGCAATCCTATTATCTGTCTCAGTGCTAGAGGCAACGATGTTGGCAGACGTAGGAGTGAGGACCTGATTAGCAAGTACAGGACAGCAATAGAGATAATTAGGAGGAAGGGTGGGAACCCTGTCATATGTGGTATTTTGCCAAGGAGAGGAGTTGGAAATGAATGGTTGTCCAGGGCAATTGGTGTCAATTGCTGGCTGGACAAATACTGTAAGGAAAATGCGGTAACATTCATTGACAACTGGGACCTCTTCTATGGCAGAAATGACATGTATGCCAGGGATGGGGTTCACTTATCTAGGTGTGGGGTGGGGGCACTGGCAACTGTAGTGGAGGGAGCTGATAGGGCTTTAAACTAGGAATATATAGTGGTATGGGTTTTGACGAAAATACAGTGAAGTCCCAGTATAGTAAAACTATGAGTTCTAGGGGAACTAGTAATAAGCAGAACGAGGTAGATACTGAAAAGCCAGTGACGCTAGGTGACAAGGACAGTAATAGGTTTAGTAGAAAAACAGAAATGAGCAGGAAGGGTAAAGAGAAAGGAGGGTCTTTCAATGTATATTATGCTAATAGCTGTAGTGCTAGGGATAAGATGGACGAGTTGAGATTAGTTGCTAGTGCAGGTAACATTGATGTATTTGCCTTAACTGAGACGTGGTTTAATTAAAAAAGTCGGGACATGCCTGCGGAATATCACATTCAGGGTTTTAAATTGTTCCAAGTAGATAGAAGTATCGGGAAGGGGGGTGGGGTGGCACTGTATGTCCGAGATCGCTTGAACTGTTGCATAAAAACGGGTATAAAATCTGAAATAACACATACAGAGTCTGTTTGGATAGAATTTTCAGAGCGACATGAAAAATTGATTTTAGGTGTGATATACCGTCCCCCAAACTTAGATAGGGACCAAGAGAGACTACTATGGGAGGAAATTGTTAAGGCCACAAGGCACGATAATGTAGTAATTCTAGGAGACTTTAACTTTGGTCAGATTGATTGAAATTTCATGACTGGGAATTTAGAATCTAGCGATTTCTTAGAAGTAGTTCAGGATTGCTTTTTGAAACAGTTTGTGACAGAGCCTAGAAGGGGAAATAACCTGCTTGACTTGGTTCTGGCAAACAAGGAAACCCTTGTTAAAAATTTAGAAATTACAGAGGAACTCGGAACAAGCGATCACAAATCAATTACCTTTAGCATTGAATGGAAGTATGATAGTAGAGATAATTCAGTAATGGTCCCAGATTTTTGCTTAGCAGATTACAATGGGCTTAGAGAACACTTATCTGTGGACTGGAGTAACGAAGAGAGCTATCAGTATGACAGCTTTCTTAACACAATACATGCTGCCCAAAGGACATTTATCCCATATAAGGAAATTAGATCGAGTAGAAATGACCCCAAATGGATGAATAATAGGCTCAAATATCTTTTAGGGCAGAAGAAAGGAATTTATAGGCGTATCAAAAGAGGTGAGGGTCATCTTATGAATCAGTATATTGACATTAAGAGGGACGTTAAAAAGGGGATAAGAAAAGCTAAAAGGGACTATGAAATTAAAGTTGCTAGGGATTCTAAAACTAACCCAAAAAGTTTTTCCAGGTCTATAGAACAAAAGTTAGAGATAAGATAGATCCCCTTAAAAATAACTATGGGCACCTTACTGACAAAGAGAATGAAATGTGCTCGATTTTAAATAATTATTTTCTCTCGGTTTTCACTCAGGAAGACACTAACAATATCCCAGCAATTAATTTTTATAGTGGGCTTGAAGATGATAAATTATGCAATATCACAGTCACAAGCGAAATGGTTATCAAACAAATAGACGGGTTAAAGCAAAATAAATCCCCGGACACTGATGAACTTTTTTCAAGGTTTCTTAAAGAGTGTAAAATGGAACTTTGTGAACCTTTAACTAATATTTTTAATTTATCTCTTCAAACAGGTGTAGTGTCTGATGTGTGGAAGATGGCTAATGTAATTCCTATTTTTAAAGCAGGGGACACGTTTCCAACATCTTTTCCAATACCTCATTCCAAGTATCTACCTCCACAACCACGACCATCAAGGACATTACCAGTAATGAACAGGACAAGCTTCCATCCTCTGCAGGGGTATACATAATCCCTTGTAATGACTGCAGCAAATTATACGTGGGAGAAACATCAAGAGACCTCCAAACACGTATTTCAGAACACCAATACGCAAGCAGGTCTGACTATCCAAGGAATGCCTGTGTACAACACCGTAATTCATACACCCATTTAATCAACTACAGAAACTCAAGACTTATCGCCACAGAAGACAACACTCAATACCGAAGAATCCTGGAATCATCGCTTATCTCTATATCCAACAACTTCAACCAAAACAATGGCTTCTATAACATAGCTGAACCACTTGTCAAGAAACGTCTTCATCGCTATCCCAAATAAGAACATAGGAATGGAGGAACACTGCAGAAGATCTACTCATATACTTATCCAATCTCTCTTCCAAGCTACCCAAGATTTTAGACTCTATAACCCCACTCGGTACATCATCAGATACAGCATTCTCCACCTGACTCAGCATTCTCAACCTGACTATAAATAATCTCGTACCTTCCACCCAGGTAGATCTGTTTGTTACTTGAAAAAGCCCACTGTGTGGGTGAAACGTTGTCAACAAAGGATCACATTATACTGCATATGTGTTTATATTTCCACCAACGACCTCAAGGAAGAGTTGGACGAACTATTGACATAGTCCAAAAAGTGCGCGTATTTCGGTGTGGAAGGTTGACGATTGAAAAAACCTTCACCTGTGACTGGTGAGATAAAACTTGAAGCCAAAGGATACCTAACCTGATTGTTAATACCGTTACCAGACTGTCTGGATTAAAGAGTCTACAGATACTATAAAATATTATTTATTTCTAAACAGTACTGTCAGTGTATTTACAGGCCATGCTGACAATCAGACATGTTGATATAAAAGCCCTTTACCTGAAATTTCGGGCAAATTAGGTCAATTTTGTACCAGGAAATCGAACCACAACTGTCACTAACCAGGTACATTTTATACGATGGTGAACAGGACCCCGTTGAAGAAACTCCTCAATTTCACTAACGGGAATCAACGATATCACGACAGAAGCGAGATTTTGCTACCAGTCACGTCCATCGTACTATAACCTACTACATCATTAATAAGTCACTAATGAATTATGCCGCTTAGTTCTGACCTCATACTACGGCTAGACATTAATACTATGGTGTGGACAATTTGTGCCAACAGAGTCGACCGTTGGAACAATGTGACTAAGCAGAGTACAACTGTGTGTGAACATGGCCTAACAGAGTCACTGGTGTGGAAAACGTGCCAAGCAGAGTCACTGGTCGGGACAATCTGCCAAGCAGAGTCATTGGTAGTGAACAATGTGCTAAGCGAAGTCATGGGTGAACAATGTGCCAAGCAGAGTCACTGGTGTGGAACAACGTGCCAGCAGAGTCACTGGTGAACAATGTCCAAGCAGAGTCATGGTGTGGAACAATGTGCCAAGCAGAGTCACTGTGTGTAACAATGTGCCAAGCAAGTCACTGGTGTGGAACAATGTGCAAGCAGAATCACTGGTGTGGAACAATGTGCCAAGCAGAGTCACTGGTGTGGAACAATGTGCCAAGCAGAGTCACTGGTGTGGAACAATGTGCAAGCAGATCACTGGTGTGGAACAATGTGCCAAGCAGAGTCACTGGTGTGGAACAATGTGCCAAGCAGAGTCACTGGTGTGGAACAACGGGCCAAGCAGAGTCACTGGTGTGGAACAATGTGCCAAGCAGAGTCACTGGTGTGGAACAAGTGCCAAGCAGAGTCACTGGTGTGGAAATGGCCAAGCAAGTCATGTGTGGACATGTGCCAAGCAGAGTCACTGGTGTGGAACAATGTGCCAAGCAGAGTCACTGGTGTGGAACAATGTGCCAAGCAGAGTCACTGGTGTGGAACAACGTGCCAAGCAAGATCACTGGTGTGGAACAACGTGCCAAGCAGAGTCACTGGTGTGGAACAATGTGCCAAGCAGAGTCACTGGTGTGGAACAATGTGCCAAGCAGAGTCACTGGTGTGGAACAATGTGCCAAGCAGAGTCACTGGTGTGGAACAATGTGCCAAGCAGAGTCACTGGTGTGGAACAACGTGCCAAGCAGAGTCACTGGTGTGGAACAATGTGCCAAGCAGAGTCACTGGTGTGGAACAATGTGCCAAGCAGAGTCACTGGTGTGGAACAATGTGCCAAGCAGAGTCACTGGTGTGGAACAATGTGCCAAGCAGAGTCACTGGTGTGGAACAATGTGCCAAGCAGAATCACTGGTGTGGAACAATGTGCCAAGCAGAGTCACTGGTGTGGAACAATGTGCCAAGCAGAGTCACTGGTGTGGAACAATGTGCCAAGCAGAGTCACTGGTGTGGAACAATGTGCCAAGCAGAGTCACTGGTGTGGAACAATGTGCCAAGCAGAGTCACTGGTGTGGAACAATGTGCCAAGCAGAGTCACTGGTGTGGAACAATGTGCCAAGCAGAGTCACTGGTGTGGAACAATGTGCCAAGCAGAGTCACTGGTGTGGAACAATGTGCCAAGCAGAGTCACTGGTGTGGAACAATGTGCCAAGCAGAGTCACTGGTGTGGAACAATGTGCCAAGCAGAATCACTGGTGTGGAACATGTGCCAAGCAGAGTCACTGGTGTGGAACAATGTGCCAAGCAGAGTCACTGGTGTGGAACAATGTGCCAAGCAGAGTCACTGGTGTGGAACAATGTGCCAAGCAGAGTCACTGGTGTGGAACAATGTGCCAAGCAGAGTCACTGGTGTGGAACAATGTGCCAAGCAGAGTCACTGGTGTGGAACAATGTGCCAAGCAGAGTCACTGGTGTGGAACAATGTGCCAAGCAGAGTCACTGGTGTGGAACAATGTGCCAAGCAGAGTCACTGGTGTGGAACAATGTGCCAAGCAGAGTCACTGGTGTGGAACAATGTGCCAAGCAGAGTCACTGGTGTGGAACAATGTGCCAAGCAGAGTCACTGGTGTGGAACAATGTGCACCTAATAAATGGATGAGTGCAGAGGGTAAGGTCTAAGAAGAGCTTACCCAGCATATAAGCAGGAAGGTGGAGGGGACCCCGGTTCAAGCCTCCCGTCCACCTCTCTGCTTACTCATAAATAAGCTATATTCATTATAAGGATTAAATCACCCTGTCTGTAAGACAACATTACCCTTCCAGGATTCCAGGTAGCGTCTGTCAGTAGGTCATTCGGACAATAGTTGATCCTCTTTTGTTCGTGAACCAGCATTCGTGATCCAACATTCTTTTCTGTATTGTATTGTGTCAAAAGATAAACATCTCCGGCTGAATTAGTGACAATTGTGGCATACAGACTTTTATCTCTGTCACATTGTCTGAGAAAATAACCGCCGGAAAGATGGTATGGAAATTGGGCTAAGTGTATGCGATAAAGTGCGTGAGTGTGTGGGCAAGTGAGTGTGTGAGAGAACAAGTGAGTGTGTGAGAGAGCAAGTGTGTGTGTGAGAGAGCAAGTGAGTGTGTGAGAGAGCAAGTGGGTGTGTGAGAGAGCAAGTGAGTGTGTGAGAGAACAAGTGAGTGTGTGAGAGAGCAAGTGAATGTGTGAGGAGAGAAAGTGAGTGTGTGAGAGAGCGAATTTGTGTGAGAGCAAGTGAGTGTGTGAGAAAGCAAGTGAGTGTGTGAGAGAGCAAGTGAGTGTGTGAGAGAGCAAGTGAGTGTGTGTGAAAGAAAGTGAGTGTGTGAGAGAGCAAGTGAGTGTGTGAGAGAGCAAGTGAGTGTGTGAGAGAGCAAGTGAGTGTGTGAGAGAGCAAGTGAGTGTGTGAGAGAGCAAGTGTGTGAGAGAGCGAGTGTGTGAGAGAGCAAGTGAGTGTATGAGAGAGCAAGTGAGTGTGTGAGAGAGCAAGTGAGTGTGTGAGAGAGCAAGTGAGTGTGTGAGAGAGCAAGTAAGTGTGTGAGAGAGCGAGTGAGTGTGTGAGAGAGCAAGTGTGTGAGAGAGCGAGTGAGTGTGTGTGAGAGCAAGTGAGTGTGTGAGAGAGCCAGTATGTGAGAGAGCGAGTGAGTGTGTGAGAGAGCAAGTGAGTGTGTGAGAGAGTGTGTGAGAGAGCAAGTGTTTGAGAGAGCAAGTGTGTGAGAGAGCAAGTGAGTGTGTGAGAGAGCAAGTGTGTGTGTGAGAGATCAAGTGAGTGTGTGAGAGAGCAAGTGAGTGTGTGAGAGAGTGTGTGAGAGAGCAAGTGTTTGAGAGAGCAAGTGTGTGAGAGAGCAAGTGAGTGAGTGTGTGAGAGAGCAAGTGAGTGTGTGAGAGAGCAAGTGAGTGTGTGAGAGAGCGAGTGAGTGTGTGAGAGAGCAAGTGAGTATGCGTAAGAGCAAGTGAGTGTGTGAGAGAGCAAGTGAGTGTGTGAGAGAGCAAGTGAGTGTGTGAGAGAGCAAGTGAGTGTGTGAGAGAGTGTGTGAGAGAGCAAGTGTGTGAGAGAGCAAGTGAGTGTGTGAGAGAGCAAGTGAGTGTGTGAGAGTGTGTGAGAGAGCAAGTGTGTGAGAGAGCAAGTGTGTGAGAGAGCAAGTGAGTGTGTGTGTGAGAGAGAAGTGAGTGTGTGAGAAAGCAAGTGAATGAGTGAGAGAGCAAGTGAGTGTGTGAGAGAGCAAGTGAGTGTGCGTGAAAGAAAGTGAGTGTGTGAGAGAGCAAGTGAGTGTGTGAGAGAGCAAGTGTGTTAGAGAGCGAGTGTGTGAGAGAGCAAGTGAGTGTGTGAGAGAGCAAGTGAGTGTGTGAGAGAGCAAGTGTGTGTGTGAGCGAGTGTGTGAGAGATCAAGTGTGTGTGTGATAGAGCAAGTGAGTGTGTGAGAGAGCAAGTGTGTGTGTGAGAGAGCAAGTGAATGTGTGTAAGAGCAAGTGAGTGTGTAAGAGAGCAAATGTGTGAGAGAGCAAGTGAGTGTGTGAGAGAGCAAGTGTGTGTGTGATAGAGCAAGTGAGTGTGTGTGAGAGCAGGTGAGTGTGTTGTGAGAGCAAGTGTGTGAGAGGGGAAATGTGTGAGAGAGCAAGTGAGTGTGTGAGAGAGAGCAAGTGTGTGTGTGAGGGAGCAAGTGAGTGTGTGAGAGAGCAAGTGTGTGAGAGAGCAAGTGTGTGAGAGAGAGCAAGTGTGTTAGAGAGCGAGTGTGTGAGAGAGCAAGTGTGTGAGAGAGAGCAAGTGTGTGAGAGAGCAAGTGTGTGAGAGAGAGCAAGTGTGTGAGAGAGCAAGTGTGTGAGAGAGCAAGTGTGTGAGAGAGCAAGTGTGTGAGACATGAAGAGACTGTGCATGTGCTGGAGAGAAAATGTTCAGAGCGGGAGAGAATACCTGTGGTAGGATACTTATGCTTCTCATTGCAATTAACTTATTAACGTAAAGCAATAAAACCGTATGGGGAAGGGTGTTTCTCACCTGGAGTGTCAGGTAGACAGGTGTTCCTCACCTGAAGAGTCAGGTAGACTGTTGTCCCTTACCTGGAGAGTCAGGTAGACTGTTATTCCTCACCTGGAGTGTCAGGTAGACTGTTGTCCCTCACCTGGAGTGTCAGGTAGACTGTTATTCCTCACCTGGAGTGTCAGGTCTCACCTGGAGTATCAGGTAGACTGTTATTCCTCACCTGGAGTGTCAGGTAGACTGTTGTTCCTCACCTGGAGTGTCAGGTAGACTGTTGTCCCTCACCTGGAGTGTCAGGTAGACTGTTGTCCCTCACCTGGAGTGTCAGGTAGACTGTTATTCCTCACCTGGAGTGTCAGGTAGACTGTTGTCCCTCACCTGGAGCGTCAGGTAGACTGTTATTCCTCACCTGGAGTGTCAGGTAGACTGTTGCCCCTCACCTGGAGTGTCAGGTAGACTGTTGTCCCTCACCTGGAGTGTCAGGTAGACTGTTATTCCTCACCTGGAGTGTCAGGTAGACTGTTGTCCCTCACCTGGAGTGTCAGGTAGACTGTTATTCCTCACCTGGAGTGTCAGGTCTCACCTGGAGTGTCAGGTAGACTGTTGTTCCTCACCTGGAGTGTCAGGTAGACTGTTGTTCCTCACCTGGAGTGTCAGGTAGACTGTTGTCCCTCACCTGGAGTGTCAGGTAGACTGTTGTTCCTCACCTGGAGTGTCAGGTAGACTGTTGTCCCTCACCTGGAGTGTCAGGTAGACTGTTGTCCCTCACCTGGAGTGTCAGGTAGACTGTTGTCCCTCACCTGGAGTGTCAGGTAGATTGCTATTCCTCACCTGGAGTGTCAGGTCTCACCTGGAGTGTCAGGTAGACTGTTGTTCCTCACCTGGAGTGCCAGGTAGAATGTTGTTCCTCACCTGGAGTGTCAGGTCTCACCTGGAGTGTCCGGTAGGCTGGTGTTCCTCACCTGGAGTGTCAGGTAGGCTGGGGCTCCTCACATGGAGTCAGGTAGACTGCTGTTCCTCACCTGGAGCGTCAGGTAGACTGTTATTCCTCACCTGGAGTGTCAGGTAGACTGTTGTTCCTCACCTGGAGTGTCAGGTAGACAGGTGTTCCTCACCTGGAGAGCCAGGTAGACTGTTATTCCTCACCTGGAGTGTCAGGTAGACAAGTGTTCCTCACATGGAGAGTCAGGTAGACTGTTGTTCCTCACCTGGAGTGTCAGGTAGACTGTTGTTCCTCACCTGGAGTGTCAGGTAGACTGTCGTTCTTCGCCTGGGGTGTCAGGTAGACTGTTGTTCCTCACCTGGAGTGTCAGGTAGACTGTTGTTCCTCACCTGGAGTGTCAGGTAGACTGTTGTTCCTCACCTGGAGTGTCAGGCAGACCGGTGTTCCTTACCTGGAGAGTCAGGTAGACTGTTGTTCCTCACTTGGAGTGTCAGGTAGACTGTTGTTCCTCACCTGGAGAGTCAAATTGACTTGCGTTCCTCACTTGAAAAGTCAGATTGACTGGTGTTCCTCACCTGGAGAGTCAGACTGACTGTGTTCCTCACCTGAAGAGTCAGTTGACTG
Organism: Cherax quadricarinatus; assembly: GCF_026875155.1. NCBI lineage: Eukaryota > Metazoa > Arthropoda > Malacostraca > Decapoda > Parastacidae > Cherax > Cherax quadricarinatus. The sequence continues at coordinate 5,716,755 of NC_069460.1, forward strand.
GTGTTCCTCACCTGGAGAGTCAGATTGACTGTGTTCCTCACCTGAAGAGTCAGAGTGACTGGTGTTCCTCACCTGGAGAGTCAGAGTGACTGGTGTTCCTCACCTGGAGAGTATAGTTGGGTAGGTTGCCGGGGTCGCTGAAGGTGGTCATCTCGCAGGAGCCGGTGTGGTTGTGTGCCACGTCTTGTTGCACGCTCTGGAGATTTATACTGGCTCTCACATTGGACACAATGTTGCTGAACGCCGCCTCCAGACCTGTTTGTGCCAGCATTGTGTGAGTGCTAGTGGTGGTGGCGAGGAGGCGAGTGTGCGAGCAGCGAGACTGAGGGGTTGCTGCAGTAATGTCAGTCTGCGTGCTTGTGTGTGTTAGGTACTTAGTTACCATTTTGTCCTAGGCACAGTGTGTGTGTGTGTGTGTGTGTGTGTGTGTGCGTGTGTGTGTGTGTGTGTGTGTGTGTGTGTGTGTGTGTGTGTGTGTGTGCGTGTGTGTGTGTGTGTGTGTGTGTGTGTGTGTGTGTGTGTGTGCGTGTGTGTGTATTCATCTAATTGTACTCACCTAATTGCGGTTGCAGAGGTCGAGACTCAGCTCCTGGCCCAGCCTCTTCTCTGACGTCTACTGGGTCCTCCCTGTCCCTACTCCATGAGCTTTATCATGCCTCGTCTTAAAACTGTGTATGGTTCCTGCCTCCACTACATCACTTGCCAGACTATTCCACTTCCTAACAACTCTGTGGCTGAAGAAATACTTCCTATCTCTTTGACTTATCTGAGTCTTCAACTTCCAATTGTGACCCTTGTTTCTGTGTCCCATCTCGGGAATATCTTGTCTCTGTCCACCTTATCTATTCCTCGTAGTATTTTTTATGTCGTTATCATGTCTCCTCTAGCCTTCCTGTCCTCCAGTGTCGTCAGACTGATTTCCCTTAACCTTTCTTCATAGGACATTCCCCTTAGCTCTGAAACTAACCTTGTTGCAAACCTTTGCACTTTCTCTAATTTCTTGACGTGCTTGACCAGGTGTGCATTCCACACTGGTGCTGCATACTCCAGTATGGGCTTAACGTACACGGTATACAAAGTCTTGAACGATTCCTTACCGAGGTATCGGAACGCTATTTTCAGGTTTGCCAGGCGCCCATGTGCTGCAGCAGTTATCTGATTGATGTGTGCTTATTTATTTATTTATTTTATGTCTTTGCAAACAGTACATTGAGATTTTGTATTTACAATAATGGGCTGCAATGCAAAGAGAGCCTCTATTATGCCTAGGCATTATGGGCCAACTTAACATTATTGGCTTACAGACTACTTAACACTAAGGATTATATCATAGTTCTACAGTAGGATAGTAATTATTTCATAGTTGTACAGTAGATTATTAATTATAAATGAATCAAAATTTGTATAAGACAAAAGATATATTCATATATTCGAAAATGATTTTTGTGAAAACAATGATTCAATTATATTCCTGTCAACAATGGATAAAAGGTCCAAAGTGATTGTTGAAGTTATGATGTGGGAGTGCATAAGTGAGTAAGTGTGTACTGAGTATTTAGCATTTAGTGTAGGGCGATTAAGTGGCTTTTGAGAAGAGTCTTAAATTGATTTTCAGACTGGGTTACTTTAATATCTTCTGGTAATAAATTCCATATTTTGGGGCCGTTTATGTGCATAGAGTTTTTACACAGTGTGATATGGACATGAGGTATATCAAAAAGAGATCTGTGTCTTGTGTTGTGGTGTTGTGTCCTGTTAAGGTTGGTGAGGAGAAGTTTGAGTGGAGGGTTTATATTTGCGTGTATTGTTCTGTGTATGTAGTAGGCACATGAATAAGTATGGATGTTCTTAATGGTGAGCAGATTCAGACTCTGAAAATTGGTGGAGTATACTGACGGTTAGTTAGTTTAATATGTTTATTATGCACCCCATACCCATCATGTGGGTGGTAGTCACCCCATACCCATCCTATGGGCGGTAGTCAAAAGATTACAGAGGTACATAATGGGTCCAGGGACTGGGCCTCAAAGTTTTGATAGCTGAGCAAGTTACAGAGGTAATGAATTCACAATTTACAAAGGTAATGAACTCATAATTTACAAAGGTAATGAACTCACAATTTACAAAGGTAATGAACTCCAGGTAGGTCTAGTCACAATCATGACAAGTTACAAAGGTATTTACAGATTACAGAGGTACGTAATGGGTCCAGGGACCGGGCTCCCAAAGTTGTGATGGCTGAACTAGGTACAAGGTAATGAACTCGCAAGTTACAAAGGTAATGAATACTGTAAGAATGGTTACTTACGTTTATACATGGCTACAATCATGAACAAATTATAGAGTAGTACTGAGCAATTCACACTTCCACACCCGGTCACAACTGTAGTGAGTTATTGGTGCAAATATTGACCCCTGCAACCACAATTAGGGGAGTACACACACACACCACACACACACACACACACACACACACACACACACACACACACACACACACACAACCACACCACAAACCACACACACACACACACACACACACACACACACACACACACACACATACAACACACACACACACACACACACACACCACACACACACACACACAACCACACACACACACACATACACACACACACACACACACACACACACACACCACACACACACCACACACACACACACACACACACACACACATGTGGACAAAATGGTAACTAACTAACACACCTACACACCTACAACAGGCCTAGTGTCTAATCGACATGTGCCTAGGACAAAATAGTAACTAACCTACACACCTACAACAGGCCTAGTGTCTAATCGACATGTGCCTAGGACAAAATGGTAACTAACTAACACAGTCTAGGGGGCCAAAGACTACAAACCTCACTCAAGGAAAAATATCTTGGGGTGAGTATAACACCAGGCAAATCTCCTGAAGCGCACATCAACCAAATAACTGCTGCAGCATATGGGCGCCTAGCAAACCTCAGAACAGCATTCCGACATCTTAATAAGGAGTCGTTCAGGACCTTGTACACCGTGTACGTTAGGCCCATATTGGAGTATGCGGCACCAGTTTGGAACCCACACCTAGCCAAGCACGTAAAGAAACTAGAGAAAGTGCAAAGGTTTGCAACAAGACTAGTCCCAGAGCTAAGAGGTATGTCCTACGAGGAGAGGTTAAGGGAAATCAACCTGACGACACTGGAGGACAGGAGAGATAGGGGGGGCATGATAACGACATACAAAATACTGAGAGGAATTGACAAGGTGGACAAAGACAGGATGTTCCAGAGATTGGACACAGTAAACAAGGGACACAGTTGGAAGCTGAAGACACAGATGAATCACAGGGATGTTAGGAAGTATTTCTTCAGCCACAGAGTAGTCAGTAAGTGGAATAGTTTGGGAAGCGATGTAGTGGAGGCAGGATCCATACATAGCTTTAAGCAGAGGTATGATAAAGCTCACGGCTCAGGGAGAGTGACTTAGTAGCGATCAGTGAAGAGGCGGGGCCAGGAGCTCGGACTCGACCCCCGCAACCTCAACTAGGTGAGTACTAGGTGAGTACACACACACACAACCACACACACACGTACACACACACACACACACAACCACACACACACAGGGATGTTAGAAGTATTTCTTCAGCCACAGAGTAGTCAGTAAGTGGAACAGTTTAGGAAGCGATGTAGTGGAGGCAGGATCCATACATAGCTTTAAGCAGAGGTATGATAAAGCTCATGGTTCAGGGAGAGTGACCTAGTAGCGACCAGTGAAGAGGCGGGGCCAGGAGCTTGGAATCGACCCCTGCAACCTCAACTAGGTGAGCACACACACACACACACACACACACACACCCAGAGCTCAAGGGAATGTCGTACGAGGAAAGGTTAAGGGAAATCGGACTGACGACACTGGAGGACAGAAGGGTCAGGGGAGACATGATAACGACATACAAGATACTGCGGGGAATAGACAAGGTGGACAGAGATAGGATGTTCCAGAGAGGGGACACAGGGACAAGGGGTCACAACTGGAAGCTGAAGACTCAGACGAGTCACAGGGACGTTAGGAAGTATTTCTTCAGTCATAGAGTTGTCAGCAAGGGGAAATTTGCCTAGAAAGTGAAAGTAGTGGAGGCAGGAACCATACATAGTTTTAAGAAGAGGTATGAAAAAGGGTCAGGAAGCAGAGAGAGAGAGGACCCAAAGTAGCGATCAGTGAAGAGGCGGGGCCAGGAGCTGAGTCTCGACCCCTGCAACCACAATTAGGTGAATTAGGTGAGTACACACACCACAGGCTGGGAGGGTCAGGCCTAGTGTCAAAATCGAAAATGTGCCTAGGACAGAATGGTAACTAACACCCCAACACAACACACACACACAACACACACACCCCACACCACACACACACACACCACACAACCACCACACACACACACCACACAACACCACACACACACACACAAAACACACAAAACACCAACAACACCCCACACCACACACATTCTCAGAACATACAACCTATCACACCATACCAACACACACTACAGTCCATACCCACAGCCTCCACCCAACCCCGAGCTATAGAATCCCACAGTATGCCCCCAGGTCTCCCACCCTAAACAGGCCCCCCAAAACCACGTGTTGGAAAGGAAACTAAAAGGTTTAGGGTTTACAACAAACGCTGATGGAACAACAAATAAGTGTGAGGAGTGGCATGAAAGAGTCAAAGAAGCATCACCGGAATCATACCCTCTCACAGAAACCAAGCTTACAGGTATGATATCAGATGCCTTTCTTTCCAACGGGATACCAAATCTGAGGAAAGAAGAGGGGAACAGGGGGGGTGGAGGAGTGGCATTGCTGATCAAAAATCGCTGGAATTTTGATGAGCTGGAGAGAGGAGACAGCGGAGAAGAAAGTGATTACATAGGGGGAACGCTTCACTCTGGAGGTCCCAAGGTGGTAATAGCAGTGATGTATAACCCACCGCAGAACAGCAGGAGGCCCAAGGCAAGAGTACGACGAGAGCAATAGAGCGATGGTTGACACACTGGCTAGAGTGGCTAGAAGAGCTCATGCTTTGCAGGGCAAAGCTCCTGATCATGGGTGACTTTAACCACAAGGAGATCGATTGGGAGAATTTTGGACCCACATGGGGCCAAGATAATGGAGGGCTAAAAATGATGGAGGTGGGACTGAAAACTTCATGTACCAACACGTAAGGGACACTACAAGAGAGAGAGGAGAGGATGAACCAGCAAGGTGGCTTAGTATTCACCTTGACTAGTGCAGATATCGAGGACATACATATGAAAGACCCCTTGGGGCCAGTGACCAGTGGTTTTAAGCTTTCGATTACACAGTAGAGCTACAAGTGGAGGGGGAAGAGAAGCAGGAAGGCCAGGACGAATGAAGCCAAAATACAAGAAAGGGGACTACATAGGAATGAGGAACTTCCTGAACGGGGTTCTGGGGACAGAGAACTGGCAGGGAAAGCCAGTTAATGAGATGATGGAATATGTAGCAACAAAATGCAAGGAGGCTGAGGAGAGGTTTGTACCCAAGGGTAACAGGAAAAATGAAAAGACTAGGATGAGCCCATGGTTTACCCCAAAAGGGGCAGGGGGGCAAATACCCAAATGTTTCTAGGAATGGAAGAAATATAGAAGGCAAAGGATCGAGGAAGAAAAAAGGAGAGCAGTCGTTGAGCCAGAAACGAAAATGCACAGATAAGAAGGGGGCCCAAGACAATATGAAATGACATAGCAGCGAAAGCCAAATCTGACCCCAAAATGTTGTCCAGCCACAATCAGGAGGAAAACAACAGTCAAGGACCAGGTAATCAGGTAAGGAAGGAAGGAGAAGAGACATCAAGAAATGACCGTGAAGTATGTGAGGAATCAACAAGAGATTCAAAGAAGTGTTCACAGAGGGGGACAGAGGGGCTCCAGAAAGACGGAGAGGTTGGGGCACACCACCATGTGCTGGACACAGTGCACAAAACCCAGGAAGAAGTGAAGAGGCTTCTGAGTTGAGCTAGATACCTCAAAGGCAAAGGGGCCCGATAACATCTCCATGGGTATTGAGAGAGGGGAGCAGAGGCACTATGTGTACCCTAACAACAATATTCAATACATCTATCGAAACAGGGAGATTGCCTGAGGCATGGAAGACAGCAAATGTAGTCCCAATCTTTAAAAAAGGAGACAGACATGAAGCATTAAACTACAGACCAGTGTCACTGACATGTATAGTATGCAAAATCATGGAGAGATTATCAGGAGAAGAGTGGTGGAACACCTAGAAAGGAACGATCTCATCAACAGCAGCCAACATGGTTTCAGGGACGGGAACTCCTGTGTCACAAACCTACTGGAGTTCTATGACATGGTGACAGCAGTAAGACAAGAGAGAGAGGGGTGGGTGGATTGCATTTTCTTGGACTGCAAGAAGGCGTTTGACACATGTTCCACACAAGAGATTGGTGCAAAAACTGGAGGACCAAGCAGGGATAACAGGGAAGGCACTACAATGGATCAGGGAATACTTGACAGGAAGACAGCAGCGAGTCATGGTACGTGGCGAGGTGTCAGAGTGGGCACCTGTGACCAGCGGGGTCCCACAGGGGTCAGTCCTAGGACCAGTGCTGTTCTGGTATTTGTGAACGACATGACGGAAGGAATAGACTCTGAGGTGTCCCTGTTTGCAGATGACGTGAAGTTGATGAGAAGAATTCACTCGATCGAAGACCAGGCAGAACTACAAAGGGATCTGGACAGGCTGCAGACTGGTCAGCAATTGGCTCCTGGAGTTCAATCCACCAAGTGCAAAGTCATGAAGATTGGGGAAGGGCAAAGAAGACCGCAGACGGAGTACAGTCTAGGGGCCAGAGACTACAAACCTCACTCAAGGAAAAAGATCTTGGGGTGAGTATAACACCGGGCACATCTCCTGAAGCGCACATCAACCAAATAACTGCTGCAGCATATGGGCGCCAGCAAACCTCAGAACAGCATTCCGACATCTTAATAAGGAATCATTCAGGACCCTGTACACCGTGTACGTTAGGCCCATACTGGAGTATGCGACACCAGTTTGGAACCCACACCTAGCCAAGCACGTAAAGAAACTAGAGAAAGTGCAAAGGTTTGCAACAAGACTAGTCCCAGAGCTAAGAGGTATGTCCTACGAGGAGAGGTTACGGGGAATCAACCTGACGACACTGGAGGACAGGAGAGATAGGGGGGACATGATAACGACATACAAAATACTGAGAGGAATTGACAAGGTGGACAAAGACAGGATGTTCCAGAGATTGGACACAGTAACAAGGGGACACAGTTGGAAGCTGAAGACACAGATGAATCACAGGGATGTTAGGAAGTATTTCTTCAGCCACGAGTAGTCAGTAAGTGGAATAGTTTGGAGATGATGTAGTGGAGGCAGGATCCATACATAGCTTTAAGCAGAGGTATGATAAAGCTCAGGCTCAGGGAGAGTGACCTAGTAGCGATCAGTGAAGAGGTGGGGCCAGGAGCTCGGACTCGACCCCGCAACCTCAACTAGGTGAGTACAACTAGGTGAGGTGAGTACACACACACACACACACACACACAACCACACACACACTCACACACACACACACACACACACACACACACACACACACACACACACACACACACACACGCAACATACACACACACACACAACACACACACACACACACACACACACACAACACACACACACACACACACACACACAACACACGCACATATACACACACACACACACGCACACACACACACACACACACACCACACACACGCACACATACACACACACACCACCACACACACACAACACACACACACACCACACACACACACACCACACGCGCGCGCGCGCGCGCGCACACACACACATGTGGTAATGCTTATTTACAGCTAGCAAAGTCAGGGTATTTCTCCAGAATGGTCTGTAATATACCACTGTGGATAAAATACTTTGCCATTTCTTGAACATTTCTGAGTGAGTTGTTTCTAAATTCATTAATTTGATCACACTCCAGTACATAATGACGCAAGGTGTGACAATAGTCCATCTGGCAAAGTTTACATTTCGTTTGGTCTACATCTGGTGGTGGTGATTTAACCTGCCAAAGATACTTGTAACCCAGCCGGAGCCGGGCGACGGGAGTGGGAATTTGTTATCATTCTTACTGCTGCCTTTTGCTGGGTTATTAGGGGTTTTAGGTGATTCGATGTTGTTGATCCACATGCACAAATTCCATATGTAAGATAAGGGTATATGAGTGTATGGTACAGTACCAGGAGAGCTGATTGTGGAACGTAGTACCTTATCTTTCATAGTATGCCTACAGTCAGTGATGACACAGAATCAGTAATGATGATAGAGTCAAGCTTAGTGTCATAGGTTAGCTTTAGCGCCATTAGGATTGCAAACAGTTCAGTTTGCAATTCTAATGGCGCTAAAGCTAACTAATGGCACTGAGCTTGACTCTTGGTACTAGTGAACGGCTTTTAAGCCAAAAATTTGCAGCCACATTTCCTATACCTGGAGAGAGTTTCAGGTGTCAACGCCCCCGCGACCCGGCCTGTGACCAGGCCTCATGGTGGATCAGGGTCTGATCAACCAGGTTGTTACTGCTGGCCGCACGAAATCCAACGTACGAACCACAGTTCTGCTGGTCAGGTACTGACTTTAGGTGCTTGTCCAGTGCCTGCTTGAAGACAGCCAGGGGTCTATTGGTAATCCCCCTAATGTATGCTGGGAGGCAATTGAACAGTCTTGGGCTCCTGACACTTATGTTGTCTCTTATTGTGCTAGTGGCACCCCTGCTTTTCATCGAGGGGATGTCGCATCGTCTGCCAAGTCTTTTGCTTTCATAGGGAGTGATTATCGTGTACAAGTTTGGTACTAGCCCCTCTAGGATTTTCCAGGTGTATATAATCATGTATGTCTCCCGCCTGCGTTCCAGGGAATACAAGTTGAAGAACTTCAAGCGTTCCCAGTAATTGAGGTGTTTAATCGCAGTTTTATGTACCATAAAGGTTCTCTGTACATTTTCTAGGTCAGTAATTTCACCTGTCTTGAAAGGTGCTGTTAGTGTGCAGCAATATTCCAGCCTAGATAGAACAAGCAACCTGAAGAGTGTCATCATGGGCTTGGCATCCCTAGTTTTGAAGGTTCTCATTATCCATCCTGTCATTTTTTCTAGCAGATGCGATTGATACAATGTTGTGGTCTTTAAAAGTGAGATCCTCTGACATTATCACTCCCAGGTCTTTTACATTAGTTTGTCGTTCTATTGTGTCGTTAGAATTTGTTTTATACTCCGGTACAGTTTTAATTTCCTCACGTTTTCCATATTAGAGTAATTGAAATTTCTCATCACTGAACTTCATATTGTTTTCTGTGGCCCACTGAAAGATTTGGTTGATGTCCGCCTGGAGTTTTGCAGTGTCTTTAATAGAGGTCACTGTCATACAAATTCGGGTGTCATCTGCAAAGGAAGACACGGCGCTGTGGTTTACATCCCTATCTATGTCAGACATGAAGATGAGGAATAGGATGGGAGCGAGTACTGTGCCTTGTGGAACAAAGCTTTTCACCGTAGCCGCCTCAGACTTTTACTCTGTTTATTACGCCTCTTTCTGTTCTGTTTGTCAGGAAATTATAGATTCATCTACCAACTTTTCCTGTTATTCATTTATCGCGCATTTTATGCGCTATTACACCATGGTCACACTTGTCAAAGCCTTTTGCAAAGTCTGTGTATACTGCATCTGCGTTTTTCTTTTTGTCTTCTAGAGCATCCAGGATCTTGTCATAGTTGTCCAGTAGAGCAGGAGCAACCTGCTCTAAACCCATGTTGCCCTGGGTTGTGTAACTGATGGGTATTTAGATGAGTGGCGATCTTGCTTCTTAGAACCCTTCCAAAGATTTTTATGATATGGGAAGTTAGCGCTATCGGTCTGTAGTTCTTTGCTATTGCTTTACTGCCCCCTTTGTGGAGTGGGTTATGTCTTGTTTTTAGCAGCTGTGGGACGACCCCTGTGTCCATGCTCCCTCTCCATAGGATGTTAAAAGCACATGATAAAAGTTTCTTGCAGTTATTGATAAACACGGAGTTCATTACCTTTGTAACTTGGTCATGACTGTGACCAGATCGACCTGGAGTTCATTACCTTTGTAACTTGGTCATGACTGTGACCAGATCGACCTGGAGTTCATTACCTTTGTAACTTGTCAATGGTCCAAGTCGGACCGAAACGTCGTCGTAAGCTTCTCTCTTTTATGTGCGGGTTATTTGTGTACTCAAGTGTCGGTTGTGCGGATATCCCAGGATGGTTGGTGGAGTTGTCAGTAGTGAACGTTTAGTCTGGCAACGTTGACACCATCCTCCTACGCGGCAACAAGTGTGTGTTTTATTAAAACTGGTTTAATAAACTCAGACAAAGTGACTTATTTGGCTCTTTGTATTACCTAACTATTAGATTAAGTTATATATTACATGAACATTACTTATATGAGTATTAAAATATAAATATCAGTTACTGAACTATAACTTACCTACTAATATATATATATATTATATATTATATATATATATATATATATATATATATATATATATATATCACTCTGACTTTATATGATAATTGTTGTGGAAAAATTTAAATTTCCCTAAATTTAGCATATTTAAATTTAAAAAATATAATAATGGTGTATTAAAATGCAATGCTATTTAGACCCTTTGAAAAAATTAGAGTGAGGGGGGATGTGGAAGAGCAAGGGAGTGACGCCATATTGAATTTAATGTGTGAATACTGGACTGAGTTGTGCAATGTGATCGGGCGTTCTCGAAGGCCAATTGAGGATTTTCAGCCTGACTTTGTAATTAGGAACCCGTGTTAATGACCCCTGCTCAAGAATTGGGACAGGAAATTTGTGGGACCTCAAGAATTACATGTGGATGGTGGAAGATAAGGGATACAAACATCACTTAAGGGAAGTGCACCATTAGACCTTCCATATAGATCTCTAGCTGGCCAGTGTAGGGTTTAGGTGTTAGCCAGGTGTTGTGGTGTGATCCATCTACAGTAATTAAATGGTAAGCGTTAATACCAGCAAGATCGTCAACCATCTAGATACCCATCAGTTACACAACCCAGGGGAATTTGGGTTTAGAGCAGGTTGCTCCTGCCTGTTCCAGCTATTGAATCACTATGACAAGGTCCTGGATGCTGTAGAGGTTAAACAAACTAGAGATGTAATAAAAACAGACAAGTGTGACCATGGTGTAATAGCGCACAAAATGCATGATAAAGGAATAATAGGGAAAACTGATAGATGGATCTATAATTTCTTGATAAACAGAATACAAAGAGTAATAGTAAACAGAGTAAAGTCTGAGGCAGCTACGGTAAAAAGCTCTGTTCCACAAGGCACAGTACTCATTCCCGTTCTATTCCTCATCCTCATATCTGACATAGACAAAGATGTAAGCCATAGCTCCGTGTCTTCCTTTGTGGATGACACCCGGATTACCATGACAGTGACCTCCATCGAAGATACTGCGAGACTCCAAGCGAACATCAACCAAATCTTTGAATGGGTCACTCAAAACAATATGAAGGATTAAGGGATTAAGGGGTTTATTTCCTTGCATAGTTTACAGTGTATAATTACAATATTGATTTACTAAGAGCAAAGAAAGACACTATTATGCCGAGGCACTTCGGGCAATGAAGAAAAATTTCAACTACTCAGATATGAAAAACTTGAGGAAATTTAAACTGTATCAGGGTATACGACAAATTCTAACCATACAATAAAGCGAAAAAGTAATGTGAAGGACCTGGGAGTAATAATGTCAGAGGATCTCACCTTCAAAGACCACAACAATGTATCTACCTCATCTGCTAGGAAAATGATAAAATGGATAATAAGAGCCTTCAAAACTAGGGACGCCAAGCACATGATGATTCTATTCAAATCACTTGTGCTCTCTAGGCTGGAATACTACTGTACACTAACTGCCCCCTTCAAGGCTGGCGACATTACAGACCTGGAAAGTGTACAAAGAACTTTCACGGCACACATAAGTACGAGAAGGCACCTAAACTACTGGGAACAGTTGAAGGCCCTTGATTTGTATTCCCTGGAGTGCAGGCGAGAGAGATACATGATAATATACACTTGGAAAATCCTAGAGAGATTAGTACCAAACTTGCACACGAAAATCACTCCATATGAAAGCAAAAGACTCGGCAGGAGATGTAACATTCCCCCGATGAAAAGCAGGGGCGCCACGAGTACACTGAGAGACAGCACAATAAGTGTCCGGGGCCCAAGACTGTTCAACTGCCTCCCAGCATACATAAGGGGGATTACCAATAGACCCCTGGCTGTCTTCAAGAAGGCACTGGATAGGCACCTAAAGTCAGTACCTGACCAACCGGGCTGTGGTTCGTATGTTGGATTGTGTGCGTCCAGCAGTAACAACCTTTTTGATCAGACCCTGATCCACCACGAGGCCTGGTCTCAGACCGAGCCGCGGGGATGTTGACCCCCGAAACCTTCTCCAGGTAAACTCCAAGTACAGTCCACAACCTTAATTTACCAAAGTACCTGGTTTTAATATTTTAATTATTAATTTAATGTCAGGTCTAGCTTTTTGTGTGAGTGGTGAAGAGGTGGGCATCGAGGGAGTTACAGTCCTACGACCTACTGTGACTTAAGTCCCACTTATCTCACCCAAATTACTTGCCTGTAATAATTCAGGTAATACCACGTAAATCTCATGCAAGTAATATACTCTAATAATAATAATAATAATAATAATAATAATAATAATAATAATAATAATAATAATAATAATAGTAATAATAATAAAATAATAATAATAATATAATAATAATAATAATAATAATAATAATAATAATAATAATAATGATAATAATAATAAAAATAATAATAATAATAATAAACGTTAGTCACTATGTCTAACTATTCTAGGTTATCCCAGGTAATCTACACATATACTGCTATGTAGGAAAATTTATGTAACTGTATTTATGAGTACGTGTACCTGAATAAACTTACTAAGTAATTGATGTTTTTGTAATAGTCATGGTGAGTGAGATAAAGCACCAAGTAACGTCACTGAGACGAACACTTAAGAACGTAGCAACAAGACACAATTTCACATATTTTGAGTAGATTTAATAATAGATTGGACAAGGTACACGCATTGGGGTGGTTGGATATGAGTATAATCAGCCTAGAATGGGACAGTAGGTTTATTGCAATACTCCTCTGTTCTTATGCTCTGTGTCCTCTCAGAACCACTGGATAAATTAATGCTAGTTTCTTTTTTAGTTATATTTGTAGATTTCTCGAACAAATCTTATCTTAACAGTTAAACAGGAGAAAGGACTGAATACTGCACAAGTTTTTTTGGCCCTTTAGTCCACCAAAACTTGTGCAGTGTTCAGTCCTCTCCTGCTTATTGCTTAAAACAAGATTTGTTCAGCTTATCTACAATATCCTAGGTAGTAGGTTGGTAGACAGCAACCACCCAGGGAGGTACTACCGTCCTGCCAAGTGAGTGTAAAACGAAAACCTGTAATTGTTTTACATGATGGTAGGATTGCTGATGTCTTTTTTCTGTTTCATAAACATTCAAGATTTCAGGTACGTCTTGCTACTTCTACTTACACTTAAGTCACACTACACATACATGTACAAGCATATGTATATACACCCCTCTGGTTTTTCTTCGATTTTTCTTTCTAGTTCTTGTTCTTGTTTATTTCCTCTTATCTCCATGGGGAAGTGGAACAGAATTCTTCCTCCGTAAGCCATGCGTGTTGTAAGAGGCGACTAAAATGCCGGAAGCAAGGGGCTAGTAACCCCTTCTCCTGTATAAATTACTAAATTTAAAAAGAGAAACTTTCGTTTTTCTTTTTGGGCCACCCTGCCTCGGTGGGATACGGCCGGTGTGTTGAAAGAAGATCATCTACAAATATAATAAAAAAAAAATACTTGCATTAACTTATCCAGTGGCTCTGAGAGGACATAGAGCATAAGAACAGAGAAGTATTGCAATAAACCTACTGCCCCATTCTAGGCAGGTTATGACTCACGAAATCGTAATGACACGATTGCAAGCAAACCATACCCCCGGCCGGGATTGAACCCGCGACGGGCTGGAGTTTTGAGACTCTCTGACCGCGGGTTCAATCCCGGCCGGGGTATGGCTCGGCAGGTTATATTCATCCAACCACCCCATCATTTTAATAAGTCTTAGAGAAGCTATTAAAATAATGGCATATAATACCGACAACATAAGGAATTAGACACATGTGGAACATCTTGGATAACTATGAGACGACTTTAAATAAGACGAAACGTTTATAAATTAAGCACAAAGTCTTTAAATAAGGATACCCAAATGTTGCGCATGTTCATAACTTCTTATGTAAGGTGAAAGCCTGTTGTTGTTGACTCTGGTATGGGTTATACAAATACAAATATTTATTTCCTTGTAAAGTTTACAATGTGTGGTTTATATGTGGTTTACATGTGGTTTACATGTGGTTTACATGTGGTTTACATGTGGTGTACATATGCTGCTGTGTACGATAATTCTATGTAACTGTATTTGCGCATATAACAGGGAGGGCACTGCAATGGATAAGGGAATACCTGACAGGGAGGCAATAATGTCGTACGAGGAAAGGTTGAGGGAAATCGGACTGACGACACTGGAGGACAGAAGGGTCAGGGGAGACATGATAACGACATACAAGATACTGGACAGAGATAGGATGTTCCAGAGAGGGGACACAGAAACAAGGGGTCACAACTGGAAGCTGAAGACTCAGACGAGTCACAGGGACGTTAGGAAGTATTTCTTCAGTTATAGAGTCGTCAGGAAGTGGAATAGCTAGCAAGTGAAGTAGTTTACCTGGAGTTTACCTGGAGAGAGTTTCGGGGGAGTTTGGAGGCAGGAACCATACATAGTTTTAAGAAGAGGTATGACAAAGCTCAGGAAGCAGAGAGGGAGAGGACCTAGTAGCGATCATTGAAGAGGCGGGGCCAGGAGCTGAGTCTCGACCCCTGCAACCACAATTAGGTGAGTACACACATATACATATACACACACACGTACACACACACACACACACACAGGCGGGGCCAGGAGCTATGATTCGACCCCTGCAACCACAAATAGGTGAGTACACACACACACATACACACAGGCGGGGCCAGGAGCTGAGTCTCGACCCTTGCAACCACAATTAGGTGAGTACACACACGCACACATGTGGTAATGCTTTATTTACAGCTAGCAAAGTCAGGGTATTTCTCCAGAATGGTCTGTAATATACCACTGTGGATAAAATACTTTGCCATTTCTTGAACATTTCTGAGTGAGTTGTTTCTAAATTCATTAATTTTATCACACTCCAGTACATAATGACGCAGTGTGTGACAATAGTCCATCTGGCAAAGTTTAGATTTCGTTTGGTCTACATCTGGTGGTGGTGATTTAACCTGCCAAAGATACTTGTAACCCAGCCGGAGCCGGGCAGTAGTGACATCCAAGAGTCTACTTATCTTGTTGGATGCACCATAGACATGTGGCTCCTCCTGCATGATAGAATGATGATAGATGGTATCCATATACACATGCGCTACCATCCACAGGATGGATATGGGGTGCACAATAAACTGGCCACTTCGGTGGCAAAATCTAATCTAATCTTTGTCACAGGTTGCGACCCACACCAGTCGACTAACACCCAGGTACCCATTTTACACTGATGGGTGAACAGGGATAGCAGGTGTCTTCTGGAAACACGTCCCTAATGTTTTCCAGCAGTACCGGAGGAGATTCGTACTCTGTGTGTGAGCTGAGTCCTCTAGCGTTCCAGCTACGGGACACCTTAAACTTAAAGAAACATGCCCATTGTTTTTACCCTCGCCGGGAATCGAATCAGGACACTCAACGCGTGAAGCAAGAGCTTTTACCACCTGGCCACAAGCACAGGTACACATGAGCACAATTGTCATACATGGAGTAAAATACCTAGGATAACCCCCCCCCCCCCAAAAAAAAAAAAAAGGTCAAACAAAGTGATTAATTTCCACTGAGGTGATGTGGATGCATATATTCTTCAAGCCCCAGTGGATA
>NC_069460.1:5733505-5798722 GCF_026875155.1 Cherax quadricarinatus
ACTACAACAACTTTTGTCACTACTACACTACACTAGTACACTACCCACCACTAGATTGCACCTCATTTTGAGCCTATATATACCCTCTGTGTCCATGTATTGTTTGTAATGGCTTGACAAAGCTTTTTGAAGAGCAAAACCCGTTGCCACAATAAAATGTCACATTAGTTCACTTGTGTCCTTTTACTTTACATTTTGTCGGTAATTCTACCAACTTTATTACCTTCTGTTAATGCTAAGGAAACTGAATACCTTATACCAAGACTGAAAACCTGCCCAAAGACTGAGGGACTGAACACCTATCAAGGTTGAGGGACTGAACACCTATCAAGGTTGAGGGGCTGAAACACCTATCAAGACTGAGGGACTGAGCACCTATCAAGGTTGAGGGACTGAGCACCTATCAAGACTGAGGGACTCACACCTATCAAGACGAGGGACTGAGCACCTATCAAGGTTGAGGGACTGAACACCTATCAAGACTGAGGGACGAACACCTATCAAGGTTGAGGGACTGAACACCTATCAAGACTGAGGGACTCAACACCTATCAAGACTGAGGGACTAGCAACCTATCAAGGTTGAGGACTGAACACTTATCAAGGCTGAGGGACTGAACACCTATCAAGGCTGAGGGACTGAACACCTATCAAGGCTGAGGGACTGAACACTTATCAAGGCTGAGGGACTGAACACCTATAAAGGGTTTTGAGGGACTAAACCACTTATCAAGGTTGGGGGGACTGAACACCTATCAAGGTTGGGGGACTGAACACCCATCAAGGTTGAGGGCTGAACACCTATCAAGGTTGAGGGACTGAACCCACCTATCAAGGTTGAGGACTGAACACTTACCCAAGGTTGAGGGACTGAACACCTATCGGGTTTAAAGGGGACTCAACACCTATCAAGGTTGAGAGACTCAACACCTATCAAGGTTGAGGGACTGAACACCTGGAGTTTACCTGGAGAGAGTTCCGGGGTCAACGCCCCCGCGGCCCGGTCTGTGACCAGGCCTCCTGATGGATCAGAGCCTGATCAACCAGGCGTTACTGCTGGCTGCACGCAAACCAACGTACGAGCCACAGCCCGGCTGGTCGGGAACCGACTTTAGTGTTTGTCCAGTGCCAGCTAGAAGACTGCCAGGGGTCTGTTGGAAATTTCCCCCTTATGTATGCTGGGAGGCAGTTGAACAGCCCGGGGCCCCTGACACTTATTGTATGGCCCTCTTAACGTGCTAGTGACACCCTGCTTTTCTTTGGGGGGGATTTGCATCGCCCTGCCAAGTCTTTTGTTTTCGTGGTGATTTAATTTTCGTGTGCAAGTTCGGTACTATCCCTCTAGGTTTTTTCCAGGTGTATATAACCCATGTATCTCTCCCCGCCTGCCTTCCAGGGATACAAGGTTTAGGAACCTCAAGCGCTCCCAGTAATTGAGGTGTTTTATCTCCGTTTTTGCGCGCCATGAAGGTTCTCTGTACATTTTCTGGGTCAGCAATTTCACCTGCCTTAAAAGGGGGCTGTTAGTGTGCAGCAATATTCCACCTAGATAGAACAAGTGACCTGAAGAGTGTCATCATGGGCTTGGGCCTCCCTAGTTTTGAAGGTTCCATTATCCCATCCTGTCTTTTTTTCTAGCAGAGGGCGATTGATACAATGTTATGGTCCTTGAAGGTGAGATCCTCCGACATGATCACTCCCAGTCTTTGACGTTGGTGGTTTTTGCTCTATTTTGTGGCCAGAATTTGTTTTGTACTCTGTTGAAGATTTAATTTTTCCCCGTGTTTACCATATCTGAAATAATTTAAATTTCTCATCGTTGAACTTCATATTGTTTTCTGCAGCCCACTGAAAGATTTGGTTGATTCCGCCTGGAGCCTTGCAGTGTCTGCAATGGAAAACACTGTCATGCAGATTCGGGTGTCATCTGCAAAGGAAGACACGGGGCTGTGGCTGACATCCTGTCTATGTCGGATATGAGGATGAGGAACAAGATGGGAGCGAGTACTGTGCCTTGTGGAACAGAGATTTTCACCGTAGCTGCCTCGGACTTTACTCTGTTGACGACTACTCTCTGTGTTCTGTTTAGTGAGGAAATTATAGATCCATCGACCGACTTTTTTCCCGTTATTCCTTTTGCACGCAAATTTTGTGCGCTATTACGCCCTGGTTCCACACATGTCGAAGGCTTTTGCAAAGTCTGTATATATTACATCTGCATTCTTTTTTTGTCTTCTAGTGCATTTAGGACCTTGTCGTAGTGATCCAGTAGTTGAGACAGACAGGAGCGACCTGTTCTAAACCCATGGTGCCCGGGTTTTTGTAACTGATGGGTTTCCCAGATGGTGGTGATCTTGCTTCTTAGGACCCTTTCAAAAAATTTTATGATATGGGGTGTTAGCGCTATCGGTCTGTAGTTCTTTGCTGTTTTCTTTACGCCCCCCTTTGTGGAGTGAGGCTGTTGTTTTTTAGTAACTGTGGGATGACCCCGTTCCATGCTCCCCCTCCATAGGATGGAAAAAAACTCGTGATAGGGGCTTCTTGCAGTTTTTTGATGAACACGGAGTTCCATGAGTCTGGGCCCCGGGGCAGAGTGCATGGCAATGTCCATTTTATCGCCTGTTCGAAGTCATTTGGCGTCAGGGTAACATCGGGTAGGCTTGTGTTAACCAAATTCTGTGGCTCATTAAAAATTCATTTTTATCTCGACTCTCAGTCCCGGTTAGCGGGTTTATAAAAACTGAGTCAATTGGGACTTGAGTAGCTCACTCATTTCCTTGCTGTCATCTGTGTAGGACCCATCTTTTTAAGTAGGGCCCAATACTGGACGTTGTTCTCGACTTTGATTTGCATAGGAGAAGAAATACTTTGGGTTTCTTTCGATTTCATTTATGGCTTTTAGTTCTTCCCGCGATTCCTACTCCTATAAGATTCCTTTACTTAAGTTCGATGCTTGCTATTTCTCTGACCATGTCTCCCTACGCATTTCAGATATATTGACCTCTTTTAGCCGCTCTGTTATTCTTTTCCGTCGCCTGTAAAGGGAGCGCCTGTCTCTTTCTATTTGACATCTACTCCTCCTTTTTTCTTAGAGGAATAAGCCTTGTGCATACATCGAGTGCCCCCAAGTTAATCTGTTCTAGGCAAAATTTGGGGGTCTTTTTTGCTTAGTATATCTTCCCAGCTTATATCGGTTGGACTTGGCTTACTTTTGGGCCTACTTATGTTTTTGACTCACGAAATCGTAATGACACGATTTTCAAACAAACCATAAACCCCGGCTGGGATTGAACCCGCGGTCAGAGAGTCTCAAAACTCCACCCGTCGCGTTAGCTAACGCGACGGGCTGGAGTTTTGAGACTCTCTGAACTGCGGGTTCAATCCCACCGGGTATGGTTTATGTTTTTGTATTGAAGTTTAATTTGGGGAATGCTCCCTCGTGACTAATCTCATTTTGTCGGTCTGGGGCTCCGCGCATACATGTCTGAACCTCAATTATGTTGTGATCTGAATATATTGTTTTTGATATGGTGACATTTCCCTTTTCAGATCATCATTGTTAGTGAAGATGAGGTCTAGTGTATTCTCCAGTCTAGTAGGCTCTATTATTTGCGGTTTAAATTGAATTTTGGCAGAGTTTAAAAAGCTCGTGTGAGTGTGAGTTTTTTATCAGAGCTGCCTCCTGGTGTTATTACTGCAACAATAAATTTTTTGCTAATTCCCCCCATTTTAGGTGGCTTAAGTTGAAATCCCCCAGGAGCAAGAAAGTTGGGTGCAGGAGCTGGAAGATTTTCCAGACAGTGGTCAATTTTTAACAGCTGTTCCTGGAATTGCTGGGATGTTGCATCCGGAGGCTTGCAGACTACCACAATGGTTCCCCGACCTTTACTGCTAAAACTTCCACTACATCAAATTTTAGCATTTAGCAGTTTCTGTGCAAACAAGTGACTCTGCAATGTAAAAGGGCCCAAACCCCCCCCCTTTTGCCTGTTCACTTTTGTCACATCTGTATAGGTTGAAAACCCGGGATCCATATTTCGTTGTCCAAGTGATCCTTTATGTGGGTCCTCTGTGAAAGCCGCGAACATTGCCTTTGCCTCTGCAAGCAGTCCACGGGTGAAAGGTATTTGTGTTTTTGTTGCTGGCCTTAGACCCTGTATATTTGCAAAGAAGAATGTCATCGGACTGGTGGTATTGTTGGTACTGGGGGGGGGGATTTTTTTCCGGCATTAGTACTGTATCTGTTGGGTTTTGGGGTGGAGGCCATCGACTGTGGTTCCACTCCAGGAATGACTGGATTTGGTGTACGATTTCCCGCCATTCCTGCCAGTTTTTTTTTTCCCTTTTTGGCACTAAACACGTGGGCAAGGTTGAGGGACTGAACACTTCAGGATTCTTTCCTCCGTTTCTTCCACTGTCACTATTATTATTATTAAAAATCACAGGGGAGCTCTAAACCCGTAAGGATTATACAGCGCCTGTGAGGGGGGGGATGTAAGGTATTCAGACTCAAGTCAGGGAACCGGAGCACAGAATCCAAATTTCCCCAGATCAAGAGCGCCTCACCAGCATCAAGGAACCTCCTTGAAGGGTCTCTAGTAATAAAATCATCTGTGTATTTGAAGCAGACTGCTGTGCAGGCAAAATATTTCTGTTTACCTAAGTGTTGCAACCTGTGTCTTATGCAGCAAGCCATTAATAAATACACAAGTGATCGTAGATGAGGGCCCAAATTATTATTATTATTTTTAATTAAAATTTATTTTTATTATTTTTAAATTTTAAATTTAAAATTATATAATTATTTTATTATATTATTATTAAGCGGCTTAACCGGGAAGGGCACACAGCGTGAGTGGGTAAGAAATCATGAAGGTAACACCTGGACTTTAACTGGGTTGAAGAAACACAGTATACAGCAGAAGGTTGGGGATTGGGGGGGAGCTGCCTATGTAGGTCAGTAGGCCTATATTACTAAGAAAATACACATTACTTCATTTAATACATTCCTAGAAAATTTTTTTTTCCCTTTTCAGACCAAGTAAAAAATTTTAAAAATTGAATCACTGGAATGAAGAACAATAAGCTGAAATGGAAATTGATTTAAGATAACAAAAGTTTTTTTTTATCCGTGACTGAAAAATGTTTAAAAACCCAAGCAAAAACGTCGTTTTTTAAATAAAATGTTCACTCTACTTATATTATGGATCACATAGAAAAAAGTGTGGTCTTTTAGCACTGTTATGACCCAGAAAAAAACGAGTTCCGGCGTAAAAATAATCATAATTTTATTTAGAAGGGATGGAAACATGTGTTTGTCACTCACAGGATCACCTCAAGATGGGGCCCCGGGGGAAGGGGGAGGGGTGAGCACATGGGGGGAGCGGCGATACCTGGTCAAAGGGCCCCTGGGTCCCGTTCACCACTGGCTGGGGGAAAGACAAAACCGACGGGGGTGGACACCAGTTTTTTCAGACACTTTACCAGGGGAAACCTTCAAAATGGTGTTTGTAAACCAAAGGGGGTTTATCAAACACTGGGTTTTAAACACCTTCCCGGGGGGGGATGAGTCTCCTTTGTAAATGACTAATACCATAGTCAGGGGTTTAAACCTCATTTAGGGGCCCGGTGGCTGGTGGCTAAAGCTCCCGCTTCACACACGGAGGGCCCGGGTCGTTCCCGGCGGGGGGAAATTTCCCGACACTTTTTTCCTTACACCTGTTTCCTGTTCACCTACAGCAAATGGGTACCGGGTGTTAGCACTTTGGGCCACCGGGCAGTTTGGGGACCCCAAGGGAAAAAGTTGACAGTCCTCGATGACCACTGACTTTCTTGGGTTATCCGGGGGCTAACCCCCGGGGGTTTAAAAATCGAACAAAATCTTACTTATTTTATCTTACAAACCTCCCATCGAAGGAAACAAAAAAAATGGTTTTTTAAAAAAATTTCGAATTTTTTACAGTTTTTTGGCCTCGAGAGAAACACATGGGGTTTATTTTTTTTTTTTGTTTGGAAAGAACTGGTAAACTAATGATAGGTCACTAGGATCATAAGTAAGAAAAGTTTATTCAGGTAACACAAATACGTTACATAGAATTATCATACATACACATATGTGCAGAGAATATGGAAAAAACCCAAAAAAGTCAATACTTATTTCCATTGGGGTCCTTTTTGGGGCCGTCATAGATAAGACCCCCGTCAGGGAAACACTTGTCCTGGTTTCCCGGCTAACCAGGTCATTCCCCCCACACCCAACCTTCCCCCTTTATCAATTTTTTCTAACATTTTTTTACAAAAGGGAACAAGCGGATTGCAAAAATCACCCACAGCACGGGGCCCCGCCCCTAAACACCTGCATAATTACCCACACTTCAGCCCTCCTCTTCCCCTGTCGCCACAATTTTTTTATTCTCTCCCCCCTCCATGAGCTTTTTCATACCCTTCTTTAAAAAATTGTATGGGTCCTGCCTCCACTGCATCACTTTCCAGACTATTCCATTTTTTCCCCTTGTATTTTCAATCCGGGGGGTGTCGGTGTACGTAAGGGGAAGGGGTACTCATTCACTCACTGCTATGTCCCCAGCACTTTTGCTATCCTCCCCTCACCAATCTACTGATAGCTCCTTTGGTACATTACCCTTACCAACCTCTTCACCTCGGCCTAACCACCCTTACCTGTCTCCTTTACCCACCTAACACACCCTTCCCGTCCTCTACCAAACCCAACACCCCCTTTCCCTTACCTTCTCTCTGTCCCCTACCATTATCTGTTTTTGGAAAAGTATTGAGGTGATAAAGTCACATTTCTTTTTTTTTTCAAAAAGTCGGCCGCTCCTCCCAAGGCAGGGTGACCCAAAAAGAAAGAAAACCCCCAAAAAAGAAAAACTTTAAATCGTCTTTCAAAAATTTTTCACCTCACCACACAAAAATTACGTTTTTGGGAGGGGCCCGCCCAATACAACTTCAGAAAAAAATATAAAGATAAAACACTCCCCTCCAAAATGCCAAAATATCCCAAACCCCTTTAAAGTCGGGGCATTGTATTTTACTATTTCCAGTACTCAAGCCGGGCTATATTAAAAATAACCGGTTTTCCCTAATTCCTTCACAAAATATTACCCTGCTCACACTCCAACAGCTCATTAGGCTCCAAAAAAAACCCAATCTCCCCATTCCTCCTATCGAACACGCCCACGCAAGCTTGCTGGAAGCTAAAACCCCCGCCCACAAAAACCCCTTTACCCCCTCCCTCCAACCTTTTCTAGGACGAAAACCCCAACCCCCCCTTCCTTCCCCTACAGATATATACGCTCTCCATGTCATTTTACTTTGATCCATTCTCTCTAATGCCAAAACCCCCTCAACAACCCCCTCTTCACCCTCTACAATCTTTTTGTAACTCCACATCTCTTAATTTCCCACTCCCCCAATTCTCACATAAATTTACACCACACATTGCCCTTAAACAAAATCTCCACGCCTCCAACCGCCCCTTTCCCCGCGCAGCATTTACAAACCCAAGCTTCACACCCATAAAGATGTTGGTACTACTATACTTTTTATAAATTTCCCCTTCTTTACCTCCCGTGTAACGTTTTTTTGTCTCCACAACACCAATGCACCCCCACCTTTTCTCCTTCATCATTTCTAGGTTAACCTCATCCCATTAAACCTATCCGCTGAAAGTCAAATCCCAAATATCGAAAACATTCATTTCTTCCATACCCTCCTCCAATGTAATTCCATTTTTTCTAATAAAAAATCATTTGACACCCTCACCCCCTTTACTTTTTTTATTTCACTTTCAACTTTCACCTTTACACACATTCCAACTCATCCCTAACCGGGCAATTTTTCTTTAGAATTCCCATAAGCCCACAGTATCATCAGCAAAAATAATTTTGGGTCAATTCCCATTTTAAATTTTTGATTCCCCAAAATTTAAAAACCCACCCCTCCCCGAACACCCTACATTACTCCTTTAAAACCCCCACTATAAATAATTAAAAAACCATGGTGACATTACAAAACCCTTCTAAGACCACTTTACCGGGAAGTTTCTCCTCTCTTCTCCCAAAACCCAACCGACCCTCACTATCCTCATAAAAGCTCTTTACAGCATTTAATAACTTACTACCTATTCAATACTTGCAACATCCCCACATTGCCCTTATCCACTCATCATATCCTTTTCAAAATCCATAAATGCAATAAAAAATTCCCTACCTTGATCTAAATACTGTTCACATATATCTTCAATGTAAACACTTGAAAAAACCAAAACCCCTACCCACTGTTATCACTTATTAATAATTTTTTAAAATATTAATTATTTTTTTGAATTTTTCATTGTAAAATCTAACTCTCTGTTGTTAGTATATAATTTTTATTAGAACAATACAATGAGTGTAGTCACTTTGTTATGGTGCGGGGGCGATAAACATGCAAGTGTGTTGTGTGGTGTACTCCCCCTAATTGTGCTTGCAGGGGCGATTCATTGACACCTGTACTCACCAATTGTGGTTGCAGGGTCGAACACAGCTCCGGCCCCGCCTCCACGACCACTACTGGGCCTTTTCCCCCTCCCGCTCCTGACTTATCAACCCGTTTAAAAATGTGTAGGTTTCTTCCTCCCTACACACTTCCAGACTAACTACTTCCTAACAACTCTGTGGGTGAAGAAATACTTCCCCAACATCCTTTTTATTCATCGAGTCTTTAACTTCCAAGGCCCCTTGTTTTCGGTCCCATCTCTGGGAAAATCCTGTCTCTAACCCCTTACTATTCCACCAGTATTTTGTTTTTATCGTTCCATTCTCCCCTGACCCTCCTGCCTCCAGGGTCCCAACCGATTTCCCTTAACCTTTCTTCGTAGGGTATTCCCTTACTCTGGAACTAACCTTGTTGCAAAAACCCATCACTTTCTCTAAATTTCTTTATGTGCTTTACTAGGTGGGGTTCCAAAATGGGCTGCTACTCCAGTTGGGGTCACGTCACATTGAACAGAATCTTTAACGTTTCTTCGAGGTATCGGGGAATGCTGTTCTCTGTTTGCCAGGCCCCAAATGCTTAGCATTACGGGGAGGGGGCTTTCCGGGCTCTCGGGGATTATACTCACCCCCAACTTTTTTCCTTTATAAAAGGGACCTGGTGTGGTGTGGTGACTCACCTAATTTACTCACCTAATTGTATTGCAGGGGGTCGAGACTCACTCCCGGCCCCGCCTCTTCACTGAACCTACTAGGCCTCTCTCCTCCCCCATAGCTTTTATCATACCTCGCTTAAAAATGTGTTGGTTCCGCCTCCACTACATAGCTCGCCAACTGTTCCACTTCCCGACCACTCTATGACGAAAACTGCTTCAACTCCCGGACTCATCAATCTTTAACTCCAAATGACCCCTTTTTTCTTTCCCCCCCCTGGGAAAATCTTTCTCTGTCCACTTTTATCTATTTCCACACATATTTTGTATTCGTTATCAGTCCCCCCTAACCCTCCCGTCCTCCAGTGTCTCAGGCTATTTCCCTCAACCTTTTTTCAAGGACATTGCCCTTTCTCTGGGGAAATAACCTTGTCCGCAAACCCCGTGCACTTTTCCCAATTTCTTAAAGGGGACCCTGCGGGCTCCAACTTGCGCAACTCCAGTATCCCCACGTACACGTGTACATGTCTTGAAAGATTCCTTACTTATATCGGAATGCAACTCGGTTTGCCAGGGGCCCCTATCTGCGCAGTTATCGGTTATGTTGTTTCCGGAGACGGTTCGATGTTCACTTCACGCCAAGATCTTTCTCCTTTTGAGCGGGGGTTTGCAGTTTTCACCTAGCCTATACTCTTTTGTGGTCTTTTTTTTTTCTTCTCCATTTTTCAGACTTTGCATTTGGCAGGGTTAATTCGAGAACCAGTTGCTGGACCCCGTGTCCACCTGTCCAGGTCTTTTTGAAGGCCTCCTATTCTCATCTATTTAATTTTTTTTTAACTTCCATCTCGGAAACGGGGACACCTCTGATCTAACCCTTCCATCATGTCGTTCACATTACCAATAATGCACGGGTCCTAGGGCCCCCCCCTGGGGGACCCCGCTCATCACAGGTGCCCATTGTGATACCTCATCACGACCATGACTCCGTTTGCCTCCCTGTCAGGTTTTCTCGATCCATTGAAGTGCCCTTTCCCATTATACGTGCCTGATCCTCTAGTTTCTGCACTAATCTTTTGTGAGGAACTAGTCGAAGGCCTTTTTGCGCCCCAAGAAGACAATCAACCCACC
The DNA here is from genome assembly GCF_026875155.1 of Cherax quadricarinatus. Classification (NCBI taxonomy): domain Eukaryota; kingdom Metazoa; phylum Arthropoda; class Malacostraca; order Decapoda; family Parastacidae; genus Cherax; species Cherax quadricarinatus. Next base: position 5,743,778 of record NC_069460.1, read on the forward strand.
CCTCTCTCTCTCCTTACTTCGTTATTTTCCCATAAACCCATGGGTTTGTGACACAGGATTTCCCTTCCATGAAACCATGCGGGTTTCATTTAAACTTTTGTTCCTTTCTAAGGCTCCACCACCCCCTCCGATAATTTTTCTCCATACTTTGCAACTAACACCATGACACGGCTGTATTTAGCACCCTTTTCTGTCCCCTTTTTTAAAAAATGGAACACATTTCCCGTTTTCCATACCTCAGTAGTTGCCCAGTTTCAAGGGATTTTTGGGGTTGGTGTGGTTTTACTCACATAATTGGGTTTGGGGGGTCAAGTGTAGCTGTGTGGTGCATGTCGTGCATAATTTTGGAATCTGTTGAACCAGGAAAAGGGTTGACACCCTTTGGGGGTGAAAATTGACTCCAAACTGATCGTGAAAAACAATGTCTAAATCTTGCAAAAAAAGGGGCACCCTTCCTGCAGGTTGCCAATCCTTTTGTACCTGTTCTTAAAACCCTTGCCTTAAAGAATTTTTGCCTCTTTTCACTTTTATTTTTTTAATTCGGGAAGTACATTTCTGTTTTCTGTCTGCCTCCCTTTTATACCTTAGTCTCTTGCAGAAACATGTCAACTGAATGAATTTCACATCCCGTCTTTCCCCCTATCCCCCTTTTTGCCCAGCAAGAACACAATTTCCCTACTGAAAAAACCCTTACTGGCAGTTTTATAGTTCCATTCCTCTCCTAGTGCTCTACCACATTCATTATTTTCCAAAAATAAAAAATTAAAAAGATACGGCCTTGGTTTTAATACGCTTGTCGCTCCTTTCTTGATTTTTTTAAATGGCATTTACTCATTCCAATGTCTGGGAAAATGCCCCTTTTTTCCACAGCTTTGTATAATGTAATTCTTTCTCACAGTTTATAGTGTCTTTGATCCTTCCTTTAAAAGCAATTAATATGTCTTGATTGACTTGATGCTGAATACAAAAAAACCCCTGACTGAATGGAGAAGGAAGAAAACTCATCTACAAATACAAACAGGAAAAAAGATTGATGTTAATGAGCAGGGCCGTAAATTTTGTAGAATTTCATATAAAATGAACTAATGCTAATCCCCCTTTTTTCCCGGGCGGTGCAAATGGGACACCAGTGGGGGTTTTTTGTACAGTAAAGGGGTGGTGGTAACCTTGGCTCATTGGGGGGGGTGTACACGATCCTCCATACCCCCGTCCGAAGGTGAGGGGCTCTTTCCATCTTTTTAAATTTCCTGTTCCCGCCACCCCTATTACCCCCCATCATACTTCACCCTCACCATCTCTATTTTTCTCTCCCCCCTCTCCGGCCTTCAACCCAAAATCCATGCCCCACAACCCTCCCAAAGCGGATACATCTCAGAAATACTTATCTTCTACATATTATTTACGTTTCGTTATAAATACTGTATATCATGAAAAAAATTTATTGTACTCACTACCAAAAATATATCATAGGGGTAATAAAGTCCCCTGAGTAATGGGGGGGGGTACTGAATCATTTTTGATCAGGGAAAAAGGGGCATTTCAAATTCCTTGATAAAAGATCCTTCACTGCATCAAGGCACCTCCCATTAAATGGTAGCTAACAGTAAAAGTTTTATTTTCTATTCTCAACTTACTTTTTCTTTACTATTATTCCAAGGATCCTGGCCCTCACCCATGATTTTTAACCTAGACCACCGGGGGCCCAAAGGGGGCATTTCTCTGATTTTAATTAGTTAAAGGGACTATTAAAACTTTTTAATTGTTACTCTTAGTTTTGATTTAAACATAAGGCTTTGATTTTTTTTGAATTTTTTTTAATCCCAAAAAACTTTGTTTTCCCCCTGTACTAGATCCACTTTTTTCTGCCAGCTGAATGCACAAAATTTTCATGTACTTTTGTTTTAAAAGATTCAGTTTAGTTTTTTCTATTTTTTTAAGTATTAAATTTTTTCATCATTAAAAACAGTTTGATTATTGTACGTCTAAACAATAATATTTTTTAACAACCCCTTTTTGGAATACAGTATCAAGTAATCATCATAAGTATATTACTTAATAAATTTAATTACTTGGAGTGCTTGTCTGAAAATTTTGAATACAACACAAGGGGCTTTTCAAATGCTTTTAAAAGGTTAGTCACAATTAAGGGCTGTCCAAAATGCTTGCATTTTTATTCGTAACTGCTAACCCAGCATTTTAAAAATTTTTAAAAGGTTAATTAATAACACCAATAAAAAACTGTTTTCCTATGTAATAACCCATGTTTGGGGAAGAAGATATTTCAATATTCACAGGGACAAATAATAACGACGTACTTGTATCTCCAAAATTTTTTTTTTGATAAATTATAAACAAATGTATATATCATAAAGTTAGTCTTGCCACTTTACAAAAAAAGTTTTTGGGGGGGGTATGTACTCCTTTTTAACACGTATTTAGCAACCAAATTTTAAAAAAAAGAAAAATTTATGAACATATAAAATACAATTTTATAAAGTATACAATTTATAAATATAAAAATTAAACTTTTTTAAGCATTTTGTTGTTCATTTTCCCTATTCAAATTATTCACTACATAGTATTTCAAAAAATAATTTTCTTCTTTAAATTCATTCAAAAAATGGTACATACTCCTTATCCACGAGCATGAGTTTGAAAACCCATCACGCCATAGTTGTACCTCCTCTGGGCTTCATTTTTGTCCACATATGGACTTAATCCTCACAGGGGGGTAAACTTTTGGATTTTCATACTTTTGGTTATTTCTATAGTTTCATGAACAATTAACTTTTTAAATATGTCGTATAAGTTTTCAAACTCTCAGAGGGTAAAACAAACTGACCTAAGGTTTTGTGAAGACAGTTCCAGGGTTCACTGCCCCCCAACCCACCCCAAAACCCAAGGGGTTTTTTATTTAAAAGGCAAAATAGCCAGGTTTTTGGGTGCTAACGCAGACAATTCCAAATAACGCCACAATGTTTGCTCACAACCTCGCAAAATCTTTCAACTTTTGTTGATAAATTTGACCTACTTTTGGATGTTGAAGACTGACCAAGCAGAAACAAACTTGTTCATTTTTACTTTCATGAAAAATACACTCTTCATAAATGAAGGAATAATGTGTCAATATGTACATGCTTACATGTAAAATTTTAAATCTTTAACTGTCTGAGCTGAAGGTGAAAAATGTACAGCTGGTGTTCCTCACACACATTTACATAAAACAAACCTTAAATATTTTTTTTTTTTTTTTATTCCACAACCGGCCGATTCCCACCAAGGCAGGGTGGCCCGAAAAAGAAAAATTTTCCCACCATCATTCACTCCATCACTGTCTTGCCAGAAGGGTGCTTTACACTACAGTTTTTAAACTGCAACATTAACACCCCCCCCCTTCAAGTGCAGGCACTGTACTTCCCATCTCCGGGACTCAAGCCCGGGCCTCCCGTTTCCCTAAAATCCCTTCATAAATGTTACTTTGCTCACACTCCAACAGCACGTCAAGAAATTAAAAACCATTTGTCTCCATTCACTCCTATCAAACACGCTCAAGCATCCCTGCTGAAGTCCAAGCCCCTCGCACACAAAACCTCCTTTACCCCCTTAGAATATTATTATTACTATATTTATGGGGAAGTGCTAACCTCATAGGAGTCATAGTGCCGGGGAATCAAGAGCCCTTCATCAACATCAAGATATCCCCTTTAGAAAAATCATAAAATTTTGAATTTTTTTGCAATAAAATTTTTGTGCCTCAAAAGATACATAATGTACGGGCACTCATTATTCATGGCTTGCATATAAGTATTATAGTAATGTTAAGACTTATCAAACAGTTCTATATTAACAATAAATAAATTGCTGTATTTCTATTGTTTAGTAAAACTGCAATGAGAAAAAGTCAGTTCTATATCTATTTATTATAACATTAATTAAATATCTTTGTTGTCTTCTTGTGTACTAAAAAATATCTGAGACATTTTTTCAAATATAATTACGTATTACTCATTCTCAATACTACTGGATACAAATTCTTAAAATATTGTATTTGTACAGCCCTTGTAATTCATGCCACTACAGTGTCAAAGTATAAAAAAACACCTTATTATAAATACTTACATTATCTAGTCTATATTATTAGTAGATATAACAATTACTACACATGTAAGTCACCTTTTATATGCCTTTATCTTCCTTAATTTAAATTTCATTCAATACAGTATTACATACATTTCTTCCTTCACAAAACCTGCCTTCCTTCTCTTTCAGAATGTGAGAAACTTTAGCTAAACCCCTCTTTCCTCAAATCAAACTTTATTACCTTTAACCCCTAAACGGTCCAAACGTATGTATACGTTCACGTGCGTAGCACCCCAAACATATACATGTATATATGTTTTTTTTTGTCATTCATTCATCATTGCCACGATAAGCCTTGAGTCGCCTAGACATGAGAAATGGGTGTGCGCACTCACTGTGTGCCACATTAAAATAATTGGGGATTTCCTGGGTACCATAAAGCTCTTTTTTCCTATTAAAAAAAACAATTTTTTTTTCTCAAAAATCTGGGGGCCTACGCGAGTGGACGTATATATACGTTTGGACTGTTTTAGGGGTTAATTCCCCCAGGCACTAAGTGACCCCCTTGGGTTTTTGCACTTCCCCATACTATACAGTATTACCTTCCAGAAAAGTTTCTCCAACCTCTTCTCAATTTTATTTTCTTATTTCTGTACGTACACATTTATCAAGGGCACAAATTTGGGTACTGTAGTCTCGGTGATAGACACTATGATGTTTATGTTAGTTTTTACATAAATATATTACTTATATACTGTACATTACATTAAAAAATTACCACATTCGCTATATCCCATCAAGGGAGGGTGATTTAAATAAGGAAATATTCATCATCACTCATTCGGTAGCTATCTAGCCAGAAAATGTGCTGACACCACAATTCAGTTAACCCAATGGACCGTAAAGTCCCCATCTCCTTCAGAGTGCAAGCACTGTACTTCTGACCTTCAAATTCAAGTCTGACTAACCAGTTTCCCGGAATCCCTTTAAAAATGTCACCATCCTCACACTCCAACAGCACATCAAATCTTTTAAACAACTTTTCTCTACTGACCCTGATCTAACATGGTCATACATGCTTGCTGTATGCTCCAGCCTTCACAGTATTTCTTTCTGGGCTGTGATGAGTGTACAGGGCTGTATGTATTGATTCCATATTTCCAGAGTTGATAGCTTAGTTTTCTGCACATTCTAGTAAAATCCAACCAGCATATTATTATTATTATCATCATCATTATAAACTACAGGAACAGTATTAACAAAGAAGCACACATGTCCTCAGCACATTTAGCATTAGCTACTTTAAGTCCTCTTTGGATATTTCATTGTTGTCCATTTCAACTGGGTCTTTGGGGTTCAAATCTGCAACATCTAAAGTGCCTTTTTTCTTTAAATACTCCAGAACTTATCATTTCACACATTTCCCTTTCCAGTTCAGTGATATTATAATCAACTAAGGCTTCCACATTATTTTTGTACGTACGTAATTTAGTTTTGCTTTTTTTTATTGACTAGAGAAGACTTTAATGACTCTGCAAAGAACTTCAAAATCTATGGTGATATCTCGTCTGGTTCTACAGCTTTTATTTTGATTAAAGTCCAATAATAGCTTCTGTAGGGAAGCTGAAGCTATGACAAGAGTCAGACAATTGCCTGCCGACAGAGGGAGGCTGCAGCTTGACGATGTCATCCTCTCCAACAGAGTTGAAACAGAGAAGAGGTCGACATCGTCAAGTCGCAGCCTCCCTCTGTCAGCAGGCGAATGTCTGACTCATGTCAAAGCTTCAGTGAGCGAGCTTTAAATCCTATTCAGTGATGATCTTTTCTTTTGTACACGTCCCCTGTGGCTTCAAATTTATTTACCTTACATTTTTCCTCTAAAGTGACAATTCATACAGTGAGCGTCATTCTTGACGGTTTACATTTACCTTGCTTTACAATCTTGAATAAAAGGTTTGGTTCTTATTTTCTCTTTTCTAACATTTTTTTTTTTTCAAAATTTATCTTTCTCTATAGTTTACTGTATATGAATAATTACCTAGCTAAGTTAAAAGGGTCAAACAACAGCATAAAAACTTGTCTGGGTTCCTACAAAGATACACAAAATACATATATCAGTGCATATATGCAGTCATATAAAAAAATATAATTTTCCAATGTCAAAAATGTACAAAAAACTATTGCTTCACTTCATTTTATATTACAAGATATAAGGCAGTCATTAGGTATTCAATGAACAGTTTTAAAACAGATACTAATCAGTATCCATCAACTTGTTCATGTAACTTTTTTATCATATATACTCAATTTAGTATGCTGATAAAAGCAAGTTACAATGGACAGTACATGACATGGCTAAACAAGGTAAAATTAGCAAAGGATATTGGAAAACTTTTGGTAGGATAATGAAGATTTAGAAAGACAGTTTAGAGAACAGCAGAGAAGAACTGGATTTGGGAAAGGAAAAAATGTTTCAATGCAGTGTGTGAGTGTTAAAAGTAAGAGTACTGTCCATGTTATCAAAGAATATGTTACAGCAGACTGTGTGTCAGAGCAGAGTACCAATACAGTTTGGGCCCCCGGTTAACGAACTTTTTCATTCCAGTAGTATGTTCAGGTGCCAGTACTGACCGAATTTGTTCCCCTAAGGAATATTGTGAAGTAGATTAGTCCATTTCAGACCCCCAAACATACACGTAAAAAACGCACTTACATAAATACACTTACATAATTGGTCGCATTTGGAGGTGATCGTTAAGCGGGGGTCCACTGTATATGTTAGGACAGAGTATGTATCAGAGCAAAAAGTATTACTGTATCTCTGTCAAAAACAGAAAAACAGACAGGTTTTGATGGGGTCCTACATCGTACAAAGACAAAACAGGAAGGAAAAACATTAATAAACTGTAGGGTATTTTCAATTTTTCTAAAATTCTGAATCTAATACACAGTATATAGCAAGACTGCTCTTTGAATTATTCATTCTTACAGATGTTAATGTATGCAGAAGTGTTGAGAAGAACTAAAAAAAACAAAATTAGCTGGAAATATTTGGATAACCCTTCTCAAATTCTTAAAATAGTAGTCCATGAAACAAACACCAGAAGATAATACCTCTTATGTTGACAAGTTACTAATGCCTATATTATATGCTTTGAATGGTCACATCTCATGCAAAATAAGACTCTTATCCTAACAAAATAGATGCCCATTTTAAGCTTTCCACAATATGGTACATTAAATCTCACATACAAACATATTTTAAAGCACCAAACTGAAGTACAAACCAGCATTAATAAATTTTTTGCACCATAAAGAAATGCCTATCACCAGAGTTTAATAATGTGAATTTCAACTTAAAATGTATTTTAGGTAAAAGGACACATGTGCAACTAATGCGACATTGTATTGTGTCAACGATTCACTCTACAGGAGCTTTGTCAAGCTCACTCTAATACCTATATTTGCCCACTGTGTCCTTGTATTGTTTGTAATGGCCTGACACAGTGAAATGTCACATTAGTTGCACTTGTGTCCATTTACCTAACATATTGTCAGTAATTCTACTAACATTACATGAAATATATTGCATACGACAGAATAAACAAGGAAATGAGAATGTCGCTGCATCATGAATGTAACAAACTTGATAAAGAAAAAGAAAATGTACTGGAACACTTAAAATACATACCATATAAACAAATATTAATAAACAAGAAATTACTAAGTATTCCATAAGAATAAACAGTAATTTCTTGTTTATTAGAAATGATGTCAAGAAAATTAAAATACATAATGCAAAGAGTGTGTATAATACAGTAGCATTTAGAAAAAGAGAGAAATGAACACTATGAAGGTAAGGGAATGTTCTACACAAGAAAGTTAATGAACTGCTTAAACATTCTCTAATGTTGCAATACAGAAAAAAACAGCATTTTCAGGAAGGCACCAACATCAATGATCCAATGATGGCCCACTAAACTGCAACATCCCAAACCACTTTTAAAATGCAGGTATGTATTCTACTTTGCACCTAAACTCCATCCTGGTTAACTGGTTTTCCTGATTCCCTTCATAAAATGCAGTATTAGTGTGCTCACACTGTTTCAGCTCATCAAATCCCAAAGACCACTCTCTGCCATTCCAATTTTACACATGCTTAATGAGCGTTGAAGCCTCTGCGCTTAGTATGTGCCACTTTCACATTCTTGCTCTGTAATTTTTACTACTAAAAGTTAACTTCTCTTATGTAAGTGAATGATGAGCATTAAGGCAGATGATTCTGGTGGGAGTAAAAGCTTACTGCATCCAAGTGGCAAATACTGATGTTACATAGGACTAAGTAGGGAAGACATTTCAGCAAGTGAATGGTAACTGTCTGGGTCACTAATAAAATCTTTTCTTACACTAACACTACCAATCATCTCTCCCTCTTTGCATGTCAGCAAAACATGACAGACACTATAAACACAGGAAGTGTTAAGCCACAGCATCATCTGCTGTTACATATGGCTTATTGAATGTGAAAATTTCTGTCAGTATAGGTTAGCCTCTTTCAAAAATGGGTTGATTCTATAAAAGACCATAAGCATATTAAACATTCTGCCTTTTACAAAAGATATTACTACACTGAATAATACATTTAATTATCATCAAATATAGGTTTAGGACGATTCATATCAAGCCTTTATTGAAATATGTCATAAGAGTTTCTTAAAATTTTTGAAATAAGTGATCATGTTAAAAGTTTTTTGCAAAAATTATAAAACACTGAATAATACACTGTCTTGACCTCAATGTGACATCTTATAAAGGGAGTGCTTAAATCAAGGCTTGTTTGTATATGGTAAATTAACACAATACATGTTGCTACAGGGATGGTTTCAGGAATCTGAGTTTTCAGTTCAACAGGTGTGACTATATAGTAGTACTATATTATAATTCTAGTGTATGTGGGTGAGCAAGTGTGTTGTCAGTTAACAGTCATACTGTACAAGGAAAGTGAGGAAGAGTTGTGGAATTTACCAAGTGCTATAACCGAAAGCCTTTAATGCTCCATATGATAAAAAATTGCAACTGATTATCATATACAGCAGTCTCAGACACTAAACCCACAATACAAATAAAATCATTCTTTTCCTTCTTCTTCTTCTCTCAACAAACCGGCCATATCCTACCAAGGTAGGTGGCCCAAAAAGAAAAACGAAAGTTTCTCTAGAGGTTAAGAGTAGTATCACTTAATAACACCAAAAGATAAACCACATTTAAATTTTCAACTGAAATGTTATTTGAGGCATATACAAACACCCTTGTAATTATAAAAAAACCTGTCTAAACCATTAAGGTCTGAGCCAAAGGTTTGTTATTAGAATATGGTTAGTCAATGGCACATTGCAAGCCACGGGACTCCATGCAAGTGTTTATGGATGGAATAGATGTGTCCCCTGTCCTCAGTCTGCAGTCTCACTGAAGACTGCATTGGAAAGAGAACCTAACACCAGATGAGACTTATACACCTTGCTGCTAGTCTGTAGAGTTAATAGGGATTTCTACTTTCCCATTATATATCCCAAAAATCTGTATAGAAAATTTACTTAGAACTTAGAAAATGCAATTATATTCAATACAGTATAATATTAGTGTTATAATTATTTTATTTAGGGGAAGCGCTAAACCCATAAAGGTTGTACAGTGCCTGGGTAACAAGAAGCAATCAGGTTCAATCCAAGGAGGAGGACACACTCAATTCCTTGGATCAGGATCCTCTCACCAGCATCAAGGAACCAGTAGAAGGATGAACAATTGAACATAAGACCTGTATTCAATAGCTTCAGTCCTAATTTGCATTTTTTTTTATCTACTAAGTTTACTCATCATTCATGACATACACTTGAGGTTGAGAAAAGATCCTCAGTCCATCTTCAATCTGTGTAAGTTTGGCCTCCAGATCATGGCGTAATTTTTTAAGTCTGAGTGTATCTTGAGCCACTGGTAGTGTTGACAGCTCCCTCATTACTTCAGTTTGACCTGTCATTGAGAAATGTAGGAATAAGACCCACGTGAAATGTTGGAAAGAATTATTTGAATGTTATACCTTACAAACCTGTATCATTTTCTCCTCTTCAAGGGGGGCTCCTTGGCGTGGTGAAGAGGCTCTTGGTCTGAGGAATTAGCCCTGTCGGTCTTCTTCCTCAGACCGAACCTAATTACCCCCCATTCTCCCCTCCCCTATCCCATCCTCCCCTTTTTCCATTCCTCCTCCTCCTCCTCACCCCTCCCTTTTGCCCTTCCTCTTTTTAGCCTTCGTGATTTCTCCCACAGGCGTGCTAGTTCCTAGGTAGGGGAAAGGACACCGGGGTCGATCCCATTCCGTTGAGGTTTCTTGGCGGTGGCGTAGTTTGGCCGTGGAATCTGGATTGCCTAGGGATGTCCCGATCCCTCTCCCGGTATCCCGGAGTAGCTTTGGGTGTCTTTTGGGCGACGGGTGTATCTCTGGAAGCCACCTTTCGGATTCCGGGGTGGTGGCTGAAGGAGGTATGCTTTGTGGCGGATATCCGGCCGCCCCTCTTTTGTCCACCGAGGTAGCTCGGCAGATGTGAGGTTGCTATCCCCGGATTGCTGGTTTACTGGCATGAAGGGTAGGGTATGGCACGGGTTCCATGCTGCATCTGCGCTACTAGCGGTGTCGAGTCCTCTTGGGCGCGGAGGGAGATTTTCCGGCCCTTTCATTCCTCCTGGGAACTATTCCTCCCCGCTCCCCCCTTTTTTTATTCTTTTTTTTGTTTTTATTTTCTTTCTTCTTTCTTTTTTTTCTTAAAAACAAAAAGCAAAGGAGTAACCTAACCATGGCAGCCCTAGTCCATGAAACCACTACCCCCGGGCCCCTTCTTGAATACCGCAACCCCATTCTGACCCTGCCTTGTGTTTAGACCACTCTTCGGACACTCCTGATGCCCCTGTACCTCTTGCTGGTGCTGTTTCCTCACCCGCTTCAGGTACCGGGGCTTCGACTGACTCCTTCGATTTGTCTGAACTCCGCTCTCCTTTGACTATGCTTCCGGCTTCTCCCTCTACGGTATGGCAATTTCGAATCGCCCACCCATTTCATGCCGACCAACTCCGGTCCTACTCCTAAACGCCAACGTCAATCTCCTGATGATGCTCCGTCGTTACCTTCCCATTCTACTCGGAAACGACCGACACGTCAAGCACTCCCTCTCCACGCTCAGTTTCGGACCACACAATGGACTAAATTCTTTACTTTAAGACCAACTTCTTCTTCTGCCTACCTTTCTGACCATAGTATTGCCAAAGCGCTCCTGCGTCATGTTGGCAGAGATATTTCATTTCACGCTCTCAAGAGCGGTACGCGCATCGTCACTGTCCAGAATGCTACCCAAGCTCATGATCTTTCTCTCCTTTCGAATATCGATACTACTCCTATCACTATTGAAAAACATCTTTCTCTCAATTCTTGTAGTGGTACTGTCATTCTGCCCATACCATAGTCCAACAGAATTTCCAGTCATGTGGCAATGACATTTTTGAACAGCTGGAACTCCAGGATCTCCCAATCCTCAAAGTAGACACTTATGTCCTTCCTGCCCGGGGGCGGAGACGTTACCCTTGCAATGTGGCTCGTTTAACTTTTGACAGCCGAGAACTCCCGTCCTCTGTATATGTCGCGGGACATCGGTTACAAGTTCGAAAGGTGATACCTACACCGCAACAATGTAGAAAATTGCTGGCGTTTTGGTCACCCAGCGAAATATTGCAGATCTATGGCCGAATGCCCAGTCTGTGGTGCCGACAACCATTCTAATACATCTTGCAGTCAACCTCCATCTTGCCTTAATTGTAATGAAGCTCACCCTTCGTACTCCCGCCGTTGCCAGGTCTACTTAAATGAACGTGAAATCCGTTGCCTCAAAGAGGCAGAAGGTCTCCCTTATGCTATGGCAGTTACTCATCTCCGCCTCCAAGGGAGACTACCCCGTGTTTCTTATTCTCGTGTTTCCAAACATCCCCCCACTTCTGGGGTCCCATCTTCTGCAGCCTCCTCTGTTGTTACCCCTCCCATAGCCATTACGGCATCTAATCCTTTTGCTGTCCTTGGCTCTGACGTCCCGACTACAACTCAGTCTGTTCTCACATCTTCGCGTCCTTCCTCACAAGCCCCAGTATCGACAAGACCTCGTACGACACCTAATACCAATCGCCCCTCTACTCAGAAGTCCAAAAAATCCACATTGCTCAAATCTTCTTTGCCCCTTCCTTCCCTTCTTCCACCTCCACACGTTACCTTTCCAGTCTCTGTACCTAGTTCTTCCCCTCTCTCTCTGGCTCTATTACAAGTGTGGAGATTCACCCTCCTCCTCGTACTATGCCTTCCACCCCCGTCCCCTCCCAAGTTTCTCCCTCTTCTGTCACCTCCCAGGTTTCTACCTCTTCTGTCCCCCCCCACACTTCATCTCCAGTCCCTTACACTTTTCCCTCCCCCTCTACTTTGGTACAGTCCATTACTGTCCCAATCTTTACTCACCCTCCTCCTCCTATCTCCAATATGGTTTCCCCATACATCTTTGAATTCAGAAACACTTGAAGCCATTTCAGAATATATTGCAGAGACTAAACCTTCAATGGACACTGATTCACTTCCTGTTCCTTCTCTTCCCTCTCCTCCATCTTCACAACCCCATTCTTCGCAACGCTCCGTTCCTTCGCTACTTGAACATCTTCCAATGCCACCACACGTTGACTTTTCTAACCCCTCTAGTCCGTAGGTGCCTTTACCTACAGATTCCTGATATTTTCTTCATCGCCAATCATGGCCTATTTACAGTGGAATATCCGCGGCCTCAGGGTAATCGGGGTGAGCTTCAGATGTTGCTTTCCAGGTTTTCCCCTGTTGGTGCTTGCTTACAAGAACCAAAATTACACTCGGCTGTTTTCCAACCTATCTCAGGCTATAATTTATTGTATTCTTCGATCCTTTCTCAGATGGGACCTTTAATGAAAGTGCCCTTCTCTACGCAATGATATTCCGTACTGTCAACTATTTGTCCATACCTCGCTGCATTACACTGCAGCCCGTATCCACTTGAATAAGTGGTTTACAATATGTTTCTTTATATCTCTCACCTTCTCGAGCATTTTCTATCCCAGACTTTGCCTTTCTTGTTTCATCCTTACCACCACCACTTCTGTTACTTGGTGATTTTAATGCCCACCATTTCCTCTGGGGGGGGTCTCATTGTGACTCACGTGGCATTCAGTTGGAGGCTTTTCTTGCCTCTCACCCCCTCCATGTTTTAAAATACGGGTACTCCCACCCATTTTGATCCTCGTACTCATACTCTCTCTTGCATCGATCTATCAGTCTGCTCTTCCTCCACAGCACTAGACTTCACCTGGTCTGTTCTAACCAGACTTACATGACAGCGATCATTTTCCGATCATTCTTACTTCTCCTTCCTATTCACCACCTTCCCGTAGCCCTCGCTGGCAATTTGATCGGCAAATTGGGATCTTTACTCACACCTCACTGCTTTTAGTGAGGTTCCTTCTTCATCCTCCATTGATGAGCTCCTACACATCTTCTCGACATCAGTTTTATACCGCAGCTTCTCATTCTATACCCCACACCTCAGGCAGGCATTCTCAGAAGTGCGTGCCTTGGTGGTCTCCTGCTTGTGCTCGTGCAGTACGTTTGAAACGTGCTGCATGGGGCAGGTACCGGTACAATAGAACCGCTGAGAGACTTGTTGATTTTAAAGCAGAAGCGTGCGATCGCTCGCCGTGTCATCCGTGAAGCTAAACGCACTTGTTGGCGAGACTATGTTTCCACCATCACCTCTGCTTCTTCTATGAGTGCAGTCTGGAAAAAAGTGAGGAAATTGAGTGGTAAATACTCTCCTGACCCGGCTCCTGTTCTACGGGACACTGGTGTTGATATAGCAAACCCTCTCGACTTGCCATTGAACTTGGCACACATCTGGTCCGTATTTCCCGAGGGCTCCATCTATGCCCCTCGTTTCTTTCCTCAAAGTCTGCCAGAGAGTTAGTACCCTTGGACTTTTCTTCTCTCGGAGAAGAACAGTATAATGTGCCTTTTACACTTCAAGAACTGGAGGCAACGCTCTCAGCTTGCCGATCATCGGCAGCTGGGCCTGATGACATTCATATTCGTATGTTACAACATTTACATCGGTCAGCCCTTGTAGTCCTCTTACACCTCTTCAATCTTATTTGGGCACAAGGAGTTCTTCCCCAGCTGTGGAAATCTGCCATTGTCTCTCCTTTCCGCAAACCGGGTACTACAGGACATGATGCCTCCCACTATCGCCCCATCGCTCTTACAAGTGCAGTTTGCAAAGTGATGGAACGCCTCGTAAATCGACGTTTAATGTGGTATTTAGAGACTCACAACAGTCTCTCCGCTAGTCAATATGGCTTTCGTAAGGGTCGTTCTACCATAGACCCTTACTACGCTTGGATACGTATGTTCGTAATGCCTTTGCGAATAATCACTCAGTTATTGCCATATTTTTTTGACCTTGAGAAGGCATATGACACAACTTGGAGGTATAATATTTTGGCCCAGGCCCATTCCTTAGGCCTCCGAGGCAATCTAACCATCCTTCCTTAAGAACTTTTTAACTGACAGACATTTCCGTGTTCGAGTCAATAATGTTCTTTCCCCGGACTTCGTCCAAGCTGAAGGTGTCCCTCAGGATGTGTTTCTAAGCACAACACTTTTTCTCCTTGCTATAAATGATTTGGCCTCTGTTCTTCCACCCAATATTTGGTCATCACTCTATGTTGATGACTTCGCTATTGCTTGTGCAGGCGCTGACTGTCACCTTATTGCAGTTTCTCTCCAGCATGCGGTCGACCGTGTTTCCACTTGGGCCACCACACATGGGTTTAAATTTTCAAGTACCAAAACTCACCAAATTACTTTCACTAGACGCTCTGTTATCTCCGATCATCCTTTGTATCTCTATGGTCTCCCGTATCCCCGAACGTGATACAGTCAGGTTTCTAGGCCTTCTCTTTGACCGTCGGTTAACCTGGAAACCTCACATTACCTCTCTGAAGGCAACTTGTCACAGCCGGCTAAACCTTCTTAAAACCCTTGCTCATCTTTCCTGGGAGCTGATCGTCGAACTCTGCTTCGCCTACATTCAGCCCTCGTTTTATCGAAACTCGATTATGGTGACCAGATTTATTCCGCGGCCTCTCCTGCTACTCTCTCTAGCCTTAACTCTATCCATCACCAAGGCTTACGTTTGTGCCTTGGTGCTTTTCGCTCTTCCCTGTTGAGAGCCTCTATACAGAAGCAAATGTTCCATCCTTGTCTGATCGCCGTGATGCCCATTGCCTTCGTTACTATGTACGCTCTCACGATCTACACAATCCTTCCATTTATAGAATGGTCACCGATATTAGTAGACATTCTTATTTCGTTCGCCGCCCCTGTTTGCTCCGTCCCTTTTCTCTTCGCCTACTTTCACTCTTGTCTTCCCTTCAGTTACCACCTTTATATGTTCATGTAGCATCTCACTTTTCCCTACCCCCCTGGGAAGTTCCAGCTGTTCGGGTCTGTTCTTTCTCACTCCCTTGCTCGAAAGCTCAACTGCCTACGGTGGCTTCCCGCTCTCTTTTTCTTGATCACTTCCACTCTCATTCTCATGCCACCGCTGTGTACACAGATGGCTCTAAGTCTTCAGACGGCGTCGGATTCGCAGCAGTGTTTCCGGACAGCGTCGTACGAGGGCATTTACTATCTTCAGCTAGCATTTTTACTGCTGAACTGTATGCCATTCTTGCAGCACTTATTCGTATCGCATCTATGCCTGTGTCATCATTTGTAGTAGTCTCAGACTCCCTTAGTGCTCTACAGGCTATACGAAAATTTGATACATCTCATCCCCTAGTCTCTCCGTATCCAACTTTGGCTACGCCGTATCTCTACCAAACATAAAGATATTGTTTTTTGTTGGGTCCCTGGTCATGTCGACGTACAGGGCAATGAACAGGCAGACACTGCTGCGCGGTCAGCAGTATATGACCTACCAATTTCCTATCGAGGTGTTCCATTTCTAGACTATTTTGCTGCAATAGCTACCCACCTTCGCACCCGTTGGCAACAACGTTGGTCAACTCTGCTCGGTAACAAACTTCATTCTATTAAACCGAGCATAGGTTACTGGCCGTCTTCTGTCATCAGTGCCGAGGTGGGAGACCACTCTCTCCCGCCTTCGCATTGGCCACACTCGTCTTACTCATGGGTATCTCATGGAGAGGCACCCTGTTCCTCTCTGTGAGCAGTGTCAAGTGCCAGTATCGATTAGCCACATTCTGTTAGACTGCCCTCTCTATCAACGAGCACGCAGAATTTACCTCCAACGTCGTCTTCGTTCTCCTACTCTCTCTTTACCTTCCCTTCTTGCTGATGGACCCTCCTTTAATCCTGACTCTCTCATTGACTTCTTGACAACGACTGATTTACTCCACAAACTCTGATGATACTTTTCACACTCCCCTCAGCCCTTTCTGGTTCAGTCTCTTGCTGCCCTTTACCCTTTCACCATCCACTGCCCCGCTGTTATCCGTAACCTGTTGCTCATCCATCTCCCTTTTGCCACCTGATGCCCTCGCTTCCTTCCTGCCCTGCAGCGCTGTATAGTCCTTGTGGCTTAGCGCTTCTTTTTGATTATAATAATAATGTATCATTTTCTACACTCTTGTGTTATTAATGAAAAACCACAAACAAATTAACTTGTATGAAAATCAAAGCCAAATGCATTTAGTATTATGTCTCTTATGGGTTTCTAACACCATCTGTTGCTGCTTTAAAAACTTTGATAAAGATGAACACTTACAATTAAAAAAATAATTGGGGGCTTCTTATTGCAAGATACTACTGTATTTATTTCATACTGGTTCAGCAAAGCAAGAACAGGTGGTCAGTAACAGCAATGTGGTGCATAGAGATGAGAATGTTTAGCCGTGATCATAATAACAGAAAATTCTGTAACTAATGGACTCTGTCTACTGTTAACATATCAAGTGACCCAACAGATTTTGTCATCTGCAGAAATGATCGACAGAGTCGGAAGTTGCTGAAAATGCTTTAATTGAAACGCCCAACATAATCCAAAAATTTCTGGGATTTTCATTTTCCCAGACTCCTACCTATAAGATTATTACTCACACTAGGATCTGCCATTACATTTATGTTGAGCAGGAAGAAGTTATGCAGCAGGCATACTGGCCCATGCCAGTGAGGTCCTAGTCAAAGCCAACCTATTTCATATATTTCTCCAACCAATTTTTCTGCACCCTGATGCATCTCCTGCCTCACCTCACCCTTGCTTGCTACTGGTCCCCTGCATTTTTTACTATATATATATATATATATCATACCCTGTTTTAGCTTACTCTGTATTAGGTCTGATGAAGCCACTAGTGGCTAAGCATTTCATTTAAAATACAAAAATTAATACATGTCATAAACACTTACTTTTCTTCAGAAGATGTAATGTGTTACGTCGCTCATGATCAGGTAATGGAGTATGTCCAGGAGGACAGTCTGGGTCAACAGCCAAGGCTAACTCTTTTAAGCGCTTTTCTTCTTCCTTGCGAGCCAAGAGGTATCTGAAGGAATCATATCATTGATAATATAAATCTTATACAGGCAAGGTTATTATTTTTATTACAGTCATGAGGAAGTGCTAAACCCATAACCTGGAGAATGGCAGATAATCAAGTTTGGTCCAAGGAAGTGAAGGGAATTACAGATGAATTCCTCATATCAAGAGCCCCTGACCATCATTAAGGCTGCCCCTTACCACTCCCTTGAAGGGGTTGTAATCAAAAAATTTAAGCCATCTTGATTGAAAACAAAAACCCCATTGTTTTTTATTTATCACCATGAATCTAATTTGAGCAGAATCATTTGCTATATACAACTTACTTTGGTACCTTGCCCTTTTTGTAGGTGGGTGGTGGGTCACCAGGATGGTGGTGTAGGTCACCAGGACGGTGGTGCACATTTTTCAGGGACTGTGATCTTCTGAGTGTTGATTTTCTTGTTCCATGAACCTCATGCTCTTGCCTCTGCTATTGTAATAATAGTAATCAAAATGTAAATTGATCCAACTTATATTCCTTATACCATGCAATGAGAATCATCTTATATAATGATTATGGGGGAAACACTAAACCCTTATGGGGTCATACAGTACATGAGGAAATGTGAGGTATTCAGGTTTGATTAAAGGAAAGGAAGCACAGGTCCAATTCCTTGGATCATGAGCTCCTCACTGGTATCAGCAAACCTTTCCTGAGGGAAGTATTGTGGTTTTCTAAGACAGCAAGTCCATTACGTACATATAGTTACGGCAACAACTGGCAGTACAAGTGCCAAACCAACTTGACAAGGGATAATTTTAAACGTTTCAAAAATAATGATGATTTGAAGCTGAGTTTTTAGAAAGGATAAACCACTGTATAATTGTCTTAATAGATATGCTTTGACTCACATAAGGCAGAAATAATGAATAAGCTGAGATTAAATGGCATACTACTGAAAATATTGAAGGATACATATTTTTCAGATGAGACTTTTACTGAAATTTCGATCTTTAATGATAAAGATCTTAAATGATTGAAACATTGCCCAAATGAAAGCCTGTTCTGTGAAGTGTCTTTTTTTTTCCAATAAAAAATCTCGGATTATGTGACACAGAGATGTAAACAGACATATACAATATAAAGATAAATGCAAAAATTAAACTGGTAGTAATGTACACAGAGTACAGCAAACCAACTCTTATGTTTAATCTTACCTTCAATAGTTTTGGAGAAGAGCTACACAATGGAATGTCATGAAGAGAATTTGGCACAGGTGTTGAAGTTTTAATATCTTCATCTTCATGGCTATCTTTGTTTTCATTTTGAATTATTTTGGGACTATCTTTACTTAAGTCTTGTATAAAATCTAAGTCATCAAAATGTGTATCACAAGTATTAAGGCGAAGATCATCTGTCAGGATCCTGTTATCTATATTTTGATTAACCAAACTCCCAGTACTCTCTGGGCGTATATTCAGGTGAAGCTTTTCACTTTTTGGTTCATGTAATGCTGACTGAAATTGATTATCAGTATCCCTGTCACAAGATGATACTGCTGTGCAAAGATTTATATCTCCAACAGAGTCTGTCCTATCAAATGAAACTTCACCAGCATCACCATATTGTAATTTATCATCAGAGTAATAGTCACTGAAATCTATTTGAGTATGTGATGGCAATGATGATTCCTGTATATTTCTATCATCTCCATCGCCAGAACTCTTTACCGGACTGCTCCTGCTGCTCTGGACAGCTTCAACTTTGGCTGTGTCATTTTTTGTTGGTGAACTGGGTGAAGGAGTTGTTCTCTGAGATAAGATGACTTTTCTTCTGTCTACCGTTATACCTCCAGACTGGTCTTGATTGGAACTTTGAGAAAACAAACTAGAATTAGAATGGGCAAGATTACTATTAGACTTTGATAATCTCTTCCTAAGGTGTGGAGATGAGGGATGTGGCGAGTTCTTTTTATTATTTTTAAGATTACTGTTTGGCTTATTTGATTTTGGAATCATATTTCCATTCTTTTTATTTAATAGATCTCTGTCAAAACTTTGAGCACGTGTCATCTTTGAACTTGTTGGTCTACTGGATACTACAGGGGTTTTCAATTTGATCCCAGACCTTTGGGTGTCTATTTCATTTCTTGCACTCCCATCATAGTTTCTGTATGAACTCAACCTATCAGAACTGTCAAGTAACATCTTATGTTGATGCTCAATGGTCTTATAATGAAGGTTATAATCTAATTCACAAGAGGGTTTTTGACTTTTGATTTTTGACATTAAATTATCCAGTCTCATTTTCTTCATTCCCTGGGTTAACTCACTTTCAATAAGAAACATCTGATCAGTCCCAGATGTTTGTTTTAATGTAGGAACCACAGATGTAGGCATGGTTTGCACGAGTTTTGAAGTAATAGGCTTGAGAATAACTGGGCTTCCTGATCTAGACCTTTGTTGAGAATTTGAAATATGGGAGTTTTTTAGAAGTATCTGATTGTCTTGATTTAAGTTTTTTGGATAATTTAAAATATTCTCTCCACTGCATTTACTATCAGAAATTGCATTGTTATCTGATGAAACTAGTCCACTATGCTCCGAGAGGTAACGCTGAGAGGGTTGAGTGATTAGAGGTTCAATTTGTTCCTCCGTAAGAGAGAAATAGTCTGAATGTGCACTTCCTCCCCGTTCTGAATTCTGGCATCTAACAAGTTTAGCAGAGCCGTTTCGAACAGGTACCAAGGCACTCCCCTGAAACAAATTATTCCATCAGTTTGGTAAAACAAATCTGGCATGACACACAGGTCTTTTGTGAAAGACTGAAAATAATTTTTTTTTACTGCTGTATAGGTAGAGAAGTTACCTGTCTCACAGATGAAGAGGTGCTTGCTGAACTTTCTCTTGTTGCTTTTAATGGTTGAGATCGTTTGTGGTTGTCTCGTTCCTTACAGCGTGCTTGTATTTCATGCAGTCGCCTTACATTGTCTTGTAAAAAGTTATGATGAGTTCTATCTGTTAAATGCAACATTATTATTATTATTATTATTAAAATATGTATTAATATTCATAGGAAGCAGTACACCCATAAGTTGTACTGCACCTGATGAATGAATGGTAATCAGCTTTGATCTAAGGTAGTTCCAGTTCCTTGGATGAAGAACCTATCACCAACATCACATTACCCCATGAAGAGTACTGTTACAGTAGTCCCCCCGTATCTGCGGGGGATACATTCTAAGACCTACCATGGATACCGAAACCACGGATAGCAGCAAACCCTATATATATGCCATTTTTCACTTACATACCTATGATAAAGTTTAATTGATAAATTATGTACAATAAATCAAGAAGCAATTCAAAGCTTCTCTTAGGTTCTGAAGAACTGCCAGCATCACTACTTTTGCACTTCGGGGTCATTATTAAGCAAAATTAAGGGTTATTTTCAGGAGACAATAAATTGCGGATAATTGAAACTGTGGAAATTGAATCCACGGATACGGGGGTTTTCTACTGTATATTCATAAAGATGTGTGCTAAACCCAGTACTAAAATTTAACTGTTTTGTCATCAAGTTTTTGAAATATCACAAATGAATTAGAAATAATCTGCAGTTACTTTCATTCTTGGATAAAAATACAGTAAAATAAAAATACAGTAACTTACCTCGTTCAGTTGGTTGTACTGTTGTGCCTTGAATGCCAATGGTGAGAGTTCCCTGGTGACGCTCACGTATCTTGCGTCCCTCTGGTGATAACCCACGGCGCATAACGGGTAAATTCATTGTACCTAATCATGACGTTCTACATTACCTAAAGAATAAGAAAATTTCAAAGTACAAAAAACTGAGATTTCACAGTACAATAGAGTACAGTACAGAAATATGCCGCACATAGGCGGGAGAAGCTTATGACAACATTTTGGTCGGACTTGGACTGAAACATTGTCATACGCTCCTCTCTTCTATGTGCGGGTTATTCGTGTATTGTTCCAGTCACAGTACTGTGCCTTATTTTCTTTAATAGAGTACAGTACCATGAATTTAACAAATCTTTGTCTTTGTCAAATGGTAAGCAAATCATTATATAGTTAGGAACAATAATGTGCATAGTATTTAAGGTTACAGAGAAGATTATCAAAAGAGTGGTGGAGCACCTGGAAAGGAACAAGTTCATAACAATCAACACAAGCTAGAGACGGTAAGTCGCAAACCTACTAGAGTTCTGTGACACGGTAACAAAAGTGAGGAAGGAGAGAGAGAGAGGGATGAATGGATTGTATACAGCTTCTCCTCACTTAGCAACGTACAGTCAAACCTTGGCTTTCGTATGCCCTAGTTTGCATGTAAAACTATAGTTATTCTCTATAAAATGTATTTTTAGTTAATATTTTTTGGGTGTCTGGAACAGATTAATTGAATTTACACTAATTCTTATCGGAAAGAATAATAAAAAATACATTTTATAGAGAATAACTATAATTTTACACACAAACTAGGGCATACAAAAACCGAGGTTTGATTGTACTCATTTACCGACGACTTGAACTTGCGATGGGCTATGACCAGTATGCTTACCTAAATAATGTATATTAGAGCTGATTTCCTATATTCTGTTTATTACAATATACAGTACACTACTGTATAAACATTTAAAAATATACCAAAAATGTTATAAATGGTGCAAAAATTACATTAAGCAATGTCAAAGATGGATGACACAAAGCCACTACCATTATAGTACATGTATGCTCCTTGCTTAGCAATGAATTTGTTTACCGATGTGATCTTAGGAACGCAACTCTGTCATTAAGTGCAAAGAGGCTGTATTTATGGACTACAAGAAGGCTTTTGACACTACTGAATAAGAGACCGGGATTAAAACTAGAGCAGCTCAGGAATAACAGGGAATGTGGATCTTCTTGATCTCTGCTAATGCAAAGGGTACAGGTCATAACCCCCTTTTATCCTCCACAGTATGGGAAGGTAACAGGAGGAATCTTAGCTCCCTTGAGAGGTTGCTGACCCCTGAGAACGGGGACAACGCCCCCGGGGGTTGGAGAAAAATTTGCTCCACAGGGAAGACACTACATTGAATCCCTTCTGGTCTCTTTCCCCAGGTAATTGACACATATGTACTATAAGCAATAATCACGTACAAGTGATACAAGATGCAAAATAACCACAGGGGGATTTGAATGACAACTCAGTACTTTCGTGTTGCAATCAACACATCATCAGGAGCTTGCAATGTTGCAGAAATGAGTAGGAAGTCCAGGTAGATTCATTCAGGGGAGCATTTATGATCGAATCTGAGAAAAAACGTTCCCCCTGAATGAATCTGCTTGGATCTCCTACTCATTTCTACAACATTGCAAGCTCCTGATGATCTGTTTACTGCAACACAAAAGACCTAGAGCTACCATTCAACTCTTGTGGTTATTTTGCATAAGTTACTATGTATGCTAATTTGTGTAACTATTTATGTGTATCTGCACCTAAATAAAGTCAATAGTTGACTAAGACCCAGGTACCTATTTACTGCTAGGTTTATAAACAGGGACAGCACCTGCTGTCCCTGTTTACCTAGCAGTAAATAGGTACCTGAAATGGGTTACCTGTAACCCATTTCAGTGTATGTACATTGAGAGACATACCACTTGTACTCATCTATCTGTGGAAGCAAGGGTTGAGTCACAGCTCCTGACCCCTTCTGTGATCATACAATTGTGCTTATTGCAACCAATGTAGACATGTTGTTTGCTGGCCTATAACAGGCCAGTAGGCCTACTGTGATGAATCAGTAGGCCTACTGTGATGAACCAGTAGGCCTGCTGTGATGAACCAGTAGGCCTGCTGTGATGAACCAGTAGGCCTGCTGTGATGAACCAGTAGGCCTACTGTCATGAACCAGTAGGCCTGCTGTGATGAACCAGTAGGCCTGCTGTGATGAACCAGTAGGCTTGCTGTGATGAACCAGTAGGCTTGCTGTAATGAACCAGTAGGCCTACTGTGATGAACCAGTAGGCCTGCTGTGAACCAGTAGGCCTGCTGTGATGAACCAGTAGGCCTACTGTGATGAACCAGTAGGCCTGCTGTGATGAACCAGTAGGCCTGTGATGAACCAGTAGGCCTACTGTGATGAACTAGTAGGCCTACTGTGATGAACCAGTAGGCCTGCTGTGATGAACCAGTAGGCCTGCTGTGGTGAACCAGTAGGCCTGCTGTGGTGAACCAGTAGGCCTGCTGTGATGAACCAGTAGGCCTGCTGTGGTGAACCAGTAGGCCTGCTGTGGTGAACCAGTAGGCCTACTGTGATGAACCAGTAGGCCTGCTGTGATGAACCAGTAGGCCTGCTGTGGTGAACCAGTAGGCCTGCTGTGATGAACCAGTAGGCCTAGTGTGATGAACCAGTAGGCCTGCTGTGAACCAGTAGGCCTGTGATGAACCAGTAGGCCTGCTGTGAACCAGTAGGCCTGCTGTGATGAACCAGTAGGCCTACTGTGATGAACCAGTAGGCCTACTGTGATGAACCAGTAGGCCTGCTGTGATGAACCAGCAGGCCTGCTGTGATGAACCAGTAGGCCTGCTGTGAACCAGTAGGCCTGCTGTGATGAACCAGTAGGCCTGCTGTGAACCAGTAGGCCTGGTGTGGTGAACCAGTAGGCCTGCTGTGAACCAGTAGGCCTACTGTGGTCAACCAGTAGGCCTGCTGTGATGAACCAGTAGGCCTGCTGTGATGAACCAGTAGGCCTGTTGTGATGAACCAGTAGGCCTGCTGTGGTGAACCAGTAGGCCTGCTGTGGTGAACCAGTAGGCCTACTGTGAACCAGTAGGCCTACTGTGATGAACCTGGGCCTCTGTGAAACCATAGGCCTACGTGATAACCATAGCCCGCAATTCTGTATTTTTTCAGAATTCCCTTTGGATAATTTGTACAACATTAGAAAAAACGACCCCTTAATTTAAATTTGTGTATTAGACCTAAATAAAAACTAACTTCTACCTAATTTGAGCAAAGTTTTGTATACAAAAGTAAATTTTAAAACCCCCGACATGGCAAATTATTTGAGCCCCATATAAAGGAAAAATTCAACCTATTAAAAAGAAAAAAAACGAGGGAGTTAACTCACAAAAAAACCACTACAAATTTTCCCCCCCATTTGTTTATGTTTTGGTTAACTGGAGAGGACGGTTTCATGGGAACCTATCGTAACACAGAAAACGGGCATTATTTTAAAAAAAAACTTAATTTAAAAGTTGTGGATGGTAAAGTATGTTTGTTTGGGGAGGTATACATAAATGCTTTATATGTATAGAAATATGCCCGTAGTTGGGTTGGTAGGGCACTCAGCCACACTTTGTGGTTCGACCCCGTACAGGGGGAAATATTAGGATTTTCCCTAAGACAATTGCGACTTTTTCACCAAAAGGTGAGTGGGCCCGGGGGTTTTTTATTTATTTTCGCATGGCTGTCCCTGTTCGCCTAGCAAAAAATAGGTACCTGGGGTTAGTCCCCTACACCTGTGTCCCCTGTTTACCTTTAGCAGAAAAAACGGGTACCGGGGTTTTTAGTCACCTTACACCTGCGTCCATTTTTTTACCTCCAGTAAAACGGGGTACTGATTTTTAGTCACCTTAAAACCTGCTGTCCATTTTCCCTAACATAAAACGGGTATCTGAGTGTTAGTCACCTTACACCTGCTGTCCCTGTTTACCTACAGAAAACGGGGATCTGATGTTTCCCCTTTACACCTGCTGTCCCTTTCCCCCTACAGTAAAATGGTACCGGGGGTTTTAGTCACCTTACACCTGCTGTCCAGTTTCCCTAGCAAAAAAATAGGTCCCGGGGTGTTATTCCCTTTACACCTGCTGTCCATGTTCACCACAAAAAATAGGTCCCTTTAAATATCACCTTACACCTGCTTTTCCGTTCACCTGAGCTGTGATGCAGCATTTTTGGCAGAACATATTGAAGAATGAGGGTGAAGGGGGTTCCTCAGTTTTCGGGTCAGCTTACCTCTTTCAGATAATAAAATAATATAATAAATAAAACTTTTTTTTACACAAGTACTCACACGAGTTTTTAAATCTCGAAAAAAAATTAAATTTTTAAAAACCCCAAATAAAGCCACTAGACGGGAGAATACACAGACCCACTCACTAAAAATGTAACTGTAAAAATGTCACCAAAACAAAAAAAATATACTCAGACACAACAAATTGGGGTTCAACATGTACGGGGAGCCCAGACCGACAAAATGAGACTAGTCACGGGGGACATTCCCCAAATTCAACTTCAAAAAACAAAAACATAAAGTGGGACCAAGTAAACCAAGTCCTAACCGATAAACGGGAAGATAAAACAACACAACCCAAACTTATCCCAAACAATTAACCGGTGCCCATGTATCCCAAAAGGGCTTTACCTCTAAAAAAAAGGGAGGGAATTTAAAAAAAAGAGACAGCGCCCCTTTAAAGGGCAGGGAAAAGAAAAAACAAGCGGCTAAAAGAGTCAATATATCAAAATGGCGGGGGAGACCTGGTCAAGAAATAGAAAGCATCGAACTTAAGCTAAAGAACCCTTTTAAAGGGTCGGGAATGGGGGAAGAACTAAAAGCCAAATGAAACGAAAAAAACCCAAAGTTTTTCTTCTCCTATCCCAAAAAACAAAATCAGAACAACGTCCATATTGGGCCCCACTTAAAAAAGGGTCCTACACAGATACAGAAAGGGAAAGATGGCTACTCAAGCCCCAATATGACTCAGTTTTTACAACCGCTAACCGACTGAGAGTCAAGATCAAAAAAATTTTTTTATGAGAGAGCCACAAAATTTGATTAACCAAGTTTTCCGATGTTATCCTGACGCCAAATGACTCGAACAGGCGATAAAGACATGCCCATGCACTCCCCCCCAGGGCCAACTCAGGGGACTTTTTTCACAAGAAAGCAAGAACCCCCATCCGAGCTTTTTTCCCTCCTATGGAGAGGGAGCTGGGAAAGGGTCGTCCCCTCATTATAAAAACAACAACATACCCCATTCCCCCAAAGGGGGGAGAAAGCAACAGCAAAGAACTACAGACCAAAAGCACTAAAACCCATATCATAAAAAACTTTGAAAGGGGCCTAAAAGCAAGACACCACCCATCGAAACCCACATTACACAACCCAGGCAAATGGTTTAGAACAGGTCGCTCCGGGCTGTCCAACTCGGGTCACTAAACCGACAAGGTCCAAATGCACTAGAAACAAAAAAAATCAGATGTAATATAAACAGACTTTGCAAAACCTTTTGACAAGTGTGACCATGGCGTAATGCGCACAAAATGCGCCTAAAGGAATAACAAAAAGTTGTCAGGATCATAATTTCCTACTAACGAACACAGAGAGAGTCGTAACAGAGTAAAGTCCGGCAGCTACGGGGAAAAAACCTGTTCCACAAGGGACGTACTAGCCCCATCTTGTTCCTCACCTCATATCCGACATAGAAAAGATGCAGCCACGCACCGTGTCTTCCTTTCAGATACACCCAACTGCATGACAGGTCTTCCATTGCAACACGCAAGGCTCCAGGGGGGACATCAACCAAAATCTTTCAGGGCTGCAGAAAACAATATAAATTCAACGATGAAAAAATTTCAATTACTCAGAAAAGGAAACAGGGGAAATTAAATCTCAAAAGGGTACAAAACAAATTCTGGCCCAAAAAATAGAGCGAAACACCAACGCAAAACCCTGGGAGTGATTATGTCGGGGGATCTCACCTTCAAGGACCAAAACATTTTATCAACGCATCTGCTAAAAAAATGACAGATGATAAGAGAACCTTCAAAACTAGGGGGGGCCAAGCCCATGATGACACTTTTCAGGTCACTTTTCTATCTGGGGGCGGGAAATTTTGCTCACTCAAACAGACCTTTAAAGGCAGGGGAAATTGCCACCTAAAAAATGTACAGAAAACTTTCACGGGCGCGCAAACGGAATAAAACACCTCAATTCCCTGGGACGCTTAGGTTTCTAACCAATTCCTGGAACGCAGGAGGAGAATACATGATTATATACACCTGGAAAACCAGAGGGACTAGACCGAACTTGCACACGAAAATCATCACTACGAAAGAAAAAGATTTGGCAGACAGCACCATCCCCCCAATGAAAGAGGGGGGTTCACAGCATTAAGAGACCATACAAAAAGTTCAGGGGACCGAGACTGTTCAACGCCTCCCACCACATGGGGGGATTACCAACAACCCCGGGCATTTTCAAGCTGGCACTGGACAAGCCCCTAAAGGCAGTTCCGATCACCGGGGCTGGGCTGACGTTGGTTTGCGTGCAGCCACAGCAACAGCCGGGTTTTGATCGGGGGCCTGATCCACCAGGAGGCCTGGTCACAGACCGGGCCGCGGGGGCTTTTTGACCCCCGAAACTCTCTCCAAAAAACTCCTTTTAAAACTCCAGTACATGTATGGAAAATACTGTATAAAGTTTTTCCGGAAATACGGGAATTTATAGGTAAAAAGATGCCTAATTGTATTTTTTAAAAAAAGTTTTTATCGAAAAAAAAAGAGACTCCCTCTTGGGTTTTTTAAATTTAACAACGTTAGTTAATGGAAGGGAAATTTTTGGCTCTAGGGTTAAAATTGGCGACACCTCTCAAAAAGGAGGCGAAATTGTTTTGGGCAGCATCCTCATAACTTGAGAATCAACACTGGACAAGACAGCCCAGGAACCTCAGAAATGAGGAAAGGGAAAGGGGATACCGACAAGAGGGAAAAAGACACTTATGTACATTCAGACATTTATTAAAGGAAACTTTTCGCCACAGGGCTTCTTCAGTCCTAATACAGAGAAAACTAAGAAAACACACATATATATAGTGGCGGGAGTCAGGTGAGGTGATGCGTGGGTAGAGGTGGTAGTAGTAGTAGTAGTAGTAGTAGTAATGGAACTAAGGAGGTGAGGCAAGAGAGGGACCTGCTGGCATCAAGTAACACCAGTTCCCAGGATGGGTAATATCCTCTTGCTTAGTAATTTTGAAATACTGTAAGTATAAAGCAAAACTATAAAGCAAAAATCCGGTAGTTACAGTATTTCAAAATTACTAAGCAAGAGGATATTACCCATCCTGGGAACTGGTGTTACTTGATGCCAGCAGGTCCCTCTCTTGCCTCACCTCCTTAGTTCCATTACTACTACTACTACTACTACTACTACCACCTCTACCCACGCATCACCTCACCTGACTCCCGCCACTATATATATGTGTGTTTTCTTAGTTTTCTCTGTATTAGGACTGAAGAAGCCACTCGTGGCGAAACGTTTCCTTTAATAAATGTCCTGAACTGTACATAAGTGTCTTTTTCCACAACCTCAGATAAGCTCTCTAGATCTGTGTATAATTCTGGCCAGCGTTTTCATAAATTTAGTTAGTAAGGTTTTTCTGAGTATGATACAACTTAATATCCAGTCAAATTGGTGAGTGATATTAAGATATATTTTCCTTCTGTTATGTAATTGTGTATATATATAACCATTTATTATTTTTAATATACAGTCCATAAATTTATATATTTACCAGTATTCCTGGTGTATGTATATTTCATTTAATTAATAGGTCCAGAGCAACTTGTGGATATGACAATGGTAGGTATCGAAGGGGGACATTTTTGCGACCTAGGTGTCCCAAATTCCTACTTGTCTATGTAACTCTGATAAATAATAATCTTTGTTATCATTTACCGCAGTGGTTCCCAAACTTTTTCAGCTTGTTACCCAATTTAACATGCCACATAAAGCATGTTACCCCTTTCACAAAATGTTGTTATTATTGATATATATGGCTAAATTAAAACACTTGAGATATTTTCTTTTATTTATTGTATTTGAACATTGTGCATCTCTAATGACTATTACCAAAGATGTCAAGAACATCAGTGGGATGGATGGAGTTGCATACTTGAAGCTAGTTTAGGAATTCTTGGCTTCGTGGTTGAAAGTGCCAGCCTGGCATCGTTTGCAACATTCAAGCGAGTCCTCTTTTTTTTTTTTTTCATACCCAGCACAGGTTTGAGAGCCCTTCTCGCACAGATACGTTGTTGAGAATGATACCAACAACTTCAAGGCTCTCTTGGACAAGTTGGCGAGTCAGGTAGTCGTGAAATCCAAAAGGAATCTGCATTTTTGGGTTTTGGAATTCGATTTTCAAGGCTTCATTGGCTCGCATTGTGGTCCACTCCTCCTTTGCAGGGAAAAACATCATCAAGAATGGCATCATTAGGTACAAGAAGGGATGAATGATCCACTGAAGAGTGGCTGTTTTTTGGGTCCACTCTCGGGAAAAATAGTGTTTGCATGCTTTTTTCCCAACCCCCCTTCAAATGGCGCTCATTTTTTTTGTTGATGGTCTTTTGAAGTGACCCGTATCATGACTATTCTCCCCAACAAACGGGTCAAGGGGGGAAACTGGGCGATCACTCCTTTTCTCCAAGCCCCCAACCCCCAAAGTTCTCAGTTTCCCCAAAAATTTCGTCACAGTGTGATGGCATCAATGACAGTCGTGTTTTTGGGCCCCGGGAGTTGCAAAATTACCCCCTGTTCAGCCTCCGAAAATTATTCACCCAAGTAACAAAGTCAGAAAGGGCCCCCCTTTTTTCCGGTGAATTTGGTACAAAAGGGAGATCCTTTTTTTTTTCCAAAGGAAATTTCCCTTTGAACAGTTTTTTCCGGGAGCCAATGACTCAACTAAAACCTTGCCTCGTGACAACCACGAACACCCGGGGGTTGGTAGAGCGGGAACTTGAAAACGGGCCCCTCCCCCCCTTTTCCTTGCACAGCCCTTTGGAATATCCCGGGTTTCCCACAACCTGGTTTTGATGAATTTGACGATTTTAAAACACATTTTAAAAACCTAACTTCAGATTACCAGGCAGGCTTTTCGATCCAAGAGAGTACCGATGAATGATGCATGATTTTCAAAAATTTTCGGAAATTGATAGCTTGGAATAAAGGCCCCAAAACCACGATGCCCAAACCCAAACATCGACGGTGCCCCACGACGGAGCCCCGGAATAAAAAGAAAAATTATTATAACTGCGTCATTTTAGTCTTTGGGTTTATTTAAATCTTTTTGCGTTAAAATTTAAAGGGTTTTTAAAATTTAATTATTTCGGTACTTGATATTTAAATACGACGGGCACGATTTTTTTGTTTTAAACCCATTAAAAATTTTTAGCAAACACTACATTACTTTACAATAAATAAAACTTATATAAACTATTTTCCCGTGTAATTCATTGTATTTTTTACAAATTTAGACTTTAAAAAAAAAACTTTTTTCTACCTGTTAAACGCTTTTCCCAATTTCCAAAATCCTTTCTTGGTAAAGAAACTGTTGATGATATTGAAAACATCTTCCCTTTGGGGTTGGGGTCACAAACCCTCGCAAAAAGGGAAAACTCTTCTTTGATTTTTCCCCCTGGTGGAAGTAACGGACAACCCCAAAGGAGAAAGCACAACGGGCAAACGTCACACTTTTAAAAAATTGAAAGGGAAAAATTTTCCTATGAGTTTTCCCCTTGACCCTGTTGTAATTAAATTTTGGTAAAATTACCGACAATATGAAAAAAAAAAAGGGAAACACAATTTGCAATTTAAAGTGACATTTTTTTGTGGAAATTTTTTCGTTTCTCCAGGAGTTTTAAACAAGCCAACAAACAATAATGGACACAGGGGGTATAAAAAGGCCCGAGTGAGGTAAAAACTAGTGGGGAACCTTTTTGGGGATGTTCACTAGTGGTGGTAGAGTAGTATATAGGGGTTAGTGAAAAAAGGGTAATAAAATATGGAAAGGGAAAATTTAAATTTCCCGTACTTTAGAAAAAAGGAAATAAAAAAGCAAATTACTTTGGGGTAACTTTAAAAATGGGTTTGGCCAAAAAAAAACTGGAATGAGGCAGCTTGTTTCAGTGTTCACTCTCTGTGTTTTGTTTATAAAACAGGAGAACTATGTGAAGGCCCGGGGTTTTTACTGTTTTCAGGAGGATTTTTGCTAAGATTTTTCAGAGATGGGAAGCTGCCTTTGTTTTTTTTTAATTTTTATTCGAAAACAGGGGATAAAGTGCGGGGAATTAAAGGGGCACTTGCTTTGTGGGGGAAAAATTAGTTTCTTTTATCACAAATTTGGGGCCGCTCTAAATTTCATAAGTTTATTGGGGGAAAATTTCGGTGTTTACACGGGCTTTTTTTTAAGTTGTCGTTCCCACATAAAGGGGCATTTGGGACAACGAAATATGGATCCCGGGTTACAACCAATACAAAATGTGACAGAGTGAACGGGAAAAAGGGGGGGGGTTCCTGGTAAATTGCAGAGTCACTTTTTTGAAACAAAACTCCCTTAATCCTAAAAATACTATGGAAGTTTTGGGCATAAAGGTCGAAAACCCAAAAAACCTAGTCATTGTGGTAGTCTAAAAAGCCTCCGGATGCAACACCCAAAATTTTCCGGGAACAGCTTTTAAAAATTTTGACCACTGCGGAAAATCTTCCAGCCCCCTGCCCCCAAAACATTTTCCCCGGGGGGATTTAAACCCTTAAAAGGGCACCAAAAATGGAGGAAAAATTACAAAATAATATTTGTTGCAGAAATTAACCCCAGGGGGCACCCTCTGATGAAAACTCACACTCACACGAGCTTTTAAATCCTGCACAAAATTCAATTTAAACCAGCAAATAATAGAGCCTACTAGACTGGAGAAAACACTAGACCCATCTTCACAAACCAATGATTGATCGGTAAGAAATTTTCACCATATAAAAAAACAATATACCAATCACAACATAATTGAGGTTCAAAACATGTATGCTGGAGCCCCAGACCGACATAATGAGACTAGTCACGAGGGAGCTTTCCCACCAAATTCAACTTCAAAAAACCCAAAAACATAAAGTGGGACCAAGAAAACCCAAAAGCCCAAACCCGTATAAGCGGGGAAGAATACTAAGCAAACACAGACCCAAACTTATGCCAAGAACAGTTTAACCCGGTGCACTCGATGTATGCAAAAAAGGCTTTTTCCCTCTAAAAAAAAAGGGAAAAGGAAAAAAGTAATGTAAAATAGAAAGAGAAGGCGCCCCCCTTTACAGGCGACGGAAAAAAATAACAGGGGCTAAAAGAGGTCAATATATCTGAAATGCGGGGGGGAGACATGGTCGAAAAATAGCAAGCATCGAACTTAAGCTAAAAGAATCCTTTGGGATTTCGGGAACCCGGGGGAAAACTAAAGCCATAAATAAAAATTCGAAAAAAACCCAAATATTTTTTTCCCTCCAATCCCCAAACCAAAATCGAGAACAACTCCAGAAGGGGGCCCCTACTTAAACAAGTTTGGGTCCAACACAGATGACAAAAAGGAAATGAGTGAGCTACTCAAGCCCCAATATGACTCATTTTTGGGCAAGCCGCAAACCAGAATGAAGCCCAAAAGATAAAAAATAAATTTTTTTATGAAGAGCCACAAAATTTAATTAACAAAAGGGCCTACCCCGATGTTATCCGCCCCAAAAAGACTTCGAAAAAGGCGATAAATGACATCCCCCAGGGCACCCCTCCCCCAGGGCCAGACTCATGGAACTCTGTGTTCATCAAAAAACCTGAAAAGAAGCCCCTAACACAGCCTTTTCCCAACCCTAAAAAAAGGGAGCTTTTGGACACGGGGGTCCCCTCATTTAAACTAAAAAAAACCCGACATACCCCATTTCCAAAAAGGGGGGAAAGTAAAGCAACAGCAAAGAACTAAAGACCAATAGAAACTAACCCCCTATAAAAAAAAAAATTCTTTAAAAAAGGGTCCAAAAGAAGCAAGATAAACCCACCACAAAGGCCCTTTTAAAATGCACTAAAAAGAAAAAAAAAGAATGAAGATGAAAAATACAGATTTTGAAAAAACCTTCGACAAGTGTGACCATGGCGTAAAAACCCGCACAAAATGCGCCCCAAAAAGGAAAAAACCCGAAAATTTGGGGGTCGATGGATCATAATTTCCTCACAAACCAAACACAGAGAGTATCTAAACAGAGTAAAGCCCGAGGCAGCTACGGGAAAAGCCTGTTCCACAAGGCCATTACTAGCTCCCATCTTTTTCCCCTAAACCTCATATCCGACAAAGAAAAGGGATGTCAGCCACAGCACCGTGTTTTCCCTTTTGCAATGACACCCAAAACTGCATAACAGTTCTTCCATTGCAGACACGCAAGGTTTCCCAGGCGGACATCAACCAAATCTTTCGTGGGCTGCAAAAACCCAATATGAAGTTCAACGATGAGAAATTTAAAATTACTCAATAGGGTTTAAACATGAGGAAATTAAATTTTCCATCAGAGTACAAAAAAAATTTCCCTGCCACAAAATAGAGCGAAACACCAACGTCAAAGACCGGGGAAAGTGATTTTTTTGGGAGGATCTCACCTTCAAGGACCAAAACCTTGTATCAATCGCATCTGCTAGAAAAATGACAGGATGGATAAGAAAACCCTTTCAAACTAGGGGGGCCAAGCCCAGATGACACCCCTTTCAGGTCACTTTTTCTATCTAGGGGGAATTTTGGGGGTGCACTCAAACACCCAACCTTTAAAGGGCAGGTGAAATTGCCACCTAGAAAATGTACAGAAAACTTTAAACGGCGCGCAAAAAACGGAGATAAAACACCCCCAATTTTACGGGGAGCGCTTGGGGTTTCTAAACCTGTTTTCCCCCCGGGAAAACGCAGGGGGAAGATAAAAGATTATATACACCGGGGAAAACCCCTAGAGGGACTATACCGGGAACTTGAAACACAAAAAACACTCACTAACGAAAGCAAAAGACTTGGCAGACGATGAAACCATCCCCCCAATGAAAAGCGGGGGTGTACTAGCACGTTAAGAGCCCAAAAAATAAGTGTCAAAGGGGGCCCGAGACTGTTTCAACGCCTCCCAGCACCAAAAGGGGGGAATTCCCAAAAAGACCCCGGGCAGTCTTCAAGCTGGAAACGGGCAAGCACCAAAGTCATTTCCCTGATCAGCCGGGCTGGGGCCCTCGTACTTTTTTGGGCGTGCAGCCAGCAGCAACACCTGGTTGATCAGGCCCTGATCCACCAGGGGGCCGGTCCAGACCGGCCGGGGGCGTTGACCCCCGAAACCTCTCCAGGAAAAACTCCGGTAAACCCCGGTACATGCGTAAAGTGTTTCTTTAAGGGGGGTTTGTCAAAGGTTTTTCTTGCTGTTTCACCTACTAGATCTTGTCACAGCCTCCACGGGATAGGGGAAAAAACTCCTGCATTGACGGGTTCTGGTGTTTTGGGTTTTGTCCGGGTTTAGATCCTTTTTTTGAAGTGGTAAAAAGCGATGGCGACTCGGGTGTTACCGTGAAAGTACTTTTGGGAAAACGTTTATTGCAACCTGGCTTTTGGGGAAAGAATTAAAAACAAATTTGTTGGGATCATTTGTTGTTTCGTGGAGAATTGATGATCAAGAGCTCTTTTTTTTTCAGCCCTTTGAATGAAAAAAAGAAGGAAATTGTAACCATGAATTTTTGGGTAAATGTAAGTACATTCCTCGCAAGAAACTCAGGATTTTTAAAAAATTTTTGGGAAAGGGCCTGGGGAAAAAACCCGATGATAATCCCCTTTTTTTGGTTTTGGGTATCTT
Organism: Cherax quadricarinatus; assembly: GCF_026875155.1. Lineage (NCBI taxonomy): Eukaryota > Metazoa > Arthropoda > Malacostraca > Decapoda > Parastacidae > Cherax > Cherax quadricarinatus. The sequence continues at coordinate 5,779,183 of NC_069460.1, forward strand.
CTGGAATAAAGTGTTTTGAGAACATTTTTTATTGGTGGTTTTCGATAAACTTGAAATCTTAGGTTGTTGTCTACTTTTTGAATGAGGACTTCCCAGGGAAAAATAGCTTGTCATTGAAATCTTCTTTTAGTTAAAAGGAAAAACGCTGTTCAAAATGCTTTTAGCCTTTTCCAAAATTCCCGTACAAACAAAAACGTTTTTTGGGGTTATTACGAGGGGCATTTGTCCACGTAAAAGTAACTAAATGACGCTTGAAGGGAAGGTTTGGCGAAGGGTTCGGGCTCTAGGTGTTCCAAAGTATAAAATTGGCTAAGGGCGGGGGACTTATTGGGGACCCCCTTCCCATGCCGTGGTTTGTTTTTTTAAAAGCTTGTTTTTGAAAAAAAACAGTTTAAGTTAACACAGAGTTTAATCAAGTTTAACAAAAACCCCCGGGGGGTAAAGGAAGAATTTAAAGGTTTCCCGGTTTACTTTTAAAATAAAACCTCGATGGCTTTTTTGGGAGGGACTTTTGTGAAGAGGGAAGTCCCCATCCAAACTGCTTTTGTTTTTCTTGTTTCGGATGGAGAGGTTTTCCCGGGTTCGGTTGGGGAAGGTCGCCTGAGTTGGGTTTAAAGATGAGCGGGCCCGAGGCCCCAAAGGGAGGAAAAATGTTTGGCAAGAACTCCGGGTTGTTTGTGTGAGGGACTTCCTATTCCGACGTGATTGGTTGAGAGGAATATTGTGTTTATGGGGCCTTGGGTAAACCCCCAACATGTGTGCTTTTTTAGGGTTGCTTTTTAACAAGTTTCAGAAGTTTTTCTTCCCCTTTTTTTCAAATGCGTTGAGTATTTGTCTGGTTTTTTTATGAAAGTCTTTGGTGACGTCTCCCACAGTTTTAGTGCTGATGGGTTCTATGTAGAAAGATCATTCAAAAGGCCCCTCCCTTTTTTGTGTTTAGTCCCCTGGTGTTTTAGTATGACACTCCACCTCCCTTTTTCGGCGGTGGGGGACGATAAGTTGGGGCGTTGGGGAGGGGCCTTAAGGGGGAGTGATGTATCTTCTAGGGAAAATTAGAAAAGAAGGTTTACATAAAGCTGCCTGGGGAAAAAGGGCCCCGTAAATTAAACCCCTTTTGGAAGTTTTCCCGTCACTGGTTTTTCTAAAGGTTCCTTGGGAACAAGATTTAGTTGAAAAATTAGGGTTTTTGTAAGTTTTGGGGGTAAAATTTGGGGTCCCCAAAACTCATGCTAGTTTCTCGTAAATCGGTTAAGGTGCTTTACATAAATTTTTTTTCAGGGGTTCGCGCCCATTTTTCCCTTTCCCTCGACTGTTTGTGCGAGGTACTGAAGTTTGGGGATTGGTTTTTATCTTTTGTTTGGGGGTTAGCTGTGGGACTGGCGAAATATCCACAGTGTGTTTTGGGCAATCTGAAGATTGGCCTCATATTTCCCTTTCAGTTTCCAAAAGGTTTTCCCTTTGCGATGTTTGAAAGTTTTTCGGCACATTCACGTTATTTTGGACACCCTTCTTTTGTGCCACAGTATCGGGAAACAGACACAAATTCCTACAAGATTGCCTGGCGAGAAGGTATCCCCCAAGTCTACTCCGGGACAAATCTCCCAAAACCCAAACACCCCCTTTTCTCCAGCACCCCCCAAACCTACTTAAAATGGGAAAGTGCCGAAGAACTTTTCTAACATCGCAAAAGGAAAACCCTTTTAAACGCAAGGAAAATGAAAGGGGCCCAAAAATTCCCAAATTTACCACCCCACGCTAAACATATTCCCCAGCAAAAGTCCCCCACAGCTTTAAACCCCCAACAAAAATCAAACTTTAATCGCAAACTTCCCTACCCCCGGGACCCAACAGTCCGATGGAAAGGAAAAGGGACCCGAATCCCTGATAAACAAATTTTTTCGTCACGCCCCTTAACCGACTACGAGAAAAACCCAGTCCCGGGACCAAATTTACCACCAAACATACGCAAACCAAAATATCAACTCAATCTTGTTACCAGGGAAACCCAAAACACAGTGACGCAACTTTCCCGAAGGGGTTTTAAAAAAGGCCTTTTCATTTTCAAACTTTAAAGTGAACCTTTCTTCTTCTAATCTTCCAAAGATACATCACTGCCCTTAAAAGGGCCTCGCCAACGACCCCCAAAATTATCGTCACCACCGCCGAAAAAGGAGGGGGAGTCGTCATACCAACACCAGTGACTACAACACTAAAATGATGGACCTTTTGAATGATCAATCTACATACGAACCCTTTACACTCAACAGTGGGAAAACCTCCCCCAAAAAACTTTCTATACCCAAAAACCAAAACAAATACCAAACGCACTTTGAAAGGGAAAAACTTCTTACTTGTTACCAGCAACCCCAAAACCCGCAAACATTATGGTTTTCCCAAGACCCATAAACACAATATTTTCCCCTCAGACCAAAACACGCAGGAAAAAGGGGAGTGCTCCACACAAAAAACCGGAGTTCTTTCCAAAAAATCTTTCCTCCTTTTGGGGGCCTCCCGCCCCGCTCATCTTAAACACTCGGCGACCTTTTTCAACCGCATCCGAAAACCCCTCCATCCGAAAAAAGAAAACCCAAGCATTTTGGATGTGACCCCCCCTCTTCACCAAAAAAACCTTTCCAAAAAAACCATCGAGGTTTTAGACGTTAAATCAACCAGGACCTTAAAACTTCCTTTACCTCCCGGGGATTTTGTTGACTTGATTTAACTCTGGAAAATTTAACGTTTTTTCCCTTTAATAACAAGCTCTACAAACAAACCTACGGCATGGGAATGGGGGGCCCCCCAAAAATGCCCCTCCTAGCCAACTTATACATGGAACACCCAGAAATCCGAACACTTCGCCAACATATCCCTTTTAAATCACTTATTTTTGTTTCGTGGCATGTCCTCGAATAACTCCAAAACGTTTTTTATGAAAGGGATCTTCCCGGCAAGGCTCAACGCATTGAAACCCCGATTTTAGTTTACACTAAAGAAAGCCAAAGACAAGCTACCTTTCCCCGACGTCCCATTCAAAAGTAGACAAAACCTAAAAAATTTCAAATTTATCGAAACCCCCCAAAAAAAAAGATTCACACACCCTTTTATTTTCCCGTCAAGATACCAAGACCAAAAGAGGCAATCAACATGGGTTTTTCCAAGAGCATACCGAATTTTTAGTCCTTAAATTTCTGAAAGGGGGGAAAAAGTAATTACATTCACCAAACATTCACTGGGGTTACAATTTCCTTTTTTTTTTCATCAAAGACTGCAAAAAAAGGCTCTTCAAAATCATCAAATTTTCCCCCGCATCAACACTGCTCCCCCAAAAAAGGGTTTTAATTCTTCCCCAAAACCAGGGGCACTAAAATTTTCAAAAAATTTCTTTCACAAGCTAACACCCGAGTCGCCATCGCTTCTACCCCTTCAATTTAAAAGGGTTAAAACCCGGACAAAACCCCCAAACACCACGAAACCCGTCCCAAAGCAGGGGTTTACACAAACCCCGTGGGGGCTGTGACAAGAACTACGTAGGTGAAACAGCAAAAACCTCGACACCCGCCTCAATAACACATTTAAAGCAAGTAGGAAAAGAAAACTTAAACCCAAAGCCTGTTTTACAACACCGAAATTCCACCAAACATCTTATGAAATTCAGAGACGCCCAATTAGTGATAAAAGAAAAATAATTTTTTGCACACGCAAAGGGCCCTTTAATCAGCACTGATCGCTGTTTTCGAAAAACAATTAAAAAAAAACAACGGCAAACTTCACCATTCCCCCGAAGTCTTAGCAAGAAACCTCCTGAAAACCCCGTAAACCCTTTCCACACATAGTCTCTCCCGTTATACTACACAAATGCCCCCAGAGAGTGAAAACCCCGAAAACAACCCGTCCCTCTTTTTCCCGTTTATATTTTTTTCCAACCTATTTTTATGTTAAACCAAATAATTGCTTTTTTATCCTTTTACTCATTACGAAAATTTAAATTTCCCCTACCATATTTTATTAAATTTTGTCACTACCACACTACTACTAAAACTACTACCCCACTAGTGAACATCGAAATGGGAAACCTTTACTAGTATTCACCTCCTCTGAGCCTTTATATACCCTCTGTGCCATGTATTGTTTTTTTAATGGCTTATTTTAAAACTCCTGGAGACGAAACTTTTCCACCAAAAAAATGTCACATTTTTTGCACTTGTGTCCTTTTACCCTTTTCATCCCTGTTTTTAAATTGGGAAAAGGGTATTTTGATGCCATGTCATCGACTCGCGGGGGGATGGGGTTGTTTATAAGATATGACACTCCCGGTTTTTTTCGCTTGATCCCCCCCACATACCTTGCTTTCCACTCGTATGCACAAGGCATAATCAGATTCCCCTCAATGGTGTGGGTTTCTTGTTGGTTTTGGGGAATTTTATATGCAACACAGTAGGATCTTTTGACCCCAGCTTTTTAAACTTTTGGGGTTGGGAAACCCAAAGGGGCCGAACTATATTCTTCAGGGGCTACACCTGGCGCGAAAATAAACCCGATCCCTTTTTTTGAAATTTGGATGGCACTTCTGGAGGGGAGCTGAGGGGTTTTTTTTTGGCTTGAGGGTTTTTATTTTTTCAACACTTTGTGACATGGGCCCCATATTGTGGGGCCCATCCTCCCACCAGAAGTTTTAAAAATTTACAAAGCCATGGCAAGAAAAGGGGTCAGGGGTAGGTGCGCTTTTTTGGGCATTTTCTTTTTTCAATCTGCAGAAAAAGAAGAATAACCATTCAAAAAACTGCAAAAAAACCCAAAGGGACATAAATTTTTCCCCAGGCACTAAAAACAAGTTCAAATGATGCCCAAAACACACGCATAAAATTAAAATTGTCCGGCCAAGAAACATGCTTGTCAGCCAAAAGAGCACCGTGTAGCGCGAAAAACATGAACTAAAAACAGCCTCGCAACTCTCTAATCCTAGCAAAAAACCCTTGAAAACGTTTAAACCCCACATACATTAAAATTTTCAAAATTTAAAAATGCTACAAATTTTACAGAAAAAGTGGGGGAAATACTAACTTTTAAAAACTTTCACCCGGGGAGTACACATAACCCAAAACCCGCTTAAAGTCTAACCCCGGCTGAGCTCACCCGATAAATGACAGTGTGGGAAAAAGAGGCCCCCTCAGGAATTTAGTGACGCGTACTGGACAGGTCGATCGGGGCTACTGAGTGACTTTTGTCCTAAAGCATACTTGTCAAAATACTTTTGGGTTTCCACACACTTAGCTATATATTTCTTCTTTTCTAATACTGTATATTAGTTTTTGATGTTTATTGTTTTTTGGGTTTAACTTTATTACTTACTTATAAAGGTTTACTTTTTACAACTTTATATACTAAGACAAAGTTAACAATAATCCTCATACCGGTACTGCATTGTTTTTTGATTTCAGAATTCATAACTTTTTTTCTGTCACCCCTCCATTACCCCCCCAAAAAGGGTTAAATTACCCCCAGGGGGTAATTTACCCCCATTTGGGAACCACTGATTTACCGTTATGTACATAATTAGTTACATCAGATAAATGCAATTTTCCACATTTAATTTGCCCGTTGGTCCTTCTTGAACCGGAGGTAATTAGTGAAGTCATTAATTAGTTAATTACTTAATAATTATATGTGAAATGACAGAAGGAGGTGGATGTTAAGTTCACAAATTTACTTAATGTGTAGTGGATTATAATTATTACAATATTAATTTTGATAAGCTAAGCTCAAGTCTTTCCAAGATTTATATCAGTGTATGTGTAATTGATAAGACAAGTGTGGATAAAGATTATATTGTGTATAATATTAATTTTGCTATGCCAAATTCTGGCAAGGATTTATATTTGTATAATATTAATTTGATAAGCTAATTTTGGCCAAGATTTATATTTGTATAATATTAATTTGATAAGCCAATTTTGGCCAAGATTTATATCAGTGTATGTGTAATTGATAAGCCATGTGTAGCTAATTATTAATGTGTATATTAATTTTGCTAGGCCAAATTCTGGCATGGATTTATTAATTTGTATAATATTAATTTTGATGAGCCAAGTTTGTATTAATGTACATATAAAATTTATATTATAATTTTTTACATGTAATTGCTGAGCTCAAGTAGCTGGGATTTATTCAAAGGTGAGTTGTATCAGTGTTGTAAGCTGTAGTCAGTGTTATTATTAAAGTTGAATTTAATACATTGTGTCATGGCTGAAAATGAGGAAATTAATATAGAAGACAAACATATGGAATATAGAGTAAAGAAAGCATCACTACAAGCTAGAAAAGTTCATGTAACCAAGGCATATAATAAGTGCTTGGAATTAATGAATCAAGAAACTGTGAATACTGAATAAATTAAAAAATTGTATTAGATGCTTTAGGTAAAGATATTGATTCATACAAATTATATTACAAAAAATATGAAGGAGATTTTTAAAGTAAACTGTGTAATGAGACTGAAGTAGATCTCATGATTAATCAGTATTATGAATTAGGGGAAAAGATTATTTCTTGTAAAAGTCAGGCCTTGAATAAATTAAAATGTGTAAACCAGGCAGTTGGTCAGTTTGCTCCAAACAAATAATATGTCTTTGCCAAAACTCCCAAATTGGTTTGCCTGTGTTTAATCCTGGAGAAAATTGGGAGGAATTTTGGTAAATTTTTTTAAAGCAGCTGGCATAACAGGAGTGACCTAGCCTGTGTAACTAAATAATTTTACCTCAAAGGACAGGTAAGAGGAGATGCTTACACACTCAAAACAACCCTTTCCCAATGTAGATGACTCTTACAAGGAAGCAGTTGACTTGTTGAAAGTCACTTAGGTAAAAATAGAACAAATAGGTTGGATCTAGTGAATATCATTGTTAATTTAAAATCTCCAATCACACTTACAAAGGTTTCAGCAGTTTAGAGTTAAACTGGAGAGCACTCTCAAAACTTTAAGTAATAAATATAATCTAAAGGGAACAGACTGGTTATTGATGCCTGGTAACAGAATAAATTAAGCTGTAAAACACTTGAATGGATCACGAATAAATATCACAAGGGTTATATTTGGACGGAGGAAATAAGACTAGGTCTACAAAAATTTAAAATTGTGCAGTTACAGACCAGCCAACTAACTCATTTTAAAGATGCAATACACAATAACTCTGAGGTATCTGTCAAGTTTCACAAAGGGAAAAATTATCCCAACGTTAATAATCAAATTTCATTTCCTAAAAAGAGTTGCATAGGTGCATATCAAGTAGCAGGAATCAGAAATAATGATTCTCCACAAAGTAAGAAGAATAAGTACCCTCCTAAGAGTAGCCCAGTTAATAAGAAACCAGTCAGAGAAAAGAGAGATTGTCTTTTCTGCAAGGGGTACTCATTTATCTAAGAATTGCAATGCATACAATTCAGGGGAAATTATAAAGTTGAAAGATTGGAGGAACTTGACAGATGTATCAGATGTTTAGGTAATCACAATGTAAAGGATTGTTATGCCAAATTAAACTGTTATCAATGTCACAAAGGAAGACACCATATAGTCATGTGTAAAGGTCTATATGATAATTTGATAATAATGATAATGTTGACAATCCTGAAAATACATACTAATGAAAAAAATTGCTGCTAATGTTAATAATGATGGTTTTGCTGAAGTAGCCTTACCTGTGTTACAGGTAAAAATTGATGATAAAAGGCATAAATTAAAAAATGTAACTGCATTATTAGACCAGGGATCCCAGCGTACTTTCATAAAATGTAAATGTCTTGATGGTATGAAAGTACAGATGGAGATCCCACAACTTTAAAATTATCTGGTTTTCTCTCGGATAAAAGGGCTCAACTGTACGACACTGTTTATGTAACTGTCAGGTTGGGCAATGAGAAAAAACGTGTTAATGCAGTAATTGTAGATAGACTTGCAGAGAAAATGTCTACAGTAGGGCTTAGTAAAGCTACAGAAAGACTTTCACATAATGTAAATTTAGCACCTTCTGGTGTTTACCTGGAGTTTACCTGGAGAGAGTTTCGGGGTGTAAGTGATGATTCTGTAGGCCCAATAAATATTTTGATAGGTAGTGACTATTATGCCTCCTTTGTAAAGGGTATGGTAAAGAAATGTGGTGTCACCCTTTTGAAGACTGCAGGAGGCCATGTAATGTATGGTAGGATTCCTCGTAATAATAATTCATGACTAGAGGAAACTACAAATACCATAACTGTGTGTCTTACTCATGAAGTCGTGCCCCAGTATAATTCTTTCATAGAGGATGGTGTTGAGCCAGTACATAAATTGTGGGAATTAGACAGCATTGGAATAAATGTAAACGAAGAAAGTTCAGACGATTCTTTTACTAAGGAGCAGTACCTGAAAGATGTAAAATTTGAATCTGGACAATACTGGGTACGACTTCCATGGGGACTGAACCATCCAGAATTGCCCACTAATTACAGAATGGCATACGGACAGTTGAAGGCTCAGCTCCGCGAACTGAGTAAGACACCAGAATTGTTAACTGCCTATAATGATATAATTGCTAGCATTTTAATTAATAAATTTATAGAAGAGGTACCTCCTGAGCAAGCCAAAATTTATGGCACTATTTGCCACATCACGGAGTGAAGAAGGATTCTAAGACCACTCCTTTGAGGATTGTGTTTAATTGTAGTGCCAGGGGTAACAAAAATGTACCTAGTTTAAATGACTGTTTGATGACAGGTCCTCGCTGATGGAAAAAATTTAGGGGATATCTTATTAAATTTCAGAGTGAAGCATTATGCCTTACGGCTGACGTAAGTAAAGCTTTCCTAAGAGTGGGTTTACAAGAGGCTGACCGGGATTGTACCCGCTTCTTATGGCCTGAGAATCCTATTGACCCACTTAGCCCTCTGAAAACCCTTTTGCTTTAGGAGCGTATTATTTGGTGCTAAATCCAGTCCGTTCCTACTTCAAGCGACGATAAATGCACACCTTAAATGTACGGGAAGTCCATTGAGTAAAGTAAAGAGCAAACAATTTTTATGTGGACAATTCCTGGTGTGACGTCAACTGAAGAGGGAAAAGTTAATGAAATTATGGAGAGGCTAATAAAATAATGCAAAGTGCAAATATGCCTCTGAGAGAATGGAATAGTAATTCGACCAAATTAAAGGACAAAATAAGTAAAGATTACCCTGGAGATGAAGTGCCAAAATGTAGTAATGTATTGGGTTTAACTTGGATACTTTAGAGAGATTTGTTTAATGTTAAAACCTAATAATTACAGTATGCCCAATAAATTAACTAAGAGAGTTTTGCTTGCTGAAGTTTCCAAATGTTTTGATCCACTAGGTTTAGTGTCATCCCTTACTATAAGAGGGAAATTATTAATACAGGAAGCATGGAAACTTAAATGTGCTTGGGGTGAAATTCTACCTGAGGAATTCATTAACAGGTGGGATGAATTAACTGATGATTATGAAAAAATTCCAATGTTGGAGTTCCCACGCCCGTGGCCAATCCAAATGGGAAAAATTACTCCACATTTTTTGTGATGCTTCAAAATTGGCATATGGAGCAGTTGCTTATCTTCAATGTAATAGTGTTATTTCTCTTGTTATGTCTAAGGCTAAAGTGTTTTACCTGGATGTTTACCTGGAGAGAGTTTTCGGGGGGCAACGCCCCCGCGGCCCGGGCTGTGACCAGGCCTCCTGGTGGAATCAGCGCCTGATCAACCAGCTGTTGCGCTGGCTGCACGCAAACCAACGTACGAGCCACAGCCCCGCTGATCAGGAACTGACTTAGGTGTGTCCAGTGCCAGCTTGAAAGACTGCCAGGGGGCTGTTGGGAATCCCCCTTATGTGTGCTGGGAGGCAGTTGAACAGTCTCGGGCCCCTGACACTTAATTGTATGGTCTCTTAACGTGCTAGTGACACCCCTGCTTTTCATTGGGGGGATGGGGCATCGTCTGCCAAGTCTTTTGCTTTCGTAGTGAGTGATTTCGTGTGCAAGTTTCGGTTTCTAGCCCTCTAGGGGTTTTCCAGGTGTATATAATCAGTATCTCTCCCTCCTGCGTTCCAGGGAATACAGGGTTTAGAAACCTCAGCCTCCCAGTAATTGAGGTGTTTTATTCTCCGTATGCGCGCCGTGAAAGTTCTCTGTACATTTTCTAGTCGGCAATTTCCCCCTGCCTTGAAAGGTGCTGTCAGAGTGCAGCAATATTCCAGCCTAGATAGAACAAGTGTCTCCAATTAAATCACGTACCTTACCTCAGTTGGAAATTAACAGCCATTTAATAGGTGTCGAATTACTAATTATATAAGAAATAAGTTGCAGGAGATAAAAATTAGCGACACTGTAAATTGGTCTGATAATGAGGGATCCTTACAATGGATTCGCAATGGAAACAGTAAAATTTGTACGTACAAAACAGAGTCGCTGAAATTAATCAGATGCAAAAAGAAGTATAATGTTTGGATCAGCATATGTTAACATTTAATCATAAACCTGGTGAGGAGAATCCAACTGATTTGATGTCTAGAGGTTTACCTAGCTAAATTTGTAAATTTCTGTATCATGGTTTAAAGGACTGAGTTGGGTTGGTAAATAAAGCAAACTGGCCTGTACAAAAGGGGTATAATTGCTCCTGTTGAAAATTACTGTGACCACCGCTCCAATAGTTTGTCCTTTCCCTTAGCCATTGATATAAAATGGTATTTTTTTTACCCAAACTAATCAATGTAATAAATTGGTTTTAAATTTCAAAACAAGGTTTAATATATCATATAAGTTTTCACAAACCTCTTGAATATTGGATAAAAGGGTACAAGAAGAAATCTATGGAAATGAGATTAAATTGATGATGGAAAGAAAAATTGTGAAAGGGTTTCCCCTAATAGAAAATTGGGGGTGTATTTAGAGAACAAAAGTAATTAGGTGCAGAGGTAGGTTACAAAATGCTGAATTGGGTGATTATGCAAAACACCCTATCTTACTGCCCAAAACTCAACATCTAAAAAATTTAATTGTTCTAAATGCCCATAAAAATGTAATGCATGGTGGGGTACAAGATACCTTAAATTGTATTAGGGAAACTTTCTGGATTCCACAAGGATGGCAAAGTGTAAAAAGGGTGATTAAATCTTGTGTAATATCTCGCCATGTGGATGCCAGATCCTATATGTACCCAGGTCCTCCACCATTATCAAATGAGCAATTTGAGTCGTTTAGCAACGAACTCCGGCCAGCCGCAGTGTGGAAAATACTGTATATATTTTCTGGAAATACGGTAATTTATAGGTAAATAGATGCCCTATATTGTATTTTTAAAAGAATTATGTTATCGAAAAAAAGAAGAGACTGGCCATCTTGGTTTTGAATTGGATACAACGTTAGTGTAATGGGAAGGAATTTTCGTGCTCTAGAGGTTAAAATTGGGCTGACACCTCTCAAATAGGAGGCGAAATTGTTGGACATGCATTCCTGCATAACTTGAGATATCAGACGACTGGACAAGACAGCTCCAGGAACCTCAGATAAGCTCTCTAGATTTGTGTATAATTCTGGCCAGTGTTTTCATAAATTTAGTTAGTGAGGTGTTTCTGAGTATGATACAACTTAATATCCAGTCAAATTGGTGAGTGATATTAAGATATATTTTCCTTCTGTTATGTAATTGTGTATATATATAACCATTTATTATTTTTAATATACAGTCCACAAATTTATATATTTACCAGTATTCCTGGTGTATGTATATTTCATTTAATTAATAGGTCCAGAGCAACTTGTGGATATGACAGTGGTAGGTATCGAAGGGGGACATTTTTGCGACCTAGGTGTCCCAAATTCCTACTTGTCTATGTAACTGTGATAAATAATAATTATCTTTGTTATCATTTTCTGTTATGAATATAATGAGTTACATTCAGATAAATGCAATTTTCCACATGTACAATGTATACAGACCATAGCTGACATCCATGACATACTACTATATAGAAATCCGCTTGTTATGCTGAGCATTTCAGGCAAATTAGGTCAGTTTTGTCCCAGGATGCGACCCACACCAGTCCACTAACACCCAGGTATCCATTTTACACTGATGGGTGAACATGGACAACAGGTGTCTTATGGAAACACGTCCCTAATGTTTTCCAGCCGTACCAGAGGGGATTCGAACTCCGGACGTCAGTGTGTGAGCTAAGTGCTCAAGCAATCGAGCTACGGGACAGATACATGTTAGTGTCTTTATTAGTATTATTGGGTGTGGCATGCAAAGAGTACGTAACCTTTATTCGGCGCATGTACACACCCTCATTTACAGGCTATCTCCCCCAACCAGCGAACCAGGTTGCTAAGAGTTGATGATGGGGCCCCGTCGTTCAACTAGTGACCAGGTTCTAGCCAATAAGAAGATGGTTTTGGCAATCGCAGAGGTTATGTGGGTACCGCTCTCCTGTCTGCCCTTGTCATTCCCATTCTAGAGCTGGTTGAAGCACGGTCTGCTATCTTGTGGCTTCTATTTCTGCCTTGCTTACCGTGGAGTGCACTATACTTATCACTGTACATAGTGTACATATTGCTGTTCTAAATTGGTGAAGGATAATATAAATCTAAACTTTTTCTACTGTGTTTATTTGCTCCCATTACACCCGGGGTAACAGGCCATTTGGAATCCTGGGTTGTAATATTGGGAAACGTTAAGATCATGTTATCCAGAGGCGGGAAAATGAGATGCAATTACAGTCCATCCAAGGATAGCTCCAGTTATCGAGATGAAGAGCCCACCACCTCCCTTGAGAGGTCAATGTGCGTAAATAATCTGACATTTACCGTAGTCATTTCGGTCACCTTATCAGTTATTCATTCAGCTTCCTATGATTAATGTGTTGCTGCCTTCACAACACTGTCTTGAGTCATCAAATATTAACACTCATGGTCCATCTTCCAGCGCCTCTCCACAACTTTTGTATATGATGTATAAAATATTAATGTATAGTATTTGTGCAGATAAGTCTTGGAGGGGTGGAGGTGGGAAGTAGAGTGCCTGTACTCTGAAGGATGGGTGAGAATGTTACAGTTCTGGAGGTGGGAAGTAGAGTGTCTGTACTCTGAAGGATGGGTGAGAATGTTACAGTTCTGGAGGTGGGAAGCAGAGTGTCTGTACTCTGAAGGATGGTGAGAATGTTACAGTTCTGGAGGTGGGAAGCAGTGTGTCTGTACTCTGAAGGATGGGTGAGAATGTTACAGTTCTGGAGGTGGGAAGCAGTGTGTCTGTACTCTGAAGGATGGGTGAGAATGTTACAGTTCTGGAGGTGGGAAGTACAGTGTCTGTACTCTGAAGGATAGGTGAGAATGTTACAGTTCTGGAGGTGGGAAGTAGAGTGCCTGTACTCTGAAGGATGGGTGAGAATGTTACAGTTCTGGAGGTGGGAAGTAGAGTGTCTGTACTCTGAAGGATGGGTGAGAATGTTACAGTTCTGGAGGTGGGAAGTAGAGTGTCTGTACTCTGAAGGATGGGTGAGAATGTTACAGTTCTGGAGGTGGGAAGCACAGTGTCTGTACTCTGAAGGATGGTGAGAATGTTACAGTTCTGGAGGTGGGAAGTCAGTGTGTCTGTACTCTGAAGGATGGGTGAGGATGTTACAGTCCTGGAGGTGGGAAGTAGAGTGTCTGTACTCTGAAGGATGAGTGAGGATGTTACAGTCCTGGAGGTGGGAAGTAGAGTGTCTGTACTCTGAAGGATGAGTGAGAATGTTACAGTTCTGGAGGTGGAAGCAGTGTGTCTGTACTTTGAAGGATGGGTGAGAATGTTACAGTTCTGGAGGTGGAAGCAGTGTGTCTGTACTCTGAAGGATGGTGAGAATGTTACAGTTCTGGAGGTGGAAGCAGTGTGTCTGTACTTTGAAGGATGGGTGAGAATGTTACAGTTCTGGAGGTGGGAAGCAGTGTGTCTGTACTTTGAAGGATGGTGAGAATGATACAGTTCGGAGGTGGGAAGTAGAGTGTCTGTACTCTGAAGGATGGTGAGAATGTTACAGTTCTGGAGGTGGGAAGCAGTGTGTCTGTACTTTGAAGGATGGTGAGAATGTTACAGTTCTGGAGGTGGGAACATGTGTCTGTACTTTGAAGGATGGGTGAGAATTTACAGTTCTGGAGGTGGGAAGCAGTGTGTCTGTACTTTGAAGGATGGGTGAGAATGTTACAGTTCTGGAGGTGGGAAGCAGTGTGTCTGTACTCTGAAGGATGGGTGAGAATGTTACAGTTCTGGAGGTGGGAAGCAGTGTGTCTGTACTTTGAAGGATGGGTGAGAATGTTACAGTTCTGGAGGTGGAAGCAGTGTGTCTGTACTTTGAAGGATGGGTGAGAATGTTACAGTTCTGGAGGTGGGAAGCAGTGTGTCTGTACTTTGAAGGATGGGTGAGAATGTTACAGTTCTGGAGGTGGGAAGTAGAGTGTCTGTACTCTGAAGGATGGTGAGAATGTTACAGTTCTGGAGGTGGGAAGCAGTGTGTCTGTACTTTGAAGGATGGGTGAGAATGTTACAGTTCTGGAGGTGGGAAGCAGTGTGTCTGTACTTTGAAGGATGGGTGAGAATGTTACAGTTCTGGAGGTGGGAAGCAGTGTGTCTGTACTTTGAAGGATGGGTGAGAATGTTACAGTTCTGGAGGTGGGAAGCAGTGTGTCTGTACTCTAAAGGATGGGTGAGAATGTTACAGTTCTGGAGGTGGGAAGCAGTGTGTCTGTACTTTGAAGGATGGTGAGAATGTTACAGTTCTGGAGGTGGGAAGCAGTGTGTCTGTACTCTAAAGGATGGGTGAGAATGTTACAGTTCTGGAGGTGGGAAGGAGAGTGTCTGTACACTGAAGGATGGGTGAGAATGTTACAGTTCTGGAGGTGGGAAGTAGAGTGTCTGTACTCTGAAGGATGGGTGAGAATGTTACAGTTCTGGAGGTGGGAAGCAGTGTGTCTGTACTCTGAAGGATGGGTGAGAATGTTACAGTTCTGGAGGTGGGAAGCAGTGTGTCTGTACTCTGAAGGATGGGTGAGAATGTTAGTTCTGGAGGTGGGAAGTAGAGTGTCTGTACTCTGAAGGATAGGTGAGAATGTTACAGTTCTGGAGGTGGGAAGTAGTGTCTGTACTCTGAAGGATGGGTGAGAATGTTACAGCTCTGGAGGTGGGAAGTAGTGTCTGTACCCTGAAGGATGGATGAGAATGTTACAGTTATGGAGGTGGGAGCAGAGTGTCTGTATTCTGAAGGATGGGTGAGAATGTTACAGTTCTGGAGGTGGGAAGCAGTGTGTCTGTACTCTGAAGGATGGGTGAGAATGTTAGTTCTGGAGGTGGGAAGCAGAGTGTCTGTACTCTGAAGGATAGGTGAGAATGTTACAGTTCTGGAGGTGGGAAGCAGAGTGTCTGTACTCTGAAGGATAGGTGAGAATGTTACAGTTCTGGAGGTGGGAAGTACAGTGTCTGTACTCTGAAGGATGGGTGAGAATGTTACAGTTCTGGAGGTGGGAAGCAGAGTGTCTGTACTCTGAAGGATGGGTGAGAATGTTACAGTTCTGGAGGTGGGAAGTAGAGTGTCTGTACTCTGAAGGATGGGTGAGAATGTTACAGTTCTGGAGGTGGGAAGTAGAGTGCCTGTACTCTGAAGGATAGTGAGAATGTTACAGTTTCTGGAGGTGGAAGTAGAGTGTCTGTACTCTGAAGGATGGGTGAGAATGTTACAGTTCTGGAGGTGGGAGCAGTGTGTCTGTACTCTGAAGGATGGGTGAGAATATTACAGTTCTGGAGGTGGGAAGGAGTGTGGTCTGTATTCTGAAGGATGGGTGAGAATGTTACAGTTCTGGAGGTGGGAAGCAGTGTGTCTGTACTCTGAAGGATGGGTGAGAATGTTACAGTTCTGGAGGTGGGAAGCAGTGTGTCTGTACTCTGAAGGATGGGTGAGAATGTTACAGTTCTGGAGGTGGGAAGCAGAGTGTCTGTACTCTGAAGGATGGTGAGAATGTTACAGTTTTTGGAGGTGGGAAGTAGAGTGTCTGTACTCTGAAGGATGGTGAGAATGTTACAGTTCTGGAGGTGGGAAGCAGTGTGTCTGTACTCTGAAGGATGGGTGAGAATGTTACAGTTCTGGAGGTGGGAAGCAGAGTGTCTGTACTCTGAAGGATGGTGAGAAATGTTACAGTTCTGGAGGTGGGAAGTAGAGTGTCTGTACTCTGAAGGATGGGTGAGAATGTTACAGTTCTGGAGGTGGGAAGTAGAGTGCCTGTACTCTGAAGGATAGGTGAGAATGTTACAGTTCTGGAGGTGGGAAGTAGAGTGTCTGTACTCTGAAGGATGGGTGAGAATGTTACAGTTCTGGAGGTGGGAGCAGTGTGTCTGTACTCTGAAGGATGGGTGAGAATATTACAGTTCTGGAGGTGGGAAGCAGTGTGTCTGTACTCTGAAGGATGGGTGAGAATGTTACAGTTCTGGAGGTGGGAAGTAGAGTGCCTGTACTCTGAAGGATAGGTGAGAATGTTACAGTTCTGGAGGTGGAAGCAGTGTGTCTGTACTCTGAAGGATGGGTGAGAATGTTACAGTTCTGGAGGTGGGAAGTACAGTGTCTGTACTCTGAAGGATGGGTGAGAATGTTACAGTTCTGGTGGTGGGAAGTACAGTGCCTGTACTCTGAAGGATAGGTGAGAATGTTACAGTTCTGGAGGTGGGAAGTAGAGTGTCTGTACTCTGAAGGATGGGTGAGAATGTTACAGTTCTGGAGGTGGGAGCAGTGTGTCTGTACTCTGAAGGATGGGTGAGAATATTACAGTTCTGGAGGTGGGAAGCAGTGTGTCTGTATTCTGAAGGATAGGTGAGAATGTTACAGTTCTGGAGGTGGGAAGTAGAGTGTCTGTACTCTGAAGGATGGGTGAGAATGTTACAGTTCTGGAGGTGGGAAGTAGACTGTCTGTACTCTGAAGGATGGGTGAGAATGTTACAGTTCTGGAGGTGGGAAGTAGACTGTCTGTACTCTGAAGGATGGGTGAGGATGTTACAGTACAGAGGGTCATTTGAGACGTGATGTCAGCACAATTCTGGCAGGACAGTGACTGACTTAATGATGGTGAATGAGTTTCCTCTTCCTCTTGCTACTCTACCTCGTATCCTAGAAGGAACACCTATAAGCACTTGACATAGGACGAAGAGGTAAACCCGTAGAGTTAATACCTATCCTGGGAGTGGATGGATTATCTAGTGTGAGCTCAGTAGCGGCCAGAGGCAGGACCAGGAGCTGAGACTCGACTCCAGCAACCATACACAGGTGAGCAGCAACCGAGCACTGTCCTGTCCACAAAACAACCAAGAAATATTAAAGGCTCCATACTCTCTCCCATAACTATACAACACTGTTATACCATGTTATACAACACTATTATACCATGTTATACAACACTGTTATACCATGTTATACAACACTGTCATACCATGCCATACAACACTGTTATACCATGTTATACAACACTGTTATACCATGCTATACAACACTGTTATACCATGTTATACAACACTGTTATACCATGCCATACAACACTGTTATACCATGCCATACAACACTGTTATACCATGTTATACAACACTGTTATACCATGCTATACAACACTGTTATACCATGTTATACAACACTGTTATACCATGCCATACAACACTGTTATACCATGCCATACAACACTGTTATACCATGTTTATACAACACTGTTATACCATGCTATACAACACTGTTATACCATGCTATACAACACTGTTATACCATGCTATACAACACTGTTATACCATGCTATAAATTCCTCAATGCTCATAAATCCTCAGTGTCTCATAAATCCCACGAATATTTTCTATAAATCCCCAATTTCGTCCATTAATCCCCAGAGTACTGTTATAACTCACAGTACTGTGTTATAACTCACAGTACTGTATTATAACTCACAGTACTGTGTTATAACTCACAGTACTGTGTTATAACTCACAGTACTGTGTTATAACTCACAGTACTGTATTATAACTCACAGTACTGTGTTATAACTCACAGTACTGTGTTATAACTCACAGTACTGTGTTTATAACTCACAGTACTGTGTTATAACTCACAGTACTGTGTTATAACTCACAGTACTGTGTTATAACTCACAGTACTGTGTTATAACTCACAGTACTGTATTATAACTCACAGTACTGTATTATAACTCACAGTACTGTGTTATAACTCACAGTACTGTATTATAACTCACAGTACTGTGTTATAACTCACAGTACTGTGTTATAACTCACAGTACTGTGTTATAAACTCACAGTACTGTGTTATAACTCACAGTACTGTGTTATAACTCACAGTACTGTGTTATAAACTCACAGTACTGTGTTATAACTCACAGTACTGTGTTATAACTCACAGTACTGTATTATAACTCACAGTACTGTGTTAAACTCACAGTACTGTGTTATAACTCACAGTACTGTGTTATAACTCACAGTACTGTGTTATAACTCACAGTACTGTGTTATAACTCACAGTACTGTGTTATAACTCACAGCACTGTGTTATAACTCACAGTACTGTGTTATAACTCACAGTACTGTGTTATAACTCACAGCACTGTGTTATAACTCACAGTACTGTGTTATAACTCACAGTACTGTGTTATAACTCACAGTACTGTGTTATAACTCACAGTACTGTATTATAACTCACAGTACTGTGTTATAACTCAGAGTACTGTGTTATAACTCACAGTACTGTGTTATAACTCACAGTACTGTGTTATAACTCACAGTACTGTGTTATAACTCACAGTACTGTGTTATAACTCACAGTACTGTGTTATAACTCACAGTACTGTGTTATAACTCACAGTACTGTGTTATAACTCACAGTACTGTATTATAACTCACAGTACTGTGTTATAACTCACAGTACTGTGTTATAACTCACAGTACTGTATTATAACTCACAGTACTGTGTTATAACTCACAGTACTGTGTTATAACTCACAGTACTGTGTTATAACTCACAGTACTGAGTTATAACTCACAGTACTGAGTTTATAACTCACAGTACTGTGTTATAACTCACAGTACTGTGTTTATAACTCACAGTACTGTGTTATAACTCACAGCACTGTGTTATAACTCACAGTACTGTGTTATAACTCACAGTACTGTGTTATAACTCACAGTACTGTGTTATAACTCACAGTACTGTGTTATAACTCACAGTACTGTGTTATAACTCACAGTACTGTGTTATAACTCACAGTACTGTGTATAACTCGCGTGCTGTGTTATACTCACACAGTCTGGTGCAAATCCCCAGAAGCTGCCGCGACCTTCCTGTTGACTTCCTCTTCTTCCCCTCCTCCTCTTCCTCCTCCTCGTCCTCCTCGTCCTCCTCTCTTCCTCCTCCTCTCCTCGTCCTCGCCCTCCTCTTCCTCGCCGTCCCCCTCTTCCTCCTTTCCTGTCCTCATAGTCTTTTCCTCATCCTCCTTCTCCTCTCC